>CM031238.1:175032030-175587060 GCA_018340775.1 Taxus wallichiana var. yunnanensis
TTTAACGTGAATTTATACTAAAATTTAATGTCACTTAAGTTTAATTTACACTATCATGAGTATCTCTCAATAGGAAAGTGATTTTTGCATTTAGATACTTGTTTATTTTTTTCTTCCTTTGTCCAATTATTCCATATTTTTGATCTCATTGAAAAATAAATATAAATTATCACTTAAGTTTAATTCACACTATCATGAGTATCTCTCAATAGGAAAGTGATTTTTGCATTTAGATACTTGTTTATTTTTTTCTTCCTTTGTCCAATTATTCCATATTTTTGATCTCATTGAAAAATAAATATAAATTATTCATATCAAGATGCAAGCCAAGTGTTTATAAAATAATGTGTACACATAGGGATTTAGACATTGAAATATTGATGGCATTTAAGTCGTTATTATTCATTAAATTCATTTTTTTAAGGTTTTATTTATTTTTATTATTTTGAATAATATTTTTGTTTGATACAATTTTTGAACTTGTTTTTCTAATTGTTTCTACTTAAATTACACCTTAATTTTTTCATTTTTATGTATGATATAACTATCACTCATTTCCTTTATTTTCACATGTTTTGGGCCCTTCTTAACCTCAAGTCCATTTCATTAGCATGTTAGAATATGGAGTGCATTGTCTAAGTAGGATGGCATTACAACCCTTCCTTTCTTCACCCATATGATATTTTTTTTTTTTTTCACTTTTTCAAATGTTAGAAGTTTGCTTATGTATTAAGAGGGTTCTAATTAAAATTTCAATGGCATATAAATACATAAACGCTTAAGTTAATTAGGGCTTATGAAAAAAAAGTAGGGAAATTATTTATCAACATTTTTTTTTTTAATTATGGGTAAATAGTTTTTGAAAGGGACTATACCCTTGTACAAGAAGGCTCAAAAAGTCAAATATAAAAATTGTACCAAAACAAAGCGGTGAACAAGAACAAAATTTTACATTAAAACCCAAAAGCGAGTAAAAACAATCTGCTAAGAGAAGTACCAAAAACAACAACAAACAACAAAACATCAAACAAACAACAAAATTACAGCGAATTAATAGTTGTTTTCTGTGCAAATAGTTTTCCTCTTGTTACGTACCGTAATCCATTCATCAGAAGCTTTCGTAAAGGAATGAAAACTTCAAGATCCATGCAATCGGCTGGTATGTATTGTTTGAGCAAGGAGATCGAGGAGGAACATTCTCCTTAGCCACTATAGACGCTTTTGTTTCAGTGTTTCGGTTCCCCTAAGTCTCACCCTCGGATGACTCCTTATTTGCAAGATCTGTGATCTCTCTCAAAGGTGTTTTGGGACTGTTTCCAAGCATGTCTTCCTCCTCAGCATAAGAAACATAAATATTCTTAGGTTCAAATACTAGATGTTCTGGGAGGGCGTTTTCCACCAATTAGCATTCTCCTTTTTATGTTTTATCACTTCACAATTAGCAGTAGAATGCCCCAAAGAGAAACATTTCCTACATCTAAAAGGCAGACCCTCATAGTTCCGGGGTGAGTCCAAGTTTGATTTTGCACCTTTAGCTCAATGTGAGCTAGAAGATCCTTTGAAGTGTCAACCTCAACAAGAATTCTTGCATAGGTTGTATGTGTGTAATCAGAGGTTTGGGAGTCAATGTTAATGATGTTGCCCAAGGTATTGCCTATGGCTATCAGACACTTTTGATCCCGTAATGAAGAGGTAGGTGGGGTAATATGATCCAAATCGGTTTGTGGGAGAAAGATTTAGAGAGAGGGTTGAATGATGGGAACCAAGGTTTTAAAATAAGGTATTTTTGCTGGCAGATCCAAAGTTGATTAGCAATGAGATCCTTATCATATATGGATTCAAAAGCAACAATAAAAATTCCCTTAGCACAAGGGTAAAGATATAACCTTCCTTCTAGAAGTGGGATCCAATGTTTGGAGATCCATTCGTGTAGGATAGGTAGGCTAGGCCAAAGTCCGACGAATCTGCAAATCAAGGCATGATCTTGATAAAAGGACTCAATTTTGAGGACTTCATCTCCAAAGGTTACACATGGGTTTCTCTCAGCAGCTTCATGGTAGTCTTTGCACTAGTTTTTGATTGTTTGGATACAATATCAACAAAAGAAGGACCACTGGATCCCTCCGCATT
The DNA here is from genome assembly GCA_018340775.1 of Taxus wallichiana var. yunnanensis. NCBI lineage: Eukaryota > Viridiplantae > Streptophyta > Pinopsida > Cupressales > Taxaceae > Taxus > Taxus wallichiana. The sequence goes on from CM031238.1 coordinate 175,034,161, forward strand.
TTGCCCATTTTTTCTTGTCTTTGTACCACCTTTGTCATCATGGATTAGAAGCTATGGAAATAGTGTCGGTAGAAGCCTCAAGATCCGCCTGCCCTCCCGATCATTAGCATCTTAACCGGTGAGGGGAGCACCATTGCAGTTTTTAACAAGACACGCCCTAAGCCCCGAGCTAGGTCCAGTCCAGTTTCCCATTCATGCGGGTTTGGGATGTGACAATAATTGCATGACGTGAAGGGCCCTTGTTTTCCTTGTTTCCACACAACTTGGTATTACTAGTAGTCTCGAATAAGCCACATTGTTTCCAAAGCAGTGGATCCTTATATGTGGCTTTTGTTTTGCCTCGTGCCACCAAAGACATGATCTTTTCCAAATGCAAGGCTGATCCACGAGAGGTCCCGACTCTCTAGATGGTCTATCTTGATCCTTCCGCTGCTATCGAGCCCTTTTCCATCTCCCTGTCTTAGGGTTTCAAGTAGGTTTTGTTTTAGGGTTTCGTTTTAGAGTTCGCAAGCATTTTAGCAGAAATTATTTATCATTTTAAGTGAGTATTAAAGAAGCTATTTATGAACGTTTACAAGCATTATAGAGAATCGAATATTCATTGTAGCACTGAAATGCACTTATATAATGTAGAGAAGTTCGAAAAATATAAAGATAGCTGAGCTATTCTATAGCTAGACACCTCTTTGCTTTCTTTTTAATTTTCTATTCATACCCAAACTAACATTAGGAGGAGAACACTGATTTTTCAGTGATCGAAATGAAAATCTGAATCTTAATCACTTTCTTAAAAATGAACTTCACAACTCGAGAACGGGACTTGATTCATAACAAGTTTTAGGCCTGCTAAAAATCCGTGCATATGCTATGAAAATGTGATATGTGCGAGCTATTCAAAATAAGACACCTAAATTTTAATAATCAATTGAGTACACATAATTAAGTAGGCGTATAACCTAAATGAAAGAAAAATGTAATTTTGTCGGATATCTCCATCGTCCACACGCATTGTGAGTTCAAAAGGATACCTCTTCCAACTCAGGAGTACCCGTCCAAATTGCAGAGCCAGATATTATAACAGTACATTTCACTGTAGGAAAGTATACCTAACACCTAATTTCATTAAATTACAGAATGAAGAACAGTGAAGAGTGGGATTGGTACTTATTTTCCTCCTATAGGAATAGGACACATATAACAGAGATTGTGGTTGCCTGTTTTGGTTGTTAAGATAAGGCTGCCATTATTTGCAGTGCAGAAGAAACAGAATTATTTGCTGTGCAGAAAAACAGAAGTATTTGGATGGAGCCTCTCTTACACCAACCATTCATTGCACCAAACAGAAAATATAAAGTACTCATACCTCGGCGGTCCTACGCTTGCATTATTTTATTGATGAATATTGTCTGTTGGAATCTAAAGCACAACTGTCACATGGGTTGAGTCAGACAAAGTTCTCCCCATTAAAAAATTATTTGATTACTGTGCAAAGAAAGGTCTTTCTAGGAAGTTATTTCCGATTGCAGGCCTTGTCTTTTGAGGTTTTCCATAATTCAATGCACCTGTTATTTACCTCTGCCTTTTCATTTTCACGGGGTCGTTGCCATCAAGAACATCAGAAATAAAGTAAATTAAAGGAAGCGTGAGTAATGCAATAGATTAGAGAGTGCTCTTAATGCTGGTGGACTGAGAAGGAGTGGGGGTAATCATTTGAAGTCTATAGCATGTGTGAGTGAGGACCTTTGCTTCTTTTTTCAATTGGTTAAATGTGTCGTTTTGTAAGTCTTACATTAATAGATAAGGAGTGGGGGTAATCATTTGAAGTCTATAGCATGTGGGAGTGATGACCGACTTGGAAGTCCTTTGCTTCTCTTTTTCAATTGGTTAAATGTGTCTTTTTAAGTCTTACATCAATAGAGGCATTTTAGTATTATCTCTTGTGATTTGTTGAGCTTTTTCTATAAGGGTGATTGGAATTGTTTTTAGATATAGGTGGTTCATGTGGTGTCACTTCTGATTTGCAGACAACATCTTGAATATATCCAACTGCACCATTGACAAAAACTAGATATAATTTTAAGATTTGTTACGAAAATCCCCTTTAGATGTTTTTGGCAAATATATGAAAATAGGTTTTGAATTCGTGGCAAATAAGTGTAAAAGTTGTATAGTCACATAGGTGAAAAAAATTCGAATCAGAAACGACAGAAAAATGGTGATTTGTTTATACGGTTTGGACATATGGGTGATAAACGCAAATGAACGTTTATACGCTCTTTTATGTAGATGATTGTTTGTATAGTTGTTCATGTAGACGATCATCTAACTACAACCATTTGGATATGTTGGTAGTCGTGTAGTTGCTTGTGTAGCTATCTAGTTACGTGGATGGTTAAACATCTACAAGTGCAACCGGATGGTTAGATCCTTGTTTGGTCGTACTATGACATATGCAAGTGCAACTTAGATGACACCATATGTCCAAGGAGATTTATAAATATATGTAGAGCCCTCTATTTTTCAATTTTCCAAAGTTTCTTTGTTGAGCACTCGTACCTAAAGCAGATGTAGGCCGCTTGCAAACATATCGTTACAAATTTTCCTTTCCAACCAAAAATGGTTGCCGATCTCTGATCTCACAACCAAAAATCAACTTCAAAACTTGATGTGCCCACAAATCATCAAACTAATAAAACTCAAGAAAACATTCAATGAATGGGTAAAAATGTAGTTTTGAAGTGCTTGTTTAAATCCCTCAATATGATATTGATAATGGTTTGTTTAGTTTTCTTTTAGCCAATTACAACAGTTCAAAGTCAAAACTCACCATCATGTTCCCTTTGGAAATTTACATTCGTAACAACAACAAAAGACATCCACATTGTAATAGGGATGCCACATACAAATTTGAACCCACACAAAGAAAAGATTTTCTCTTAGATCAAAACAAAAATATTTTGGGTTCCACTACATCTAACAGATCGACAAAAATAATTTTATTAATAAAATTTTAAAAATATTTTGGTGTTTTTTAAATGCAAATAAAAAGTTTTTTTAACATTTTTGCAACTAAACAAAAATGATCAAAGAGGGAAATATATGTACACGTCAGTAGTGTATACATTTCTGAAAGCCTTGATTAAATTTTTCAAGAAAGAATAGTCATGTAAGGAAGACTAGAAGTCATTCCATACTAGGTTGTTGTCTACATCCTCTGTTCTCTTAGTGGCCAATAGTATAATTGGTGCACATATTTATCGAATAGGATTAAAATTTAATTGACATATGCTATTTGCAATGGTTACCCTACATTCTCATGTAGCAACTATGTACTTGCATTATACTCGAGACCTTTATGAGTTACAAAACTATGATATTTAGACTACACTCCATGAACATATGAAAGTAAAATATCTATCAATTACATACCAGAGGTAAGTTGTAAATAAATTATTCCAAAATTCCTTTATTTATTTGATGTTAGTAGAAATAATATCATCTTCTCTTCTTACAAAACAACGTCATTGCATCCTATACAAGAATAAAAGAGATAGTAAGAGGCCAACAACCTTATCATAGTTTTGTAGATTCATACATGGATATCCAGTCATCTTCTGTTTCATTTCCCATCAAAAGAATTAAGAGTTCTATTGTGCCCCTATATTCTATGTTCACCAAAATTCCTTGTTAGTAATTAACATTTCTAATGTAAAGTTATGAATAACGACAAATCATACATTATTTAAAATTATAATCGGTACTTTATTTATTTTACGCATTACACATTTAATCTTTACAACATCCTCAAACACTTTTCATTAAGATTCCCCACATCAACAAATATAAGGGTTTCAAAACCAATAACAAGGGTAGAAGATAGTCCATTTCAATAACAAGGTATGTTAGTTAACAATTTATCATGTCATATTTTAAGTTAAAATTGTATTTTATAATTTTCCATTTTCAAAGGACATTTTATTTTTATAGTTCCCCATTCACACAAGAAATAGATATCACCACTACCACCACCCTAAAACATTCGTACTAGGGGAAACTAATATTGCTTCTAGCGAAAAGTGGTGGCATGGTGGATTTGACAACTACAAAGTTTCCTAATCTCTTAATTGGCGGTGTCCCTAAGTACATGGGAACCAAAATTTTGCACCAAATATATCTTGACAATGATTTTATTTGGGGATTGAGAGTGGGGCCTTAATCATTTTTTTCAATCCACGTGATATGATTCAGGGTTCACAAGTGCCCTGACCATATCCTTTTTATGAAAAATGTACTCATAAACTCTTAGCTCATCATCCGACAAACCCACTCCCCCACAAATACCACGATTTGATGATCAAATAACAATTAAACTGTTACATAATTTATTGGTAATAGCTTTATTGTGACTGTTAATGACATTGTTCTTCAAGATATAGATACTTTGAAAATATGAGAGTTACGTGATAACATTTTGGTAAAGGAAATAAATTTCCATTTTCACAACCATTCCAAAAGAAAATTGTTATATTGACTAGTTCAAAGTCAACTACAAACACTTGATGTATTAATGAATCAAGGTATATTAGGTGTTGTTTCTATAAGGAATGAATACAATGATAATGTTTTGGATGCCATGTTAACTAGGTTTGATAATTTATTTGTTGAAGCCAAAGCTACTTTAATGAATTGGTTAGAGACGAAGACCTTATTATAATTAAAAATGCCACAAAATTTTTGTGATAAGTTGCACTCTCTTTTAGCATTTACATTTAATGTATTTTAATTTTTGTTGATATATATTCTTATTTTAAATGTAGTCAAAATATGAAAATGTGAAGAATGAGGCACTAGTCTTGAATGTCCACCTCGAAATGTAGGCAAAAGTTTAAGTGCTACTATATCATCAAGGAAAAATTGCGCTTCTAAATAAAAATATAACACATTGAAGAAAATAGCTAAGGAGCATGACATGGATCTAGAAATATTATGAATTAGAAATATTCAATGTAGATCCTATTTTATTTGCAACACATGTTTCAACCAATCAATATTGAGAAAATATTTCCAATATCATTTCTACAAATGATGATTTTTTTAAATCAAGAGAATTAAAAGATAATTTAAAATAGGAGACAAGAGCATCTACTACAATGGAAACACCAAAATCCATTCCTTAGACTCAAAAAGAATGATATAAAGGAAAACTAACTATGTTTCCTAAGATTGTAATTCTCATAAAATAATTAAGTTGGAATTCTCGGTTGAGATATTTTGTAGTTTTTTAAATGATTCACATTATGTAATAGAGTTCATGGCTCTATATTAATATAGTCATTGTGTTCATAACTTGTATGGTGTTTTTATTTTTCTAATATATGTAGGACAATGTCAAAACAAATAACATATTTCAGAACTCAAAATAAGGATACTAAAGTCATTTTGTAAAAATGGAACACAAATATATATGTGATAATTTGGTATGAGAAATGACTATTTGTAATACACACCAAGCTAAAACATGGGTAGACAGAAAAATCCTCGAATAACCCATTCTTCATAACTTCCAATTTTATCTACCATCCCAAAAAGAACATCCACTTCCATGCTCAATATAAAGATCATCTTTTTACTTGTTTTATTAGTGAATCTTTTTCTTTAAGTGAGTGAACTCCTAATAGGTAGTTCTCTTTCGTAAGAAAACATGTCCATGGGATAATGTGAAACATACAATATTAAACATGTTTCCATTTTTTTATCCATTCTATTTCAAAGTTTTGATTTAAAAAAAGATAATGCATTAAATACCATTTCCATAGATCCCAAAATTATTGTTTGGAAAATCTCATATAATCGAAAATATTCACTAATATTATCTTGTACGACACTATTGAGATACATTTTTTTCCATATCCTTTTCACAATACCATTTTCCAATGGATCATTCAGATACCGATATTGATAAATCATTCTAATTCCAAAATTTTTTGAATCAAATTTTATTTAATATATTTACAAAGTTCCTCTATTTTTAACTCCATTTATCTGTACGGAATTATTCAAATGCTTAATCAGAGAACATGTCTATTTCAGAAATTAATTTCTTACTAGTTCTTCACTACGACCATCAATAATGTTCCAAAATATGGGATTCATCAATCCCATGACTTCAAGTAAGTCATCCATTTTAAAATTATCTCAAATTTCAATAAATAAGCTTTGTGAAATCTTTCTCAATTTCATCCACTTATCAAATATAGCAATGTCATATATAACATGTCTTATAGGGAATTAATCAATTTATATTCCTACCAAATCAACTTATTTTTGAATAGTATGTAGTGGTACATTATTCTCATTAAAGATGATACAAATATGATGCTTAATATTGAATTTTAAAATAAAATTAGGATCCTTAATATCTATTAAAATTTTCCAATTTCGATATACAGGACCCTTAAAAATGTCTAGGACAAGTACAAAATATCTACATGCTGATATACCCATTTTCTCAATTATATGAAGTCGACAAGATATATGGATCTATCTTGAACAAATTTCATCAAACGATCTATTTCCTTGAATATGGGGAGAATAACACATAATATTGGTAACATTTCCAAGTCTACTAAATAGTACAAAATATATTTTACCTTGTCAACTTCCTTAGGATATTTAAATACAAAACCTATAAATGATCGGTATTCTTCAAGAATATTGCATATAGGTTCGTACATGGAAATCCATCTTATATAAAAACAATTGGAATATTTTTACAATCACTCAGTCCACTTAGACATTTTTGTAGCTCTAAAAATATTTTTGTATTATTAGAAATATAAGCATGCATTTCATAGATAAGATATTCCATTTTTATAGTTTTTTCAAATGTGCTAACAATTTTGTAGTATGAAAGATTCATTCTATGAGGCATGAAATGAATTGGAATCATATGTCGAAAAAAAAATGTTTCTTCTAGAAGTTAAAGAGAATTTGTATGTCTTTAAATTACTAATGCACCATTAGTACCAACACAAACCAACTTGGTAGTTATAGTATAATCATTCATCCCAAACTATACCCTCAAATTTGATACAACCAAATTTTGAAGGTTATCAAAATTGTATTTTTATACCATTTTATGAACAAATAATAGATGAAGTTTCCTTAAATGGTTCTCAAAATTATAAAAATGAAATAACACCCATGATGTGTTGTCAAGTTTGATGTCCTCATCAATGAACAATGAGATAAATTGTGCATTTTTACTCTTACTTTTCAATCCTCCTCAATCATTGCTAAAAATTTTACATTTCCCAAGGACTAATATTTGACCAATATGATTGTAGAATATTAGGAAATCAATTTTGTTGAAATAAAATCATATAATTTAAAAATATGACATATGTTTTCCCTTTTAAAAATGTGATAAATAGTTTAGAATTGTATATTTGTGGTTGTACATTAGATGAATAACTTTACCTACTTGATATCCAATTTTTACTCCATTTTAATTGGATTTTTTATATGTTTTTAATCATTTTAATTCTTTTTTTGTATCTTACATGCATGCATTCTTTGTAATTTTTTGATTTATGTGTTGAAAAGGAAAAAAGTTTTTCCTCTACCAACTTCTTAGAAGTGAATAATAGAGCTAGAGAAGGTCGGTTTGATGCTTGTTGGCAAGTGTAAAATTTGCATGGTGGTATAAGATTTTTATTATAGTTGGGGAAGGGTCATAAGATAAAATCTTGTGGTATTATTTTTTTATTTGAGGGACATATGTTTATGAACAAATGTTTCGAAGGTAAGGTGGTCTAAAGCCCTCCTTAAACCCTAGTAAAGAAGTGATTGACAAGAACTTGTTCAATCATTCCAAAAATGGATTGTTTGACCTTGGTTAGTGATTGGAGTTTGTAGAGGCCTCCTTCAGGTTTCTCCAGGTGGCATTTAGGTGTCTTGAATTTTTTTGGACCGTAACACACACAAATTCGACGTTAAAAACCACATTTATCCTTAAATAATTATCTAGAAAGTTACAAAATTTTATTGTTTTAAAAAAGATAACAATGATGTCAAAACCTAATATACATTTAATTAATTCCTACAAGAAATGTTACATTTCATAGGATAGGTCTGATCTATATTATTAATCCAGATGTAATGTCAATTTAATTATCATCACTAGATAAGTGTCCATTAATTTCTCTTACTAGGTTAAATAGTTTCCTATTGGGAATTAACATTCAACCCACATTTAATAAACCCTTAATCTTAGTTACCTTATTTCACTTAAATTATTTTATTTAATTTCCATTGAATCATTCACTAAAACCTACTAGAAGGGTTACATTTTTAACTCAATATAATAGAGCCCTAAGTGGCCCCATTCACTCATTCACGCATCCATTTGATTTATTTAAAATCTACAACCATAATATGAATATTCTCACCTAACAATTCTAGGGTTTATTCTTAACTCTTGGATCAAATCAATAGGGACCATGAGATTAGATCTACCTAGAAGAAGCCCTAATCATTTTTAAGGGAGCTTTCTTAAGCATTTCTTACCCTAAGCTCATTTATTTATTTCTCTTCGGTTTCGGAGTTGAATGAGTGGATGCCACGGATCAAGGGAAAATCATGAAGGAGTTTCTCTCTATATAAAATGTCTCTCTATGTCTCTAAGAATTCATACAAATCATACTATGAATCACAATCAATCTATAGTTAGAATATCTCGGTCATCTAACATCATGCTAAGTAAAAATGGTACAATAATATCCAAGTATATATTCAACCATAACCAAAATAAAAAAGTAGTAAGTGTTAAAGAGGATTGGGCACTACATCCCCCTCCCCTTAGACTCAAATTTCCCGGAAGTCACTTAAATAGGTGTGGAAACTAGACTCATAGCAAAATTAAATCCTCCCATGTAGAAACAGTCTCATCATACCTATCCCAATGGACTCACAAGTGATCAATATATCGGCCTCGAAGGCCCAGGTTTCGTGTGCTCTAAAATATGCACAGGCTCCACTATCATCTTCCCCTACTCTTATACCTACAATTCTGTCCAATCCAATACATGAGAAGGATATGGGGTAGATCTCCTAAGAATAGATACATGCAAAACATCATACACTCAAGACAAGCGGGGTGGTAAGGCTATACGATAAGCTAAGAGACCGATCTGCTCAAGAATATCGAATGGACCCATGAATCTAGGAAACAAATTAGAGAATTTTATGTAATGGATAGGACTCTTATGAGGTCTGACAGGAAGAAAAATATTCATGCCCACCTCATAATTATGGTAAAATCTTCTTTGATCTACATACTTCTTCTACCTTTTCTATGCCTCCTACAACCTATGTCAGACCAAAAAAACCTTCTATTCCATGTCCTGCAACAAATATGGTCCAAGAGATACTTTATCTTTTAATTTTTCCCAACTCAAGGGTGTCCTGCACTCCTTGCCATAAAGTTCCTAAAAAGGTGTCATGCCAATCGAAATATGAAAAATATTGTTATATGAAAACTCCACCAAATACAGTGTACTTCTCCCAACTTGAATGATGATCCATTACGTACATCCAAAGCATGTCCTCTAAAATATTATTCACCCACTCTATCTAACCATCTATCTCTAGATGATATGATGTGTTGAAGTTGATACTTGTCCCGAGCGCCGTGCATAGTAGTCGTAGTGTTATGTGTATAAGGGATCGTGGTCACAGATGATCTTCTGGGAATCCCTTGTAGTCTAACAATCTCATCCAAGTACACTCGCTACTACACTAACTCGTATAGCCGGTCTTCTTTGGAGAAAAACAAGCCACTTTCATCAATCTATCCACCGTGACCATGATGACATCATGGTGGTATCTTGACGTCAGTAGCCCTACTATGAAATCCATGGAAATGGTGTACCATTTCCACTCTGGTATAGTATGTTGGTAAAGAAGGCCAGCTGGATGTTGATGCTCAGCCTTCACCCTCTAACACTTTAAACAACATGACACAAACTGAGCTACATCTCTCCTAAGACCTCTCCAAAGTATATTTGTCTTAAAGCGGTGTGCCTCTTCTTCACCCCTGGATGGGAAGAATAAGGTGCACGATGAGCCTCTACCAAAATATCCTATCTCAAACCTCCATCCCTAGGTACATAGACCTATCCTCTGTGTTGGAGAAGTCCATCTGACTCTAATGCAAATCCATCAAACTTCCCCTCAAGGGGTGTATGAGACTAGATCTATGATCTAGGCCGCAAGGAGAAACTGCCATGAGGAAGCTTTCACAAAATCCTACTCCGCAAATCTGTACCCATTGAAGTATCCATAGCCAAATGTCTTTGTCTTTTCAAAGCATCAGCAACAAAATTCTCCTTCCACTTCACATGCTCTATCTTCATGTCGTACTCGCATAGCAACTCCATCCAATGCCACCGAGCGACCATTGAGATTGGGATGTGTGAAGAGATGACGTAAGCTCAAATGGTCTATCTTGAGAATAAACCATCTACCAAGAAGGAAATGTCTCCATCGAACTGAAGCATGCACAAATTTTACAAGCTTAAGGTCATGGGTTAGATAATTGAGCTCATGATCTTTGAGTTTTAGAGACTCAAAGGCAACCAAACAGCCATCTTGCATCAATATGCCTCCTAATCCCGCCAAGGAAGCATCTGTACATACAAAGAAATCCTTCTAAGAGTCGTGTTGAATTTTTTTACACTCATATAAAAATGGGAAACTCGATACTTCATTACAATGGATGGCATTAGTGAAGTGAACCTAAACTAGGGGAGATTCTTTCAGTTTAATATTTGTTTTGTTGGATTAATTAATGACTACATGTAATTTGCAGCTATGTGTGTTGTTACAAAATATAACAAATCACATAGTCTGCAATTTCATGTTTGTCTTCAGAAAAAGAACACAAAGGCCCCAAAGGATAGATGTGTTATCTTGATGAAGACAAAAATACAGAATAGATGAAATGTTAAGTTTTGAACAACAACCAAGGTTACAAATTGCAGCAATCAAGATTCATTACTAGGGTTACGGTGTATTATAAAGTTCTTTCCTTTATGATTAAATACATTCACTTATGTTATTGATTTTTTTAATTCATTATCCAATCCATATACAAATTTGAAATGTAAAAGGAAGTACACAACTCGGTTTCGAGAATTCAATGTCTTATTCATAAGGAATTTCAAATCTTTTCCACACAAGTTGTGGTATGTGACTCAAGTAAACATCATAACTACTGAAATAGAAGGTGCATGTGCATGAAAATAAAATCAAAAGAATATGAAGTAACCCATCATTGCCTTGTTTCTTTGTCCCGCTACTCCATATTCGAAGTTTTTTCTCCATCTTCATCCTTGCTATTCAACATTGCATTGTACTGAAATAAAAATAGAGAAGAGACTATCAGTCACGAGCTCAGATTAAATCATGTTCTTGTATTGTCTATCTTCATGCAAATGAATCTCTTGATATCAGGAGGTATGATTATAGAAAAGATAAATGCATAGCAGATAAAGAATACTATTTCGTAAATAACACATGTGGTCCTCATAATCACTGAAGAAAGAGAAGAGAAAAGAAGAAATATGAAATACAAGAGAGGCCAAATAGCCTAAATATTTTCTAACTATTTTCTAAGATGTGCAGGTACATGTTACAACAAAGGAAGAAATTAATCATGTCAAGCAAGGACATAAAAGAAACTTCAGTACAGAAAAGAAATGAACAAGAGATATGGAAGGTTTTTAGATATAATGCATGCTGAAAGGGAACATCTTTTCAGACAATAGACTTATACAATCAGATTCTAGTCCGATAAAAAGTATATGGCTTTAGCATTGGTTTGGAATACAAGTTCCATGCTCACATTAAAAGTATTAACTCAGAAATTGAGATGAAATTGCAGCTGAAACAAAATGGAAAAGGAAATCGAGAAAATTTTGATAGGGCTTCACCATGTAAAATGGACATTTTACATCTTTCCATCATGTTATTTCACAACTAATACATGCTTGAAAGATGTGACAAAAGATAAAATATTGTACTGATCAAATAGTAATTTAAATAAGGAGTGTATTGCAATAAGAAGCCACATATACAAAATATCACATCATAAACAGGTTGTAGAGGTACAATAAATGATCAAAGTATAGATGATCTATTTACCATTGCAGAATAGACACTCCTTAGGAGCTAAGAAATACAAGATGAAGCAGAGATAATGTACATCAAATTATGAAGAAGAATTACAAAGAATATCTCATAACATTGTCTTCAGAATTAAGTACAGGAAATGATATTATTATCTTCATAATTGAAAGAGTCAAAAATTCTCACAAAGAAGCACTAATGAAATACAAGTAGACAGAAAATAATATACTCGACTATTATCATTGCATAATACTTTATGAACATGAGTCTCTATTAATGCACGCATTCCATACATGATTAAGTGCATTCATTGTCTCAGCTCAGATTGAAGGAAGGAAAGTCATGAAAGGTTCAAGAAATTACTTATCTTTAAGGTCAAACAGACATTGAATGCTAGAGCAACAAATGGCTCAAAATTCATAAAAGCATTCATGCAAAAGGCAAAGCCACCAAAGGCGTTTTTATAATGAAACAACAATATGAATGACAAACATTACAAATTGTATACTAGAACTACAGATTGAAATGTTCTCAAAAGAATAGTTAGCTCAGACATAAGTATCAATGCATGAAGTACTTGATCAAGAAATCAAAGGAACAATTACTTTTAGAGGACCACTATACATGCTAAAGTATGTTAATATACATATTTCTATAGATGGGTAAGAGTAACAAAAGGCATAAGGTTACTAGACAAGACTAGAATGATCTCGAATCTTTGCACAAGATGTGAATGAATATTCAAAGTAATAGGAAGATAGAAAATTACAAAAACGTTTTACATTGTTTTCAATATTTTATAAGTTCTAAACCTTACAAAGTCTGCTATAGGAGGAACAATTTCAAATACCAATGATTTCATTTCATAGAATGGAGCTCGAACCATACAAATTCAAACAATTAAGAAAATATGAAGGGAGTATAAACCCTTGATCTAGAAGGTACAATAGAGGAAAACAAGTTACTTCAAGTATGCAAGGAGCAAACAGAATTTCAGTTAAAGTCTCTTAATATAGAAGACAACTGATTATGAAAATATCAAAGTTTAAGAAATGTAAGTAAAAACTTGAAGCTCAAAAATTCTCAAATGTAGTAGACCTAGATTTGGGTAAAGTTCAAGAAGATGCAAGCACTTATTTAATTTCGTAACCCGAGGCTTTCAAATTTATGATGTAGTTGTTATCTCAATTTTCCCCGAAAAATTGATCAAACACGACTCTGTAGAAAGAAATTCAAGGGACAGTTCCATCGTATGAGCCCATGTTTTAAATCTAACAAATAGGTTGCAGACGGGATCTAAAATGGAGGAGCATGGTCGAGGAAGGAAGAAAACAGTGTCAAAGAAAACAGAGGCTCAAAGGAAAATAAATGGAGAAAAACTCAAAGTCTCTAAGCTCTATGAATGATTCAGAATGAGCCCAAAATTTGCTAAGTATGGGAGAATCAGCAAAATCTTCCACGTGCCTCATCGACACATCTCCAAGGGCTAAACTCAAAAAGAAGACTCAAATGAGTGTAGAGATTCCACGTTTCCTAGGCCGAAAAGGATAGAGCTAGACGTTTAGAAGTCAATACAAGTGGAAGGCGCCACATGTCTTAATGGCACAAATTCAAAGGCTCGGCTCAAAGTAAAGACTCAAATGAGCACAAGGCTTCCACGTGTTAGCCCGATACATCTTTGAAGATAAATCTAAAAGTGGTCCCCGAATGAGCGTCAACCCTCCACATGGTCATGTTCCAAGTCAAAGTGGAAAGGTGGGTCATCAAAGGTAATTTTAACTTTTGGCTTTATTCCCAAGAGACATAAAGTATAAAAATGAGTCGTGCCTCCACCGATGCTGAAGGAGCCACATGTCAGGCCTAAATTACATGCAGATCGGTGGGCCTTGACGTGATTTTTTTCCAAATGAAAATGTGGACCGGTGGGCCCGAAGATGGTTTTTAGACAAAAGGGGTATTACAGGACTCTTGGACAAATTTTGCATTTTTGTATTTTTGTTCCAAATGGGGGTAAAGTGAATTTTTGGTTTGGGTACCCATTTAGTTAACTGGTTTCCTCCATTTTTTTATACGGACCCGATTCAAATATTCAAATGGGCATATCTTTTGATCCAGTGCCCAAAATCCAACAAATTTAGCACCATTGGAGAGATCTCAACCTCGTCTATGCCATGGAGATCTAAAAATTTAATTTTGACAAGGTTAGGTGGGTGAAAATGGAAAACATCTTTGTGCCATTAATGTAGGATCCAATTGCTCCAACAACCAGATCGGATTCAATTTGATCCTCTGTTCTTCCTCATTTAATGCATCAAACAAGTAACCGATGCATATTTGACAGATTGTGGGTGCATTTGCAGTGGAAATGATGGCCGTAGTTGAGGTTCAAATTAGTTTTCCCACCTCTCTTTTTCTTCTATCTGTATAACATATATAAAAGAAGGAACTGGGTTCATCGAAAAGGGTTGGACAATTTTGTTTTACACCCTCCCTTTCCCCCTTGTTTGCAAGAGAATTTGTGGAGCTTTTGAACCTCCCATTCGAGTTGTAATATAAAGATTTGCCTCTTTTCTACTGTAGTGTCTTGTATCAACTCTTGAGAACTAATATATGTCTATCGATGATTCTCAACCCTTTCATGTGTTCATTGTTTTCTTTTGATCTCTCATTATAGTTTGGTCATCTATGCATGGTAGTAGTATTGCATTTCTATGGTCTATGTTCAATTACAAAATAGGTGTTTAACATTCCTTTGGTGCATCACCTTGTTAGCTTAGGTTTATTTTCCTTGTATCTTCTCAACCCTATCTCTTTGGTAAGATAGAGTAGGTTTTAGAATAGACCATCTGTAATTTATTTGTATGCACCTGAATAGAGGAATAGGAACCAACCTTAATCCGGATATCTGTCTCAACTCACAAGGTCCCACACTTTAAGAGATGCTCCATGTTGTTAAATCATACTAAGAGTCTTAACTCATCTAGTTGTAGACATTCAAGGGTGATGTGTTTCTGCACCAATAGTTCTTGCAAGTGTGGTAGGACAAAGAGGTCTCTATCTTTATTGCAGCAAGACTGATGTGCACTTGCTGTAATTTTAGCTTTTAAGAAGGTTTGAAATTACACATCTAGTGACTCCCAAAGAGACAAATCCACTCGTTTCAACAGTCCAAGCTTGTCAAGTTCATGAGAAGAGTACAAAAAAGGTCAAGAACTAGAGAGGAGGGATTTTTTTTCTATCTACACTTATCCCTAGACAAAAGGAGAAGAGCCAGGGGTCTCCATCTCCACAAAAAAACCTTGTCAACAACTCCTCCTGGTAGGCTATTCATTCAATCAACGAGGGTTCTTAGGCTAATCATAATGGCACAACCACAAAATCCCTATGTCAACTTCACCGGCAAAAGAGCCCACTCACCCTAAATGCACATTATCCAGTCTCGGTTGCAGCATTAAAGAACATCCCATACTTCAGTGGAGAGAACCAGACTTCTCCTAGTGACCACATTCAAGACATTACAAATGTCTATGTAATTCATGAGATCATTGAGATGGACATTGCAATCAAGTTGTTAGCCTCTTCACTCAAGGGTAAAGCTTCACAATGGTTTAGGAGTCTAATAGAAGGCTCTATTCAGACTTGGGACCATCTATGTAGAGCTCTCCACAACCAATTTGGAGAAAAGGGAGATAACATGTCCTTGTTAGAGAATTTGACAACCATCAAGAGGGACCCTAATGAGTAGTTGATAGATTTCAACTTCAGATTCCAAAGGACATGGGATAAGATTCCATTGGTTGTAAGGCCCACAGATGAAGGTGCCTTCTTATACTTTCTCAGAGATCTAAATTCTAATATTGCTTTAATGATTCAATCAATGGGAGGCAAAACCTTACCTGTAGCCTATAACATTTCCATAAGAGCTGAAAATTGTTTAATTTAGGCTGAAAAACTTGATCCCATGTAACCCATGCCCCTATACCCGAGAATTAGGAAATCTAAGCACTAGTAAAACACCCACATTAGATCTTATGCCTACTCCTATGAATCATAATTCAGTTAGAGCCTCCATCTCATCTTCTAGCACTTCAAAAGAGCTTCAAGAAGTCATGAAAATCTAAAGAACCTAGGAAATGAGCTAATAACTAGAAAAAGGCAAGAAGCTCGAGTTCTAGGCCATATCAGCCAGAGACTCGTGATCGGGCTAGATAGCCATATCAAGCATAATAGGCCACCATGTCAGGCTACAAGCCAAAACCAAAACAAAGGGAAAACTCAAGCTGCTAGGCCTTTCTCGGTCATATGATTCAAAAATAGCTTCAACATCAAGGGTCTTGGTTCCAATGCAAAACAACATGACACAATAATATGATTGGTGTTTCCCATGCAATCAGCCCCATAAAAAATAAATGTGTTTTAATGGTGCACTAAACTAGGCCTTGATGATATAGATCATTGGTGTGTCACAAGAGTCTATCCAAGAGGAAAATCAACAAGGGGTTCAATAAGAGGTAACTCCAAGTGAAACTATGCTTATTAATTGGCAGGATGAAGAACTCTGTGGTATGAATCAAGTCCCTTCTCAAAGTGTAGCTATCAATACATGGTCCAAGAAAAGGAATATGGGAGAGGGACGATCACCAAAATTAGGTAATTCTTAACCCTCCATTAATCCACAAGGTATTGGCACTCAAAATGCAACTTCTAATATGTAGAGTCATCCCATGAAACCTTCCAAACCCACTCAAGCACCAATTAATGACCCACGTGCAATATAAAAATGTACCAAGAAGGGGAAAAAAAGGATAGCTCATTTAACATCATTGAAAAAATGAATAAGAAAAATTTGAATATTTCAATGTGGGAGTCATTGGCCATTCCAGAAAGTGAGATCATTGCGTAGACTTCTATGGCTGATTGGTCAAGCTCAAATCAGCCCCTAACCAAGCAAGAGAAAGTGCTTACCAATGCGGTTCACTTTGAAGGAAACCATGAAGGAAAATAAAGTAAAAATTTGAAGCCCCATATGTTCTATGTTTCATTGATCATTGGAGACAAATTGGTACATAATTGCATGATTTATTCGGGGCAAGTAGCTCTCGCAATGCCAAACCAAATAGTCAATTAACTGGATCTTCAATGCAAAGTCATTTCCAGGGGCGTAGTGTAATTAGATGGGATAGTGGTAACAACAGTTCGGGTCATCAAGGATTTGAACCTCACATTACATGCATGCCCCAATGTGATTATATTACAAAATGTATCAGTCATAGACTTGCCATCATATTTTGCATTGTGTTTGTTAAGAGACTTCATCGCTAAAATTGGAGGCTATTTATTTGTTCATTGGTCACACATGATTTTTAAAACAAGGTATGGAGCTAAGGCTACAATTAGATCTGAGCCCATTGAAGATTACCATATTGAGTCTTATGTACCTAGCTCGATCAATGCCAATTATTCAGCCTTTGATCAGGAGTACCTCCCAAGCACTTGTGAAGCAGATACCGAGGTAGCGTGTATCCCAAACTTAACCCTCGACGAGTGGGAAAACAAGAGGCATGATTTTGACCCCTATAAAGAGATGGAGGAATCTGAGCTAGGAGTATATTGTTTGCATGAGGAGGATCATCCTCTTCCTGACATCATTAAGCCAGACCACAAAGATGATAATGAAATATGGAATTTATTCTTCTATGACTCAAGAAGTAGACAAGGATCCGAGAAGAGGGGCTATGCTTGTTTCCCTAAGGTATGAATTATTACTCGGCTTCTATTTACAATTTACTTTCTCAAACAACACAATAGAGTATGAGGCCTTGATCCATGGACTGCAATAAGCAAGAGAAATATGAATAAGGAACTTGCAAGTGTTTGGCAATAATGAGCTAGTTGCAAACCAAGTATGATGACAAAATGCTGCCAAGAACGATCTGCTCAAGAGCTACAAGAACTAGGTATGGGACCTCATCAAGGATTTCAAAGAATTCAACATCAGTTCCATCCTAAGAAATAAAACGAAGCTAATAGATAGATTGACAACAATTGGGGCAGCATTTGATGTTGTAGAGAGTATCAAGAGTGATAAGTCTCAGCCCCATATCAAAGTGGTTGTGAGACCAATTGTCCCTGATAATAACACAAGTTGGCAGGTCTTCGAGAATGACTAACAAATTGTCAACTTTCTATAAGAAGAAGTTGAGTTTCCTCCAAAAATTAAGACAAACTGAATTAGTAGTATGGAAACCAAGTGGTGTAGCTAAGAACCAATAAACTACCAAAGGGTCTTGTCACTTTGGAATCAATATTCAACCCAAATGACCAATTCCAAAAGGAGAAGGTGAATATTTAGGTAAAGGGTGAATATTTAGAGCCCATTTTCATAGAAGAAGGAAAAACTTTGTAGATTGGCAAGGTAAGTACTTAACAAGAAAAATTTGAATTAATTAAAATATGTCAAGAATTCCCACTTGTCTTTGCCTGGAATTATAAATATTTAAGAGGTTTTAACCCAAAGTTGGCACAACACAGTATTGAGATGGATCCAAGATCTAAGCCTTTCATGCAGAAGCAAAGGCTAATAAATCCTCACATTGAGCCTCTCATGAGAAAAGAATTAAACAAGCTAATTGAGGCCAACATCATCTTCCCTATCAAGCACTCAAGTTGGGTTACAAGCTCAGTTCCTGTGAGGAAAGGAAATGGAGAAATCACGCTATGTGTGGACTTTTGTGATTGGAACAAAGCATCACTCAAGGATCACTATCCACTTCCATCAATGGAATAGATCTTACAGGTCAGTAGCTAGATCTGAGAGGTTTTTATTGCTAGATGGATACTGAGGCTATATCCAGATAATTTTGAAAGAGGAAAACCAATTTAAGACAGCCTTCTCCACCAAATGGGGCACATATGCTAATAAGAAGATGTCATTTCAATTGTCAAATGGCAGAGCAACATTCCAGCGAGCTATGGACATGTCATTCAAAGGCTTGATCAACAATATGGTTCTGGTGTATCTAGATGATATCACCATCTTCTCAACAAATATGTGAGACCATCTCTTCCACCTTAGGCATGTTTTTCAGAGGTGTAGAAGGTTTGAGTATCATTGAATCAAAAGAAGTGTTTGTCCTTGGCACATGAGAGTAAATTGTTGGGCCACATTGTCTCAATAGAGGGTTGGCAATTGATCCTAAAAGATTTGAAGCCATCTAGACACTTTCATTGCCACAACACAAAAGGTCTCTCTAAATCTTGTTAGGGAGGATAAACTTTGTTTGCATGTTTGTACATAATTTTGCCACTCTTGTTAAGCATTTAACAATGATGTTAAAGAAGAGTCTTGCATTTAAATTGACAACAGAAGGTAAAGAGAGTTTTTAGGCCATCAAGCTCACAATATCACAAGCCCCAACTCTCATTAACCTAGACTTCTTAAAAGACTTCATGTTGTATGATTTTGGAGGGTCAGACACCATCTTAGCCATCTTGGTCCAGCCCAACAAGGAAGGTTTAGAACAACCCATAGCCTTCTTGAGTCAAATCTTGGAGGACTACGAGTTAAAGTAATATTTCATTGCAAATAATGTCCTTAATGTTATTAGGATCTTGAAGAAGTTAAGGCACTTGGTCTCAAATAATAAGATTCAACTGCTAGTATCTCATCCTAGTGTCAAGGATTTTCTCCTGAAAAGGACTTGAATGAGAAGAGAGTAGGTTGGATCACTTAGGTAATGGAATATGACATTGAGATCAAGGTGACCAAACTGGTTCGTGGCAAGGGTCTATGTGAACAACTCACCTCCAAGAAACATACTGAGTAAATGGATAAAAAAGAGGTTTTCCTACTATTGCAGAATGATCAAGAGTAGCCAGCTAATGATGCACCTATTCCATGTTGGACTCAAGCCTTGGTGCATTATCTCCAAATAGGTTTGTGCCCTCCATAATGGAACAAAGAAAAGAGGAGATACTTTAGGTTACAAGCCATTCCATATGTGCTTATTGGTGGTGTCTTGTTTAAAAGGGATATCAATAGTGTTCTATTGAGGTGCATTGGGATAGGCCAAATTGAGAGAGTGTTGCATGAGTTCCATGATGGAGAAGTAAGAGGTAAATTTTCTCCTCAAGTAACAACTCTCAAGATCATGAAAGCTGGTTATTATTGGCCTACAGTGTTCAGGGACTGCTACTCATGGATCAAGAAGTGCAAGAAGTGTGCATTCTTCATAGGGAAAGAAAAGTTAGCAGCCTTGCCCCTTTGCCCAATTTCAGTGGATCAACCATTCATGCAATGGGGACTAGACTTCATTGGGGTGATTAACCCAAATTCAAGCTAGGGCCACAAGTGAATACTTACAACAACAGACTACTTCACCAAGTGGACTGAGGCGGTGGCACTTAAGGAAGAAAATGAATCTAACATCTTGGATTTCTATGAAGGAATAGCCACTAGGTTTGAAATCCCTGCCACTATTATATTAGATAATGCATTGGCATTCCTAGGTACCAAGATCACCGAATGGGTTGTCAAAAATTGTGTATACCTCAGTAATTTCATCAAACTAAACCCTCAAGGTAATGGCCAAGTAGAGTCCACAAACAAGAACCTACTAAAGATTATCAAAATGAATCTTGATGAAAATTAGAGAACTTGGCATACAAAGCTCAAATAAGATCTATGGGCTGATAGGATCACATCCAAGAGGTTCTATAGGTAGCTCCCCATATAAGCTTATATATGGAAGAGAGGCAAGATTGCCCATCTCATTAGTACTACCCGCTTTGGAACTCATGAAACAGTTGGAGCTAGCTGAGTTTAAACCTATGGAAATCAGGTATACAAAGCTAATGGAAGTAGGAGAAGCAAGAGAGCATGCAATGTAGAGCATGGAAAAGGATCAAGCATTGATCAAGAAGATTTTTGATAAGAAAGCAAGAATGAGGACCTTTCAAGAAGGGGACTTAGTTCTAAAGTGGGATGCAGATTGGGCAAAGCCAGGAAAGCATTCCAAATTTGATGCCATTTGGAGTGGCCCCTACATGATCATAGGGTGAAAAAGTAGCAATGCCTTCCAGTTGGCTAAATTGGATGGTGAAGAATTGCAGATCCTAGTTAATGGGATCTATCTTAAACATTGCTACTAAAAGGAAGGTTCCACCCTTGTAAATATTAGCATAGAATTTTTATTTCCCTAAGTGTATATGCACATTGTTTTGTTGTAGCGTAGGTTTTGTTTCCCTAAGTGTTGTGGCATATGTTTTTGTTGCCCAGATTTGCGTTGTTGTATAGTTCAATGTACCTCTAGGTGAATGCTCCAGGCCCTTCAACATTTTTTGACAGGGAGACCCACGGTTTCCGTAACAATTGCTCATTTCAAAATATAAAAATACAGAGAAACTAAAATTAGGTCTCAAAGGGTCCATTTCTGAAGAAAAAAACCAACATCAGGGCACTACCCATGACTCTGTGCCCAATGGATAAAACA
The DNA here is from genome assembly GCA_018340775.1 of Taxus wallichiana var. yunnanensis. Classification (NCBI taxonomy): domain Eukaryota; kingdom Viridiplantae; phylum Streptophyta; class Pinopsida; order Cupressales; family Taxaceae; genus Taxus; species Taxus wallichiana. Next base: position 175,055,841 of record CM031238.1, read on the forward strand.
AGATAGTTGGTCTATTCATCTAGCAGGCAGACGTCCCCATGAGTCACCAAATTGTTATCTCAATTTTTCCCCTAGTAAAATTGATCAAACACGACCCTGTGTAGAAAGAAATTCAAGGAATAGTTTAGTAGTATGAGACCACATTTTAAATCCAACAAATAGGTTGCATACATGCTCTAAAATGGAGGATCAGGGTCAAGGAAGGAAGAAAACAATGTCAAAGAAAACCAGAGGCTCAAAGGAAAAGAAATGGAGAAAAAAATGAAGTCTCTGGGCTCTACGAATGATTTAGAATGAGCCCAAAATTGGCTAAGTATGGGAGAATTAGTGGAAGCTTCCACATGCCTCATTGGCGCATCTCCAAGGGCTAAACTCAAAAATCGAGACTCAAATGAGCATGGAGCTTCCACGTGTCCCAGGCCCAAAAAAGGATAGATCCAGTCGTTTAAAATTCCATACAAGCGGAAGGTGCCACATTCCTTAATAGCACACATTCAAAGGCGTACCCAAAGTGGAGACTCAAATGAGCGCAAGGATTCCATGTGTCATCTGACACATCTTCAAAGATAAATCTAAAAGCGGTCCCCAAACGAGTTCTAGCCATTCATGTGGCCATATTCCAAGTCAATGCGGGAAGGTGGGTCACCGGAGGTAATTTTAACTTTTGGATTCGTTCCCAATAGACATAAAGTATAAAAATGATTCGTATGCGTCTACCGATGCCTAAGGAGCCATGTGTCAGACCTAAATTACATGCGGACCGATGGGCCATGAACTAATTTTTTTCCTAACTAAAAAATGTGAACCAATGGGTCCGAAGATGGTTTTTCGACAAAAGGGGTATTACGGGACTACGGGGAAAATTTTGCATTTTCATATTTTTGTGCCAAAATGGGGCAAAGTGAATTTTGGGCCCATGGACCCATTCTGATAATTGGTTTCCTCCTTTTTTAGTATGGACCCGATTCAAATATTCAAATGGGCATATCTTCCGAGCCAATTCCCGAAATCCAAAAAAATTGGCACCATTGGATAGATCTCGACCTTGTCTATACCATGGAGATTTGAAACTTTAATTTTGACAAGGTTAGGTGGGTAAAAATGGAAACATCTTTGTGCCCCTTAATATAGGATCCAATTTCTCAAACAACCAAATTTTATTCAATTTGATCTGTCATTCTTCCTCCTTCAACGCGCTAAACAAGCAATCAAGGAAGATTTGATAGATTGTGGGAGGATTTATAGGGGCATTGATGGTTGGTAGTTGAGCTTCAAATTAGTTTTCCCACCTCTCTCCTTCTTCTATTTGTAAAACATCTATAAAAGAAGAAATTGGGTTCATCAAAAAGGGTTGGATAGTTTTCTTTTGCACCCTCCCTTTTCCCCTTATTTGCAAGAGAATTTGTGGAGCTTTTAAACCTCCCATTTGAGTTGTAATACAAAGTTTTTCCTCTTGGCTATTGTAGTGTATTGTATCAACTCTGGAGAAATAATATATGTTTATGGATGATTCTCAACCCTTTCATGTGTTCATTGTTTTCTTCTGATCTCTCATTATAGTTCGGTTATCTGTGCATGGTAGTAGTATTGCATTTCTATAGTCTATGTTCAATTGCAAAATAGGTGTTTAACATTTCTTTAGTGCATCACCTTGTTAGTTTGGGTTTATTTTCCTCATATCTTCTCAAACTTGTCTCCTTGGTAAGATAGAGTAGGTTTTAGAATAGATCCTCTCGTAATTTATTTATATGAACTCGAAGCGAGGAATAGTAACCGGCCTTAATTCGGAGAGCTCTTTCAACTCACAAGGTCCCACACTTTGAGAGATCCTCCATGTTGTGCAATCACACCGAGAGTCTCAATGCATCTAGTTACAAACATTCGGGAGTGTTGTGATTGTACACTAATTGTAATCTCAATACAAACAACAAGATATAGTTAATATACAGAAATCAAGGTATTCAAAATGAAAAGAATAACTAGAGCAGAGCTCATGCCAACCCAGTAAATCATCAATGTAAAGTAGATACGACAAAGACAAGCCGATACAATATATTTTTCATCAAAATGCCTTGTGATAATGTCGGCTATTGTGGTTTCTATCAGATTTCACTAGGGTTTGAAGAAAAGATGAAGAACTCACTATTTTTAATCAAGCTTATGAAACCACAAAGAATCTTCAGTGGCCGAGAAATGACATTATCCTAGAATGATTTTTGATCTCGGGTTGAAATGCGAAAAGAGACAAGTATCAGTGCATAAAATTCATAGAGTATCGAAACCCAACAAGTTTTGAACTCAAGAATCCATTATGATAGAACTTAAGCGACAAAAGAGAAATCATTGAGTTACGATTGTCGAAACAAAAGCAACTCACCTTCGTAAATACCGTCCATGACTAAACACTCTCACACAAAACCCAAAAGGTTAAAAATGTCAAAATGACAATTATTCAAAATCAAAAAGCATCACAGGCTAGAATGATTCTTGAATTTGAGCTTCAAAAGACTAAAAATGGTGGTCTGATCAAATTTTAGCATGGATTTGCTACTCGCAACGAGAAAATGAAATGACCAAATGAAAAACTCAAGTGAGGGTTTTTAAAAACCTAACTCCTACAAAGTTAGAGGTGAGTCAAATATCAACGGCCTTGATCAAAAATCAACGGTATTGAATGGAGTACATTGAAGACCTAATCTAACTATCCAATTGGAGCGAGTTAAAGTATCAATGGTGAGAATCACGAAGGTACAGAGATCAATGATTAGAATTCAATCTCCAATTTCCATATAAACTACGGACCTTAACCGCACTCACTTCCGACTCGACTACGGTCAAGGTACACAATTCAATGGTGAGGATGATCATAGTGCAAGATCCAATGATGCACAATGAAAACCACATGCCAACCACCAAACAATCACCAACGGTCTAGATCATAAAGGATAGAAGATCAACGTTCAAATATTATCCCCGAATTAATGCAAACCAAAGTGAGTTAAATGCCACCGAAAAGTTACAATGGGTCGAGTCACCATGGAGAGGGGGCCAACCTCATTATTATCCAAAAAAAACATTGCCAGTGACCTAATTAAGGTCTAAAACATACTAATGCCGACAACCATCATTAGCAAAAAGGTAAATTATTACCTCTTTTAAATGTTGTTATACATGATTAGCAAAAAGGGTGGGCTTTACCTTATATTACCCATGATAAAAAGGCCGAACAAAATTGCAAAACCATAGTCTATGTACCAACAAGCAAAAGGTAAACCTTATGTTATTTCTATGGGTCTTTATTCAAAAGTAATCAAACTATCTATTGGTACCCAAATTTAATCTCCTTCAAAGACCGAGCAACATCATGGATTTTGATAGGAAACTCAGAGCCATATAAATAATCATTTATGTTGTTTTGTAGCCAAGGAAGTAATCTATCTAACTTGTTAGCACTCAGGTTTCGAAAGGAGTGGGTAGCACCTTAAAAGGATGTGATCGATCCTAAATATTTTAGGTTGTGCCTTTCAACCAAGGTAAGAGAACATATTTTGTAACCTCTGTTATTGAAGAACAATGAAAAATCCTTCTTTTGCATAAATTTTATAGAGAAGACCTTGGGAAAATATGATCAACACACAAAATCTGACTCTCATAAGTTGTCACTTCTAGATCATGGAGATATTTTCACAACAAGGTAAATGTTACTAAAGAAATTTGGGAACTTGATTGCTTCTGCGTGTTTTGGTAATAGAGATTATGCATTAGTATGCACACAGGACAAAAAAAGGGCAGACAGAGAGAATTGGTTGTTTTTAATAATTTTTTTGTGGGAGGTGGGGCAAGATGAACTTGATTCACCGGATCGTTGATGAATCTTACAAAATGGAAGGTTAAAAAATAGCATACCAAATAATAGCTAAAATGTTTCTTTAACTAGAATATGTGCTTCAATGAAGGCCCAGATTAGCACTTTTTCACACAATCTTTGAGATTCTATCACAAAGGCTTGAGTTAGAAAATCCAACAAAGCATCAAGATCTGAGTCAAATCACACCTAAGGTACACCCAAAGGATTACAGACAATCTCTGTCAACAGATGAAAGAAAAGTGATTTTAAATCATTTATTCCAATCCTAAATGAAAGCTCTTCTGAGAAATGAAATTGTAGATGCCACTAAACTGTCACAAGGATTGAGGCCTGTATGATTGAATCAGATTTTAATACAAGATTGCAATAGAAATAAGAAAAACTACTTACATACATTCAGAAATAAAACAAACACATTTTTCTCAAGACAACACAGAATAACTCGAATTTGATTAAATCTATCAGTAGGGGAAAGTTTCTAGAATAGTCTTAGAGATTTTCAATGGCTGTACATTTGTAACCACCTTGACATGATCAGATTTAATACAAAAGAGATATACAAGCTTCTCAAACGACTTCTCAAAATGATGGGCTCTGTCAAGCTTTTTCTATTAGAAAATTCAGTCCCGACCCCTAACACTCCAACCATTTGCATGAAAAATTTGTGTCATTTATAACATTTACAATAGAGCCCCTTTCCCCCAAAAATCTAGACCTTGAGTGCTACCAGTGCTTTCCATGATCACGATCGCGATTCCTAGAATTAGATCTATAAAAAGTTACCAAGTGCTCAAGGGGGAGATCTCATCGAATAAATCCCACATTCAACTCCTTCCACTGGTAGATCATTCTTTCTTTAACTTTCCAACCACTTCCACCCCTAATCTATCAAATCTAGATCCTTGCGTGCTTGGGAGAAGAAAAATAGAAAATCCGATCAACCACGATAGTCAGACCATTTAAATTGTGAAAGACATCTTCCAGTCTCCCCACCAAACTCATATATCAACATTAACTCCCTCTCGCCTCACACTTATATGTGTGTTTCAAGAAAATGGGGGCAAAATCAGATTGAGAATCTCGGTTGTCGGTTATCTTTACTTTGAATTTGGACCATCCATGTGGAAGATTCAAACTTAAAAATAGACCAGGGGTTTCCTCGAATTTTTACAACTTTTGGAAAAATGGAAAAATTTCACATTTTGTTCTACATCTCCACCCTCGAGAAATGAGCCTAACATGTGTCCTGAGGTGGGTCCCAAAGGAACTGTGGATAAATTCTACCATTTGACCCTCTTTTTGGAAAAAGGAAAATTTTCCAAGTTTTCCCCACAGCTCCGCCCTTCCACTTCAAGTTTCCAATGTGGGTCCCAGCGGAACCACGCTTCCTTTTTTACTTTTAACTCTTTTTCCCACAAAGGGAAAATTTTCCAAATTTCCTCTAAAGGCCCCGCACCTCCACCGTTAGTTGGAGCAAGCTTTGACCTTTCTTCCATTGGGTTTGTGGGCCATTTTTGATATCTTAACCCTTTTGACCATAAGAGGAAAAAATACAAAGTTTCTGTGATGGTCTCCGCTTCCCCACTCCTTTTGACTTGTCAAACTGCCACATGTCACTATGGCACACCTTGAGATGGTCCCCAAAAATTGAGACCTTGAATGAGCGTGGGCTCGCCACGTGTCTTGGCTCAAGTAAAATTTGTTTGAAGGCTCAAAGCTCAGTAGAAGGCACCAATTTTCATGCTCTGGGGTAGTCTCCTTTGGTCATTGAAAAGTCCAAGAAAAATGTAAAGTGAGTGGAGGCCTCCAAGTGTCCTCCTGGTGCTTCTTTAAAAGACTTTGAGCGAGCGCGGGCTCGCCACATGTCCCTGTTCTTCGCCAAACTATTTTAGCTGCATAAAATTTATCTAAGTCCGAGAAAAGTAGTGGAAACCTCCACGTGTCCTCCTGGTGCTACTCCAAGGCCAAACAAAAAATTAGATCTTCAAACGAGCGTCGTTCCTCCACGTGGACACATTTTTAAGTTGAGGCGATTCATAGAAATTTTGAAGTACCCAACCGAGCCACATCCAACCAAAAGGTTCCACATCCCCTGTTGATGCAAGGATGTAAATTTTACCAGGATAAACACCCGTCAAACCCTAATATATAGAAAAATGATAATTTGAGACCAATAATGATAATTTCTCCAAGGACAAAGAATTTAGAAATGTTATAAGGCTCAAATACATCCATTAGAGACACATCCATTCATTTTTCTTCAATTATTTAGGCCGAAACGACAAGGAAGACAAATTTCAGCCATGGAGAATGGAAAATATGGGAGAACCTCAGTTTTTAGATGAACAGAGAACGGGAGACCCAAATTATAGACCTTTTTTGGAGGAACAAAGAAATAAAGAGCAAACCATGGACCCATAAGTGATCTACGACCCATGAATAGATTAAAAATGGAAACAAAGATTAACTAGGCACAAGACAAGGAAAAATAAAGTGACAAAGGCTGTAAATCGATAGGTTTTCAAAGGAAAACTAGGGCGAGACTATTTTGAGCACCAACACTATGCCTTTTAGAAAAACTAGGTTTTCCAACAGAGAGGAAGAATGAAGACTTTGTATCATCCAATGATTATTCAAAAGGAGGTCAAAACCAAAATGAAGACAAAGTGTGCACATCACAGTGGTCCCTATAGTGGGAAGATTAGAAGCAAAACAATAGTATTATTTGTACAAGGTTCAAATTTACATATAAGCACAAGAAGAAAAATATGTGTCATCATCGAACTTGTAGGTGGTCCCCACAAAGGATGAATGCATGGGTGAATGGTTTTTTCAAAATATTTCCAATAAAGAAATTATTTTTCTTACAGAGGGATTTATTTTTGCATGTGCATCTAAGGGGAAATATTAAAAGTGTAAATATTATCACTACAAGTGGATCAAGTTGCAGATGTCACATCATCAGCTAGAAGACAGAGATTGCATGCATTGGAGAAGACTTTCTCATCAAGAAAATCTTATTTTTAGCAAGTTATTCATCTAACTTTATTAAAAATAGAACAATCAATTGCAGTTTGACTAAGTTGTATTTTTGTAACCAAGGCTATTAATGCCTCATTGTATTAACATGTTTATTTTTTCCTTTATTTATTCATGATAAAGGATAAAAATAGGATGCATGGGCAAGTACAATTTTTAGTATATTTTTGGAAGGGTAGGATGGATAATTTTTGTATATATTGTGTGCATTGGCAAAGCACAATGGAGGAATTTTGGACATTGGAGTGCTAAAGCATATTTTCCAAGTTTTTCCCTTTCAATGAGAATTGATTTTTGACTTTCCAACTATTTGTAGTGTTGTGTATACCTTATTATTTCTTGCAAAAGTAAATTTCCATGATTGATCATCTTACCTTGCTACAAATTTAGTAATTTCGCATAATAATAGTGTGCATGTATTATCTTAACATGATTATTGTGAATCATTACCTTAATACATCAATTATTTTGCCTTAATATTCATCTAAAAACTATTGGTTTGTGCATCCAGAATTCATTCTCAAATATTTTTGCATGTACTTAGTCAAAGCCCTCAACAAGTTTGGTGTATCACCCCAGTTTTCAATTCATTTATAGTAATCTTTTTACCCTCAAAACCCCAAATAATTAGTTTAGGATACATCAAGAAGGAACCAACCTTGATACCGGAGACTCACCTCAACAATAGGTATACCCACGACACGAGGTGTTTCCATTGTATCTACGAAAGAGAGAGATCCAAAGAAAGCTTATAACCCCAAAGTAGTCTTCTCTCTATAGGGTATAGTTTTGAGAGATAACAAGTCTAACATAGCAAGAATTGGTGCTGACATAAGGAATTTCTTCAAGTATACTAAAGGCCTTCTCACATCCATCAGACCAAACAAACTTCTTCCCTTTCCATTGAAGGGAAGTGTTGGGAAGTGCTTGTAACCTGAGAAAATTCCTAAACAAATATCATGTAGTAACCTTCAAACCCAATGAAACTGCACACCTTGGTTAGACTAGGTTGTATGGGCCAGTCCATAATGGCTCAAATCTTGGAAGGGTTGATGGAAATACCTTCCCCAAAAATGATTTGAACCAAGTACTAAACCTCCGATTAAAAGAATGCACACTTTTATAGGTTCCCATAAATCTTCTCGCTCTCTAAGACACCACAAAATCTTACGAAGGTGCTCCTCATGCTCCTCACATGTGCGTGAGTAAAAAAAAATATCATTAAGAAATATGAGTTGGAGCGATCTAAAAATGTCTAGAATACCCCATTCATCAAACTCATGAATAACGCAGGGAATTCATTAGACCAAAAGGCAATACTGTGAACTCGTAGTGGCCATATCTCATATAGAAGGTTTTATTATGAATATATACCTCCATGATCCTCAATTGATGGTATCCAAAATTAAGATCTATCTTGGAAAATATTGTGCCCCCTTCATCTAATCAAATAAATCATCAATACGTGGAAGGGGGTAACGATTCTTGATCGTTAATTTGTTCAGCTGACGATAATCAATACACAATCACAAAGATCCATCCTTCTTCTTTACAAAAATCACTTTGGTGCACCCTAAAATGATACACTATGAAGAATTAGGCCTTTCTCTAGAAGGCCCTCTAGCTACAACTTGAGCTCATAGAGCTCAGGGGTAGTCATCCTATAAGGTGCTCGTGAGATAGGCTCTGCTCTTGGAACCAAATCAATGTGAAAATCTATCTCACATGGGGGAGGTAACCCCGATAGCTCCCCTGGAAAAACATCTGAAAACTCCCTCAAGATATGATGATCATCAAGTGATGGCCCACTAGACTCATCCTTTGATTTGTCGCTAACCATGACAACATACAACTGGTAACCTCGTCAGTGCACCTTTGCTTAAGTTGTATAAGCGGTTATGGTGAAAATAGAGGTGGGTATCCTAACTCCCACTATCATTGTCTCCACTCCCAAATCATTTGCACATGATATTACCTTATTGTAACAATCAACCCTAGCCCTGTGTGTAGATAACCAATCCATGCCAAAAATAATCCCATAGGAACCCAATGGAAGGATACGAAGATCCAAGGTCATGGAAAATACTCCTAGCTCAACCATGCACTCCTTGACTAAGGATTTTACTATGAGCTTAGCTCTAGAAGCCATCTCCACATCCCAACTAGGACTCTACCTAACTGCCCCCATCCTGCATCACTCTACTACAAATGGAGAAAAAAAAGAATCAGAGGATCCCGAATACAATAAAACAAGAATAGAAATGCCATCAATGCTACTTGTCATCTCAATCACCATGCTCTAGTGCTCTTCCCGGTAGTTCTTGACCACTCCATATATCATGTGGATTCTAGCCATATCACCTACTATAGGCTCTAAAACTGGTACCTTTCCCTTGTTGTTAGGTTTCTGAGGTCACTCTCTCAAATGATGCCCAAGTTCTCTGCACCCATAGTAACTACTAGGTCCCCTATAATGAGAAGCAGATCCTATAGGTAATCTAGTGGTCTGTGTCATTGATCCTGATGATCCTTCTATGGACTTCTGTGGTCGCTACCGATAGGCTCTTGCTAACTTAGCTCTAGGAGGTGCCTGAGTCCTAACTAGTCCCCTAGAATGAGGGCCCATACTGCATCCCCTCATAGCATCAAATCTTTGTGGATGTCTAAATGGAGGGTGAGTTTGTTGTTGCTATAGCTGAGGTGGCTACTATGGTGGTTTGAATGAATCTTGTGCGAGAACCATGTCTTCCATGAGAAAGAGGAGTTGACCCTTCAATACGTTATCCAACATCTTCTAGATACAACTCGCACTCTATTTCGGCTTGTTACATCTTCCCTTGGTTTCCTCCGCAATATAGGCATTCTCAATAGCCTCTGCTAGTGTTTTCAAACGATAAATGCATACTTCCCCTCCAATGTCTAGGTTTATGCCCCTAATGAACATGTGCATCCTCACCTTCTTGTCCTAGAGGTAGTCTACTTACTAAAGTATGTCTAGGAAGTGACTCTCATACTCTGTCACTATCATCGATGACTAACGTAGGTTGTGCAACTCATCTATCCTATCTTTGAAGGAACCTCCTGGATAAGTATCTTCTCATGAATTTCTCCTGAAGATCTCCCAAGTGATTGTCTCGGAATCCACATGGAGCTTCTACTCCTTGGTCCTCTACCAAACCTTGGCTCCATCTCTCAAAAGGTGGATGGAAATAAGAGCCTTCGTGTTGTGTGTACATGGGCAGAGCTTGAAGAATCGGTTCAAGTGACCAACCGTGCCTCCGCCTAAAATCCCCCCGTCCCGAGGAAAATGAGATGGATGGAGTTTAAGGATCTCTCTAATGTTATCTATTGCTATAGATTTTTGCCTCTAGGTTTGTCAACACACTCATCACATTGCCTAAGGCTTCTAGATCTTTCCATGTGTCCTATAGCCCTGTTGTGATGACCTATCTGTGGTGACTCTTGTCTGGTTGACTTCACATGGGAGTTATCTACCCTATACTCATCACTTCTTTGGGAAGGTGCACGAGGCTCTACTAATGACTCTCTTTTCTACCTGCTAGGTCTCCCTCCTAAATATAATCCACGTATAATGGCATTAACATCCTATAAATTTTGAAGTATATGAGGTAGTATGGTTGCTACTTCCTTATCTAGTGGTGGTAAGTCTAGGTCCACGTTGAATAACCCCTCATCTGGTCCGCGCCTCCTACATAGACCAAGGCAAGAGTTAGTTTATCATTCTAGGTTTTTTTAATTTTTTAGGTTTTATTCATTTAAAATATCATGCAAGTTATGTGATCTAGGTTTAGAGTTGTGCTAAGTTTCCTTGTTATGTCTTATGCTTCCAAGTGTTTCGGGGTCCTAGCATTGAACCAATGACTCGATACCAAGTGTAATGCTTAGAAACTCGATGTTAAAAAACCACATTAATCCTTAAATAACTATATGGAAAGTTCGGCAATCTTTTTTTGTTTTAAACAAGGCTACAAGGATGTCAAACCCTATTATATGTTTAATTAATTCCTACCAACAATGTTACATTTTATAGGAAATGTTCATTTTAGATTATTAATTAAATATTCTTAATCTAGATCTAATGTTAATTTAATTATCATCACTAGATAAGCGTCCATTAATTTCTCTTACATGGTTAAATAGTTTCCCTCTTGGGAAATATGCTAAAATGAACCAAAAGAATTGTGTATTAAAGTACAACTTCACAAGCCCGTGCATTATTAGAACACACTCAAACATATTATGATACTAGAAAGATAGGCACCACCTATCATGGTGATAGGATCTCATGTCCATACATGCATGTATGCGGTGTGTGGTAAACATAAAATCGCGGACTTCAAATTGTGTTTGGTTTTGTGATATACACAATGTGTATACCAAAAATAATTTGGGATTCGAACCCGCAACCACCTGTATATTAGCAATTGTGCCTACCAACCTGCCTAGCACCTGTAACATGGTACAATTTAATTTCAGTCGCATAGTTTTAAATGACTCCCCAATTGTGTGTGTACCACACTTAGTGGGTCCGACACCTATGTACGTATGTATTAGGGCATGTATGGGGGCATGCGATCCTATAGCGAGGATATCTACGGGAAGAAATGTAACCGTCACAACTATAAAAAGGAAAAACATTAATTGTTATGGAAGAGGAAAAGTTTTGTAACATACTCATTTGTAATGATATGTTTAGCTATTAAACCCTAAGGATAAGAGGTGAAAAATGCACATCAATCGCTCATGAATGTTGACATATCTTAAATCAAATGTTCATATTTATTTCCACCCATATATTAATAAAATCAAATAAAAGATTTAGTTCCTTTTGAACAAGTGGATCCTCATTCTCAACACTACCAAACTTTATACACACATGTGTTCTATATTCTGTTTTTTTCATAAAAATTAAACTACACTATTTTGTAAATATTTTATAGAATTTAATGTTATTTTATTAAACTGTATAATTTCAACAAATGTTTTGCGTCCGAGTAAAGAATAAAATGATGTTTTTAAATTATTCAAACTTATTAAAAGTTAATGCCACTTGAATTTATTAATATATATATTTGTCATGAATCAAATTTTGTCAACTTGAAAAGATTTTAACATTTAGTTACTTGTTTAAATGGACATTCATGGTTTGTTCAACATTTCTCTTTTTTTTAATCTCATTTAAAAAATAGTTTTAATTTATTCATATTAATATACAGTTAAATATTTATAAAATAATATGCACTTAAAGAAATTTAGACTCTTTAAATATTTATTATTCATTAAATTTCACATTTACAATATTTATTATTCAATAATATTTCATATTTATAAAGTGTTTGTTGGTATCTATTATTTTAGATTATTTAAATTTGTCATTTTTGTTATTTCAATTTTTTTGTAAAATTTAATACAATTTTAATTTTATTATTACTCATAATTCTTATATGTATGTATAATATAAATCTCTCTCATTTCCCTTATTTTTTTAGGTTCAATCCATTCCTAATGTACAATTTATGTCTTTAATTTTCTATGAATGTGGAATGCGAGTTAAGGTAGGATGACCCTTCCTTTTGCACTTTGTATTATTCTTTTTCAATTTTTCAAATGTTATGCGTTGGCTAATGTGTCATGAGTTTTCTAATTAAATTATAAGCACATCAAGTTATTTAGGTATGATTGGAAAATATAAAAAAATTATTTACTAAGCATACCTATCCTATATTAATCTATGTAAAATATGTTGAGAGGTATATAGTTCTCAAGGTGCCTATTCCACCTATGTTACACATCTAAAATAGGAACCTCAAGAATCATACATATCAACATATTTTACCACGTTTTCACTTAAGAGACATAAAATTAATATTAAGGATCCCTTCCAACGTAGTTCATTGGTGAAACCAATGATTCTTTCTATATAAGATTGAGAACCCAAGAGAGCATTCGATCCCCTATATATTTAATATTTCCTTGAGTCATAAGAATTCCTAATGAATTTGATTGAACTACTTTAAGGTATATTTTATACAAATCAAAACCAACAATATCCAAGATAATATATTGAAATTTTCATGGAAAGACAAACATTTAATAATATTTTCTAATATTCATTTGGATCAAAATGTCACAAACATCAACTAAAATGAGAAAATGTTACAAGGGAAATCATGGAGGCATTTCAAGAGGGAATCATCTCTCTTAAGATAATAAGTATGGGTAATAAAAATTCTAGTTCTATAATACACAAAGTTCTTATGGATTTTACTAGTAAGGATATTATCATGTTAAAAAAATAAAGCATTATTTCATATGAATCAAAATGAGAAACATACATAACATAAAAATGAAATAAAAATCAAATGAAATGTTTATTACATTGGAGAAATCATCTATATTGTTTTTGACATAAGTGGAATAGGCACCTCGAAAATTATACCTCTCGGCATATTTTACATAGATTCATCTAAGATAGGTATGCTAGTAGCATCTGTAGGAGCTGCATTTTACATAAGATGCTACCAAAAAAATCCCGGGGAAGGGAATGTGAGCTTTTAGTTTATGAATAAATGACCTAGATGAAAACATCTCTAATTGGTCAATTAAGTATCTTATTATTAAACATAAATTAAAAACCCTAAATCCTAAATGCGGGCTCAAGATTAGAGTTTGTGTATAGGTCATAGATATCTACAAAACACTAAAGGTGAAGATGTTGATGGTGGTGGTGATAATGGTGGTGATAATGATGATAAGGAATATGATGGAAATGAAAAAAATTGATGGTGATGATGATGACGAAGATGAAAACTATGCCACAATTTGTAAACCTTAAACCTTAATCATGTACAATAATGATGGTGATGATAATGATGATGATGGAAGATGAAAATGACCATGACTTTGAAGATGAAAATCATGATCATGATTAGACGATGATTATGTCGATAATGACAATCATGAAAATGAAAATGACGAAAAATATGATAAAGAAGACAATTTTGATGATGATGACAAAGACAATAATGAGGATGATGTTGATGTGGATCCAATTGCAAGTGGTTGAAATACCTTCAAACCAAAATAATTTTTTTAAAATAAACTAGAAGCTTCAAAATAGTTTTCTTCTTATTCTGAATTATTTATTTTTACATCATTACAATCTTCCTTTTATTTCACATTATCTCTAAAAAATTGTGAAATGCTAAAAAAACCGTAAAATACAAAAAATTCCTAAAATGTCAATAATGAACCTATTAGCAAAACACCTCAGATGTGTCCCAATTTTTGCATAAAAATATACCTTCATAAATGAAAGCTCATGCCAAGTTTTTTCTCATTTTATAAAGTCTAGAAAAAGTTATTAAAACTCTAAGTTCTAGAAAAAAAGAAAAAAATGTTCTGAGCCAATTTTTTATGACTAGGCGAAGGAATCTAGCCTAAAAATATGCCCAAATGAAAAAAAAACTTTGTGTAAAACATGGGAAGAAAATTAATAATAAAAAATCTACCACCCTTGAAAATTTCAAGATGATCCAATGGTTGGATCAAAATTTATGTCCTTCACAAGTTATGTAGCCACATTAGATGGTGATGATTAAGATGACAATGACTATAATCATGGCGAAGATGATAATTATAATGAAAAAAAAGGAGAAAAATGAAAACAATACACCATAAATGATAATGTTATTCCTTAAAATCTCATTGGATCCCTAATAAACCAATGTGATATTCCCTAGTATTAGCATTGATTTTATAAATTATTAAACTTGTATAAAACCACAATTTTTAAACCTTTAACTCTAAAAATGTAAAATAACGATGGTGAAGATAATAATGATGATGAAAAATAAATATTACCATGAATTTGAATATGACAATCATGATCACAATCTGACGATGATTATAATATTTAATTTATTTACAAATTCACTTAATTATATCAATATTCACGATGATGATGATTGAAAAGATGTTGATGGTGGTGGTGTTGATGGTGGTGATAATGATGATGAGGATGATGATGAAAATGATGGTGATGATGATGAAAAAGATGACAACTATGCCACAATTTGTAAATCTTAAACCCTAAATATGTACAATAATGATGGTGACGATAATGATGATGATCGTAGATGATAATGACCATGTGAAGATGAAAATCATGATCATGACCTGAAAATGATTATATTGATGGAAAAAAATATGATAATGACAATGAAAATGAAAACGACTATGGAGATGATGATGAAGATAATTGTGATGATGATGAAAAGGACAATAAGGATGATGACTATGATTAAAATGACAATAACCATGATGTTGACGATGATAAAATTCTAATAAGAATATAATATTAATAATACTAATAATAAAAACATTAATATTAATAATAATTATTATAAATTAAGCACAACTTCTAAATGTATTGATGTGGCGCGGTCTCGGCGGGAGGATGATATTCAAAATTTTGAAGGGAGGGGTGCGGTTAGATTCTTCTTGGATTCTAGTAGGGGCAACACTCGGACATGGGAAAGATTTGTGATGAATGCATCTCAAGCATGGACCAATAGAAATATTTGTTCATCCGGGATCTCGCTATATCATTCTTGGGATAATGGAACTCATTCCTTGACTGTTCTAAATGGACACCAAGATTTGGACACCAAGAGGTATGGGATTAGTATTTTGGGTTGTTTTATGGTTCTGGACTAAAAAATGATCAGGTCAGGAAATTTGCTAAATGGAAATGGAGGATCAAGGGTTATTTGGAAATCATTTCCTTGGATAATGAAGATTTTCTATTCATTTTTGGGTTGGAGACTGATCTTCTTGATGTGTTATAGGGGGCTTGGTTTTAAGGAAAAACCATTATTAATCTTCATCGTTAGAAGTCGGGGTGTTTTTGGAATATCTATTTCCATGTTGTTCAGTCTAGGTGCATATTCTTGGCCTTCCCATTGATTTTTTGGACTAAGAGGTTATTTTTGGGATTGCAAAATCTTGTGGACAATTACTATAATTTGATCCTACCACTCTAGCCAGGACTAGAGTGGTGTGTGCTAGAAAATGTGTTAGTGTGAACCAGGGAAAAGCCCTCCCTAATCCAGTCACCTAATCTCCTTAGCTGGATCAAGACTCTAGATGATCATTTATGAACACTCCCTATTTTTTTATCCAAATGTCACTCGGTTGGTCATGGGTTAGCTAAACACAAGGCCCCTCTACCGATTTGGTAGGCTAATAGCATTTAGGATAAATTCTTTTACGGGCATGTGGTGTTAGGGTCTCGAGCATTCTTTCACACATGGTTGGCATATTCGAGCCCCCTAATCACTGTCATACAGTCCTTGTTGTCACCACATTGGAGCCTGTCATGGTTGGAGACACAAACTTGGTTAGGAGTAAGGTGTGTTATGACCAAGATTAATATGATGGATAATATGGATTAGATAAGGATGTTGACGCCTCCGAGAGATCATATGGTTTCTTAGATGATGTGCTTGAAACGTCGGTGAAAGATAGCAATGATAATTAGGTGTCAAATTCTACAAGAGATGGGGTTACGGAACCGTCATGGGAACCGTAGGAAGTTTCTCTAATTGGAATGGGGCTCGAAGAGGAGTAGAAGATATGAGCGATGGATATCATATCTCCATAAGATACATTTGTTGACATGCACACTAAAATTTTTGTTGGTTCTAGCAAGAAATTCCTAGTAGGGAAGACAACATCGACGGGGAAGGAGGATATTGAGGAATATTTTGAGGAAAGGAGATGGAAGTAGACAGGTTGAGAACTTCCGAAATTCAGGTTAGAAGTTCTTTTACCTATCAAAACTCATCTTACTCCCAAATTGATCCCGACACCATGAAGATCTTTGACTTACGGGAGAATGAGTGTATCATGGATATGTCAATTTGACATATGTTGTTAGAGGATCTAATATTATGGATGAAAGCGGGAACACGATGACGGTATAACAAAGATAAATGCAAGAATACCATTCTGCTCTCATTCATAATCACTAGGAGAAAATACAAAGGCTATATGCATATTTTTCTCTTGTACTCCTGTTATTCCAGGGTTGGCTTTCATTCCTAGCTTATTGTTCTATTGTTGTGTTCAGTTTTCTTTGTTGTTTATGTGCTTCATTGATTTTATATTGTTATGGCCTTAATGTTCCTTGGTAGGATCCTTGTGGTGCCCAATCCTCTTCGACACTTATTATATTTTGAATTTTTTTACTATCGACTATAGACACGGATGTTATTGTATCATTTTGGTTTAGCATGATGTTATAAGATAGATATATCATTATTGTGATAGATTTTGATTCATAGTATGATTGTGTTAATTTTTAGACACATAGAGAGACATGTTATATTTGATGATGATGATGTGTTGTTGATATATGTATTACTGACATTCTAAATTCTCATAGTGTTGAGTAGGATTTAGCATTTGAACTAATCTTGGGATCTTGTTGATATTGATAAAAGATAGAATTTAGATGTTTTTGAAATTTTAGACAAATGATAACATTGTTAATAGAGATGATGATTTAGCTATGCAAATGGTTATTGATTTATATGTGTATATTTTATCTTGGATGTTTTGATGCAGCCACGAGGCTGAAGGAGGTATTGTGTGATTTTGTAGGTAATTATATCACGACAATCAAATGGAGGATTGATGACCAACCACAATGGAATACTAGATGGATATAGTGAAGGTCATTATGACAACTTGTGTTGTTGTTTGTGTGTTAGGGGAGTTCCCATGGGAGGGATGACCTCAATTGTGACCTTGGGCTTGTACACACTTTTTCCCTTTTATTTATTTATTGTAGAGAATGTGATTTTATTGTGATGTAATTTATTTTATCATTAATGTTCTTTTAATTTGTAATTTAATCGTGTTATTAAGTTATTTGTGGAGGAGACAAATGAAATCATTTATTAGAGTTTTGGTTTTTGGACTATGTGATTTTTAGTTGAGTGTAAGTAACTTTGAGTGTTGTACACTCTACCTTACCTTGGAAATTCGGATTTGGGCTTAAGGGCCATTTCGAAGGCTTTTGGGACAAGCTAAGCTTGTCCCATACCTCTTAATTTCTTATACCAACCCTACCTATGGATTGGGGGTAAAAAATAGACCCCATTAAGTGTTTTGTAAGAAAAATAGTAGCATTTATTGCACTTTTCTTACATGATTTTTAAATTTTGTTTTTAGGGGGTGTGGGATGGGATGGTGTGTGTAAGAGGTTTGTCATTCCTCTCAACCACCAATTTATTATGCATTGGGGTTGAGGTTTGACTTATGATGTGGATTTGAGGATAAGTGATGTGGCATCCTACATGGAGCCACCTCACCCTCCTCTCTCCCTTTTCTATTTATGTAAGTTCTTTTGTTTGTTTGGGGGTTACTTCATTTCATTTGTGCTCTTGTATTTTTGGAGTTGGAGGATTTTGGAGTGCTTGTGGATTTTTTGGAGCTTGTTGGTGTTGGATTGGGCTTGAAGGAGCTTGGTGTGTGACTCTTGGATCAATATCTACCATGGAAAGGTAGGAGCTACACCCTTGTTTAATTTTTTTCTTTTATTTGTGTATATGTGTATGTTATTGAGTGTTTTGGTATGCTTGTTGGGTTCTTGGGTAGATTTCCTAAGTATGGTGTAGGAGAAGGCTATGGGGATCTTATATGTAGGGAGGCATAAGAGTTTATTTACAGTTTTGGAGGGAGTTGGGTTGGGTGCCCCACCTTGGAAAAGAAAATGCTTTCATTTCTTATTTTTTTCTTATCGAGGAGACATAAGATATTTTGGGAGGTATAAGAGGATCTTGAGGAGGCATAAGCATTGTGTAAAGGTATTGAGATGTATATTGGAGGGATTTAATGTGGGTATATAATCCCATTGGGAGGCATAAGTGATCTCCCCATAAATCCTTGATCCATTGGCTTTGCATTTTAAATCCTTGTATATTTTATTAGTTTCCTTCTTGTGATTGTATTTTGTGTAAATGGTGTTTTGATATGGTTCTAAAATATTTGTATTGTGATGTGGAGGCTTTGTAATAGTTGTCATGAGTTGGATCTATATTTTATTGTATTGTGGTTGGGGCTTCGGGGGCCAATGAGGAGGATAAATTCTTCTCCTCATTGGATTATTAGTTGGGTGGATATTTTTCCTCTCCCCCATTTTTGTTATTGTAATCAAGTGAATAAATGGTAGACCTCTTATTGAGGAGTTGGCCCTTAGAGCTTTTGTGAAGTCAAGAAATTCTTCCTTGTGTGAAAACCTCCTTGTTATTTCCACTTAAGGTGGAAGACTTGTAGTATTGTACTTTTTAAAAGAAATGTTGCATTGTAAGTTTCATTTACCAAGTTGTATTATTATTTTGAAGGAATTTCATTAAGGAATGTGTATTTTCCTTTCTCCTCAAATTGTAGTATGTAAAGGAATGAATTAGAATGGAAATCATGTTTAAAAATTTAGTTGTATTGTATTGTGAGAAAGAAAGTTATTTGCATTGAAAGAAATGAGCTATGCTCAAGGAAAAGAAAGTTCATTATCATTGTTGAAGTTGCATTATTGTAAAAAGGAAAGAAAGAACATAGAAGTTGTAAAATACTAATAGTGTATGCATGGAAAACTTGAATGTGGAACAAAGTTGTTTGTAGTTATTTGAATAAATGGTTGTAGTGGAAATGGAAAGATGCAATAAATTTTAAGTAAATTATTATGTGGAAATATTGCATTTTGTTGTGAAAAGGAAAACATGATATTGAGAAGTAGATTAAGTTTCATTTCTTACTTTGAGTTAAAGACAATTTTTGGGGAAAATAATCTTATAGTTGTGTTTCTTGTTACTATAGAACTAACAAATTCTTTAAATGTAGTAATTATAAGCATGATATGAATAAATGGAATAACCTTTCAACTGGAGACTTTAAGATCAGAAATTCAACTAAGGAGAAACTATAAAAACTTCAAGTAAAATTTCTTTGTTGAAAAATCTCGAGAATTGAAGGTTCCATTTTCAAAGAATAGGACTGCTACCCTATGTAAAGCGGTAGTCTCCAAACCACCGCTCGAGCAAGGCGCGCAGTTCTGAATTGTCACCCGGGTAGGGGTGGTCCTCGACCGCTGGCCCATTTTGGGCGGCGGTTTCATCAGCGACGGTGGAATAATACGAGATCTGCGTCTGTGTAAATTTAAACTTGTCCAAATTAAAATTTGAGCCTATTAAATGTAAAAATAAGACTATCATCATACTATATGTGAAGAAATTCATTTTTCAAAGAAAATAAATGTTTAAATGGATGTTTACAAATGCTAAAATCTCATACATTAAAATGGAGGTAGGGTTTAGCTCAAATAGAGAACTCAAAATGAAATTAAGTTTATAACAACTCCAGATTTCAAGCGAGAAACCCTTCAATATTCAAATGAAAGACATTACAATAATAAATCCATAATATAAACTAAGATAAGCTTGATTTTGTTAATTCTTTCATGGTTTCTTCCTTCCTTGCTCCCATGGCTTCCATTTCTCCAACCTACAAATTAAACAAAAGAAAAGTGACCAAATGAGGAGGCTAGGGCAAATAAATAGTTTTTAAAAATTCCATAAGGATATCTAGGGTTAGTATGGAACCCTAAGATCTAATGGCCACAATTGATTTGATCCAAGGGTTGAGGATCAACCCTACAATTGTTAGGTAGGAATGAATATTTTGGGTTTTTAAATAATTTTAAAGGTATGTGTAAATGGGTGAATGGGGCCATTTAAATACCCTTGTATGTTATTTATTTAGTTCCTAGTATGTTTTAGAAATTAATTAAATGGACATTAAATCTATTAAGATAATGGAACTAAAGTAACTAAGTATAAGGTTTATTAATTATGGGTTTGAATGTTAATTTAAGAAGGGGAAAAACATTTAACCAAGTAAATAAATTTATGGCACCTTCCTAGTTGATTGTAATTAATTTGACCTTAGAGATAAATTAAGAATATTTAATCATTTAACTTAGACCTGGTCCATCCTTTGTAATGTAGTAGTTGTTGGTACTTACACTAGGGTTTGACACCCTTGCAACCTTATAACTTAAAACTAAAAATTTAATATTTCTGTAACTTTCTAGATAACTATTTAATGATTAATGTGGTTGTAGAACATCAAAATTGTTGTTCTTAAATTTTGTATCGAGCCATGGGTTCAACACTAGGACCCTCGTCACACTTTGGTACATAAGACATAAACATAGCGTAACTCTCTAAACCTAGATCACATGACATTGCATGATGTTTTAAAACATAGAAAACCTAGAAAACTGAAACTAAATTCTAGAATAGTAAACTAACTCTCACCTTGGTCTATGTAGGAGGCATAGACTAGACGAGGGGTTTTTACATGTTGACCTAGACTTACCACCTCTAGATCAGGAAGTAGCAATGATATTACCTCAAATACTTAAGACGTTATAACATGGTAATGTCATTATACGTAGAGTATCCTTGGGAGGTTGGTACAACAGATAGGACATAGAGCCATTAGTAGAAGATGGTGCATCTTCTTGACATAGTGATGAGCATAGGGAACAACACTCTTTCATGGAGTCAATTAGATGAGATTCGCCATAGATAAGTCATGGCAAAAGGGCTACATGACATAGGGAAAAATCTTGGAGCCCTAGATAACGTGATGATAGTGTCGAGAGACCTAGAGGCGAGATAATCTATAGAAATAGATCACATCAAAGAGATCCTGAAACTCCATCCATATCATTTCACTAGGGACACTGAAGGATTTTAGGAAGAGGGGTGGTGGGCCAGCTTGAGCGGATACTATAAGCTATGTCTGCGTACCAGCAACACAAAGGCTCAGGTTTCTATCCACCTTTTGAGAGATGAAGCTAGGGTTTGGTGGAGGACTAAGGAGTAGAAGCTCCATGTGGATTCTGAGACAGTCACTTGGGAGCTCTTCAAGGAGTGATTCAGGAAAAGACACTTGTCCATAAGGTTCATTCAACAAAGGATAGATGAGTTCCATGACCTACATTAGGCATCCATGACAGTGGTGAATTATGAGATTCACTTTCTGGATATACTTTAGTATGTATACTATATGCAGGATGAGCGGGTGAGGATCCATAGGTTTATCAGGGGCCTAAACCTAGACATTAGAGGGGAAATATGCATTCATTTCCCGCAGACTCTAGTAGAGGCTCACGACAAGGCCTACATTGTGGAGGAGACCAAAGGGAAGATGCAATAGAATAGAGATATCTTGCGGAGACGTATCTAGTAGATGCAAGATAGCAAGTTGAGGAGTAATCTCCTCCTCCTCCTCATGGCGGTCATGGTTCTACACTGTCTTCATTCAGACCACCTTAGCCACATCAACATACTTTCCATCCATTTAGACCTCCACACAGATTTGATGCTCAGAGGGGATGTAGCATGGGGCCTCCTCCTAGGGAACTAGTCAGGACTCAAGCCTTTGCCTAGGGTCGTCAGCCAAGAGATCTCATTAGCAATGACTATAATAGTCCATTGCAGGATCATTAGGATCCACAACATAGGCCACTAGAGTACCTACAGGAGATACATCTCATTGGAGGGGACTTGGTAGTTGCTACAGGTACAAAGTACTTGAGCATCATTGGAGAGAGTTCCGTCATAACTTTATTAAAGAGGGTAAGGCACTAGTTTCGGAGCGTACTATAGGTGACATGGTTAGGTGTCATAGGATATATGTAGTGCTTGAGAACCACCGGGAAGAAAACCGAGCATGGTGATTGAGATGATAGGTAACATTGATGGCATTTATATTCCTATTTTATTTGATTCAAGTTCCTTAAATTCTTTTATTTTGCCATTTGTAGGAGAGTGATGCTAGCTTGTGGCAATTAGGAAGATGCATAGTTGGGATGTCAAGATGGCTTCTTGGAGCCAAATCACAGTGGACTCCTTAGTCAAGGATTGCATAGTTGACGTCACGAACCTTTTCAACAACCTTGGATCTTTGTATCCTTCCATTGGGTTCCTATGGGATTATTCTAGGCATGGATTAGTTATCTACACATAGGGATAGAGCTGATTATTATAATAAGGTAATATCATGTGTAGATGATTTGGGATTGGATTCAAGTGTTAGTTGGAGTTAGGAGACCCACCTTTGTTCGCACCATATCCATTATGCATCTTATTTCATGAGCACCTTATAGGATGACTACCACCGAGCACTTTGTGAGCTCAAGTTACAACTACGAGGACCTTTCCGGATAAAGGCCTAATCCATCCTAGTGTATCCCCTTGGGGTGCGCCAATGAGTTTTGTAAAGAAGGAGGGATCTCTACATTTTGGTATTGATTATCATCAGCTGAACAAAGTAATGATCAATAATCGTTACCCCCTTCCATGTATTGATGATTTGTTTAATCAGATGAAAGGGGCCATAATATTTTCCAAGATAGATCTTAAGTCTGGATACCATCAGCTGAGGATCACAGAGGTAGATATTCATAAGAAAACCTTCTATATGAGATATGGCCACTACGAGTTCACAGTAGTGCCTTTTGGTCTGACAAATGCCCTTGCAGTATTCATGAGTTTAATGAATGGGGTATTCTTTAAATTTAAGGATCACTTCATGCTCATTATATTTATGAAATTTTTATTTACTCACGTACGCATGAGGAGCATGAGGAGCACATTCGACAGGTTTTGTAGTGTCTTCATGAGTTACAACTTTAAGAGAAATAGGAGAAGTGTGCATTCTTCTAGTCAGAGGTGCGTTACTTGGGTCACATCATTTATGGGGAAGGTATCATCGTTGATCCTTCCAAGATTTGAGATATTATGGATTGGACCGGTCAAAATAGTATGGTGAAGTGTGTAGTTTTATGGGGTTGGAAGGTTACTATAGGAGATTTGTTCAGGACTTTTCTCAGATTGCACTCCCCATCACTTCCCTTCAGTGGAAAGGGAAGACATTTTTCTGGTCTGACAAATGTGAGTAGGCCTTTAGTACATTCAAAGGATGCCTTACATCAGCATTAATTCTTGTAGTGCCAGATTCGCATGGAGAGTTCTTCATTTGTACAAATGCTTCCTTTGTAGGACTAGGAGGTGTTTTTATGTAGGAGGGCCATGTGGTTTCCATTGAGTATCCCAAAATCAAATATCATGAGCTCAATTATTTGACTCATGACTTGGATCTTGGAGTGGTTGTGTATGTATTAGTTCGATGGAGAACCTTCCTTATTGGCCTGAGATTTATTCTTATAAATGATCACTTGAGTCTTCGCCACCCCTCACGCAACCCTATTTCAATGCTTGTCAACATAGTTGGATGGATTTTCTTTGCGAGTACAACATGGAGATAGACTATGTTGAGGTGAAGGAGAAATTTTGTTGCTAACACTATGAGTAGACAAAGACATTTGGCTTTGGCTACTTGAATTGGTACTGATTTACGGAGTAGGATTTTATAGTAGCTTCCTCATGATAGTTTTTACCTTGCATCTAGATCAGAGGTTGAGGCTCGAGACCCCTTAAGGAGAAGTTCGATAGATTTGCAGTAGAGTAAGATGGAATTCTCAAACACAAAGGCTAGATCTATGTACCTAGTGATGGAGGTTTGAGTCGGGATATTTTTGCATACGCTCATCATTCACCTTATTCAGCCCATCCATGGGTGAAGAAGATGCACATTGTTAGTGATTGAATATTCCATCCTCCATTTTCTTTTCATGGTCAGTTCCTTAGCTAGGGATCACTTAAATGCCCAATTTCTTTTGTTCCTCTGACCATATGAAAGATTTGTTACTTGGTCATAAAACTCGGGATTTTCCTTTCCCTCCATTTTCCACAGTCACATTTTGTTGTCCCTGTCTTTTGTGTCCCAAATACCTAAGGAAATGTGAGTGGATGTAGCTTAGAGGATCATGTTTGAACCTTGTAAAATTTCCAAATTCTCTATCCTTGAAGAAAATTTCATCTCCGGGCTCAAACAGTTTCCCTACATTTTTACAGTTTGACAAGTGTGTTTTTCCCCGTCAAATTTACATCTCTGCATCAGTGGAAATGTGGCTCTTTTTGGTTGGATGTGGCTCGGTGGGGAACTCTAAAAACTCTATGGCTTGCTTTGATCCAAAACTTGTCCATGTGGAGGAACGACGCTCATTTGAAAATTCACTTTTGGTTTGGCCTTGGATTTGTGTCGGGAGGACACGTGGAGGATTCTGCTGCTTTGCCTAGAATTAGAAAAAAATTGATAATGGGGTTTCAAACAATATTCATGCGGCGGTACGGTTTTTTTGTGGGGCATGGAAACATGGTGAACCCGCACTCATTCGAGTCTCCACTCTTGGGACTATCTTGAAGTTGCACCATGAGGACACGTGGAGGTTTCTTGAGACCTTTCCCTACTTATAATTTTCAAACAACTTTCCAAAGGGCTTTGGACACATGGAGGCACTGCACATGTTTGGGGATTGGCCCTGGGTTTTATTTTGAAGAAGTGCTAAGAGGACACTTAGAGGCTTTTTCTCACTCTACCCTTTGGTAAGACTTTTTAAGAACCAAAGGATACTTGCCTCGGAACCTAGACACATGGCGCCTTCCATTGAACTTTAAACTTTTTAGAGACTTTTCCAGAGTGAGACACGTGTTACACCCATGCTTTTTGTGGTCTCTACTTTTGGGGACCATCTCAATGTGTGCCATTGAGACACGTGGCTGTTTGAAAATTCAAAAGGTGGGGAGGTGGGCTTCGAGGAAAATTTGAAAAAATTTCAAGAGAAGATGACTTCATTTCAGGTGAAGCGTACTTAATTTGAAAATTTAAATAACTTAAAATACCGTGGTTTTTTAATTTATTTTCATTTACCAGTATTTGTGAAGAAATGGGTTAAAGTGTGAAAAGGAAGCATGGTTTTATTTGGGACCTACATTGGGACATATGTCAAGCCCATTTTGAGGTGGAGAGGCCTAATAAAAATTAAGATACGTCAAAAATGAGAAATTTTGTAAAATTTGTAAAATATATCATAAATGCTTAAAAAAAGGAACCCCAAGCCCATTTTAACTTGGATCTCCCACGTGAGCAGTTTAAATTCAAAAGGGAGATCGACAACAACTGATAAATCTACTGAAATGCATCTTATCGATTTTTTTCCATTTTTCTCTAAAGCTCCTAGGAATGCAAATTTTTATGGTTTTTTATCATTTTTTGATGTCTCCTTCATGCCAAATGAAGAGGAGAATTAATTTGATATCTTGATTTGGTAGGGAGGATCCAAAAACGTCTTTTACCATTAATATGTCATCGGATACATAGACTAGTTTCGATCTAATTTTCTAATCTTTCCTTCCTTATACGCAAAAATTAGATTTGATGGATTAGAGAAGGAAGTAGTTGGCACATGAGGTGAAGAGTTATTTACCGATCAAAATATTTAGAGTCACTAAAAGGTTACCAACGACTTAATGCCTAGAAAAATAGAATTGTGCAAATAATTTATTATTAGATATTCCTTGAACAATGCCATGAAAGGATTGAATGATGGTTACTCAATAATGCCTATGAAAAATGAAGAAATTTTTGAATGTGTGTTCATCCACAATAATATACAATTTTAAAATATATTTTTAGAAGTTATGTTCAAACATTTGTGTGAAAAAATTTATGAGTCCTCACAACTTTAAATTTTATTAGAAAGCAATGTTTTCTATTTTAAAAACTTTTTTGTAAATGTTTAAATTATTTTATGCAAATGGTTGGAGTGTTAGAGAAAAAGGGAGTTGATTCAAAATCACCCAAGAAATCATTTTTTAAAGCTCCTAGAATTCAAATTTTTTGGGGTTTTTTCATTTTTATTTTGAAGAGGAGGATTAAAACTCCTGGCACGCAAAAATTAGATTTGATGGATTAGAGAAGGAAGTAGTTTGTTGTAGATTAAATGTTATAAATTGCATCAAATTTTCATGCAAATGGTTGGAGTGTTATGAGAAAATCACCACGAAATGGTTAATTTCTAAGAGAAAAAAAGTTTGTGAGCCCATCAGAGACCCATATCATCTAAGGAACTGTTTATTTGTTTTGTGTTAAATTTTATCATGTCAGGTGGTTGCGAGTGTACAACCATTGAAAATATTTGAGATTTTTCTAGAAACTTTCCCTTGCTGATGCATTTAATCAAATTTGAGTTAATCTGTGTTTGATTTTGAGAAAAATTGTGTCTGCTTCATTTTTGAATGTCTGCAAATATTTTTTCTTGTTCCCATTGCAATCTTACATTGAAATATTTGTGAATCACACAAGATCTTATCCTTGTGATAGTTTGGTGGCATTTGTAATTTCATTTATCAGAAGAGATTTCATTTGATAGTGAAATAAAAAAATTTAAAATCACTTTACTCCTAGCATGATGATAAGATTGTTTGTTAGCCTTTGAGGGTATCTTAGGCATGATAAAACAAAGGTTGACAATGTTCAATTAATTTTTTCAATTTGAGCCTTCATTTTGGATTCTTAAATTTTGTGTGAAAATGTGTTGATCTAGGCCTCCACTGAAGCACACCTTCTAGTTAAAGGAAAATTTTAGTTTCTTTCTAGAGTATTCTATTGAGAAAGCCTTCAATTTTTGTAAAATCTCTCAAAGATATGGTGAATCAAATTCCACTCTACCTCACCTCCCACCAAAATTCATTTAAAAATAATCAATCCTACCCATAATACCCCTGTTTGTCTTGTGTGTGTATAAATGCATTATTTCTATTACCAAAACATGCAGAAGCAATCAGGTTTTCATTGTCTTTAGTAACCTGATCCTTGTTTAGAAAATATCTCCATTATCTAGGGTGACAACTCATGAGAGTTAGACTTTTGTTGTATTGATCATATTTTCTTCAAGGTCTTCTTAATAACTTTGCAAAGAATGACATCTCCATCTCCTCCACAAACAACAGGATACAAAAGGGTCCTCTCACCCTGGTTGAAAGGAACAACCATAAAGTAGTGAGGATAGATCAAATCCTCTTAAGGGTGCTACCCATTTCTCCACATCTAAGTGGCAAAGAGTAAGTTAAATTTCTTCCCTTGCTACAAAATGACACACAACATGATCTGCTTGTCTCTAAGCTTCTTGTCAAAAATGTGATGCTACTCAGCTTCTGAGGGAGAATCAATTTGGGTACCAACACATGTCACCTTGAGACAACTTTACCATTGGAGAGGTCTTCAGAGAGATGTAGCTCAGTTTGTGTTGTGTTTTTAGAGTGTCAGAGGGTGAAGGTCGAGAATCAACATCAAGTGGCCTTATTTACCCACATGCTATCCTAGAGTGGAAATGGGACACCATTTCCATGGATTTCATAGTAGGGCTACCGACGTCAAGATACCACCACAATGTCATCATGGTCATGGTGGATAGATTGATGAAAGTGGCTCATTTTTCTCTCGGTGAAGACCACCTATACAACTAGTGCAATAGTGAAAGTGTACCTAGTTGAGATTGTTATACTACGGGATTCTCCAGAGACCATTTGTAACCATGATCCTTTGTACACATTACACTTTTGGACTACCATGCAGTAGTCCTTCGGGAAAAGTATCAAATTCAACACAACCTATCATCCAAACATAGATTGTCAGACAGAGTGGGTGAATCAGATTTTAGAGGACATGTTTCAGATGTACATCATGGATCAACAATCGAAGTGGGAGGACTATTTTTATATGTTATACATTTCCTACAAAAATAGTTTTCAATTTTTTTGACATGGCACCTTTTTAGGCACTTTATGGCAGGGAGTACAAGACACCTTTGAGTTGGGATAGACTTGAGGAAAGAGTATCTATTGGCCCAACATTTTTACAGGACATGGAGCAACAGGTTGTTTCGGTGCGATAGAGGTTGTAGGAGGCACATGACACATAGAAGAAGTATGCATATCAGAGGAGAGTTGACCATAGTTACGAGGTTGGAACGAAGGTGTTTCTTCATGTTAGAACTCATACGAGTCATATCTATTACGAAAAAGGCTATAAGTTGTCTCCTAGATTCATGGGTCCATTCAAGATTCTTGAGTGGATTGGTCCCTTAGCTTATCATCTAGCCTTTCCACCTAGCTCATATCATGTGCATGATGTGTTTCACATATCTGTTCTTAGGATATATATCCCAGATCCATCTCATGTATTAGATTGGACCACATTGCAGGTGTAGGAGCAGGGGTAGATGATTGTGGATCCCGTGCATATTTTAGAGTGCTTATTCCGGGCCTTCGAGGTCAAGAGATTGATTAGGTGTGAGTCTAGTTAGATAGGGATGATGATACTTCTACTACATGTGAGGATTCTACATTTCTATGAGTGCAATTTCCAAACCTATTTCAGTGACTTCTAGGAGGAAGTTGAGTCTAAGGGGAGGAGGGTGTAGTGCACACTGCTCTTCGACACTTATTATATTTTGATTTTTATTACTATGGACTATGGACATGGATTTTATTGTATCATATTAGTTTAACATGATGTTAGATGATAGATATATCCTTATTTTGATAGATTTTGATTCATAGTATGATTGTGTTAATTTTTAGACACATAGAGAGACATGCTATATTTGATGATGATGATGTGTTGTTGACATATGTATGACCTGACATTTTAAATTCTTGTTGTGTTGAGTAGGATTTAACATTTTAACTAATCTTGGGATCTTGTTGATGCTTTGATAAAAAGATAGAATTTAGATGTTGTTGAAATTTTAGACAAAATATAGAATTGTTAATAGAGATTATGATGTAGCTATATACGAATGGTTATTGATTTATATAAGTATATTTTATCTTGGATGTTTTTATGCAACCACGAGGGTGAATGAGGTCTTGTGTGATTTTACAGGTAAATACATCACAACAATCAAAAGGGGGATTAGAGACCAACCACAACAGAATACTAGATGGATACAATGAAGGTCACCATGGCAATTTGTGTTGTTTTTTGTGTGTTAGGGGAATTTTTCATGGGGGTATGAGCTCCAATTGTGACCATGATCTTGTGTATAGTTTTTAATTTTTATTTATTTATTTCAGAGTATGTGATTTGATTTTGATGTTTATTATTTTATCATTATTGATTAATGTGGTTTTAATTAGTAATTTAATCATGTTATTAAGTGATTTGGGGATGTGACAAATGAATTCATTTATTAGAGTTGTTTGTTTTTGACTATGTGATTTTAAGTTGAGTGTAAGTAACTTTGAGTGTTGTACACTCTACCTTACCTTGGAAATTCGGATTTGGGCTTAAGGGCCATTTTTGGAGGCTTGTGGGACAAGCTAAGCTTGTCCCACACCTCTTAATTTCTTATACCAACCCTACCTATGGATTTGGGGGTAAAAAATAGACCCCATTAAGTGTTTTATAAGACAAAAAGTTACATTTATTACACTTTTCTTACATGGGTTTTAAATTTTGTCCTTAGGGGGTGTGGGTTGGGATTGTGTGTGTAAGAGGTTTGTCATTCCTCTCAACCACCAATTTATTGTGCATTGGGGTTGAGGTTTGACTTTTGATGTGGAGTTTTGGATAAGTAATGTGGTATCCTAGATGGAGCCAACTGACCCTCCTCTCTCCCTTTTCTATTTATGCAAGCTCTTTTGTTTATTTGGGGGTTACTTCATTTCATTTTTGCTCTTGCATTTTTGGATTTTGAGGATTGTTGAGTGCTTGTGGATTTTTTTGAAGCTTTTTGGTGTTGGATTGGTCTTGAAAGAGCTTGGTGTGACACTCTTGGATCAAGCTCTAGCATGGAAAGGTAGGAGATACACCATTGTTTAATTGTATTCTTTTATTTGTGTATATGTGTATGTTATTGAGTAGATTGCCTTATTATGGTGTACGAGATGGCTATGGGGATCTTATATATATGGAGGCATAAGATTTTATTTATAGTTTTGGAGGGAGTTGGGTTGGGTGCCCCTTATTGGACAAGAAAATGTTTGCATTTCTAAATTAGTTCTTATGGGGAAACATAGGAGATTCTACAGAGGCATAAGAGAATGTGGGAGGTATAAGAGGATCTTGAGGGATACATATGAGTTATCTAGGGGTTTTAAGATGTATATTAGAGGGATTTAAGGTGGGCACTTAATCCCATTGGAAGGCATAAGTGATCTCCCCATAATCCTTGCTCCATTGGCTTTTCATTTCAAGCCTTGTATATTTTGTTAGTTTCCTTCTTGTGATTGTATTTGGTGTTAATGGTGTTTTGGTATGGTTTGGAAATCTTTGTATTGTGATGTGGATGCTTTGTAATACTTTTCATCAGTTATATCTATCTCTTACTACATTGTGGTTACGGTTCGGGGCCAATGAGGAGGATAGCTTCTTCTCCTCAATGGATTATTAGTTGGGTGGAGAGTGTTGCCTCTACCCAATTTTTGTTTTTGTGTTCAAGTGAAGAAATGGTGGAGATCTTATTGAAGAATTGACACTTGGAGATTTTGTGAAGTCAAGAAATCCTTCCTTGTGAGAAAACCT
Organism: Taxus wallichiana var. yunnanensis; assembly: GCA_018340775.1. Taxonomy (NCBI): domain Eukaryota; kingdom Viridiplantae; phylum Streptophyta; class Pinopsida; order Cupressales; family Taxaceae; genus Taxus; species Taxus wallichiana. The sequence goes on from CM031238.1 coordinate 175,087,333, forward strand.
TCTTGTTATTTCCACTTAAGGTGGAAGATTTGTAGTATTGTACCTTTTAAAAGAAATGTTGCATTGTAAGTTTCATTTACCATGTTTTATTATTATTTTGGAGGAAGTTCATTAAGGAATGTGTTTTTTTCTTTCTCCTCAAATTGTATTATGTAAAGGAATGAATTAGAATTGAAATCATGTTTAAAAGTTTATTTGTATTGTATTGTGAGAGAGAAAGTTATTTGCATTGATAGAAATGGGCTATGCTCCAGGAAAAGAAAGTTTATTATCATTGTTGAAGTTGCATTATTTTAAAAAGGAAAGAAAGAACATAGAAGTTGTAAAATACTAATAGTGTATGCATGGCAAACTTGAATGTGGAACAAAGTTTTTGTAGTTATTTAAACAAATGGTTGTAGTGGAAATGGAAAGATGCAATAAATTTTAAGTAAGTTAGTATGTGGAAATATTGAATTTTTTTGTGAAAAGGGAAAACAATGATAATGAGAATTAGATTAAGTTTCATTTCTTACTTTGAGTTGAAGATAATTTTGTGGGAAAAATAATCTTATAGTTGTGTTTCTTATTCTTATTGAACTAACAAATCCTTTAAATGTAGTAATTCTTAGAATGAAATGAATTAATGGAATAACCTTTCAACTTGATACTTTATGAGCATAAATTCAACTAAGGAGAAACTATGAAAGAAATCTGTGAAATTTAGTTGTTGAAAAATATCGAATTGAAGGTGCATTTTTAAAGAACGGGACCGCCGCCCTTTGTAAAGTGGCGGTCTCGAACTGTCGCTCGGAGAGGCGGTCGTTCGTGAATCGTCACCTAGGTAGGGTAGTGGTCCCTAGACTATTGGCCTACTTTGGGCTGCAATTTCATGCGATAAATGTGGTATAATACGAGATCCGTGTGCATGTAAATTTAAACTTGTCCAAATTAAAATATGCACCTATTAAATGTAAAAATAAGACTTTCATCATACTATAGGGGAACGAATTCATTGTTCAAAGTAATTAAATCTTTAAATAAATGTTTTAAAATTCTAAAATCTCATACATTAAAATGGGGGTAGGGTTTGCCCCAAATATAGAACTCAAACTTTAAATAACTTTGTAAAAACTCTAGATCTGGAGTGGAAAACCCTTCAATCTTCAAATGAAAGACATTACAATAATAAATCCATAATGTAAAGTAAGATAAGCTTGATTTTTTTACTTCCTTAATGGCTTCTTCCTTCCTTGCTCCCATGGCTTCCATTTCTCTAACCTACAAATTAAACAAAAGAAAAGTGACCAAATGAGGAGGCTAGGGCAAATAAAAATGTTTTATTAAAATTCCATAAGGATAGCTAGGGTTAATATGGAACCCTAAGATCTAGTGGCCACAATTTATTTGATCCAAGGGTTGAGGATCAACCCTACAATTGTTATGTAGGAATGAATATTTTAGGATTTTAAATAATTTAAAAGATATGTGTAAATAAGGGAATAGGGCCATTTAAATACCATTGTATGTTAAGTCGTCTATTTAGTTCCGAGAATGTTTTAGAAATTAATGATATGGACATTAAAGGTGTTAAGATAATGGAATTAAAGTAACTAAATATAAGGTTTATTAATTATAGGTTTGAGTGTTAATTTAAGAAGGGGGAAAAATATTTAACCAAGTAAATAAATTTATGGCACCTTCCTAGTTGATTGTAATTAATTTGACCTTAGAGATAAATTAAGAATACTTAATCGGCTAACTTAGATGTGCCCCATCCTTTGTAATGAAGTAGTTGTTGGTAGAATTTAATTTAACATACACTAGAGTTTAACACCCTTTGCAACCTTATAACTTCAAACCAAAAATAAAATCTGCAACTTTCCTATAACTATTTAAAGATTAATGTGGTTTTAGAAAGTCAAAATTGTGGGCATTACAATCCCCATTAAAAAACCTTTTACCATTAATAAAAATAAAATAAAAAATTATTATTAACTGTTATAATAATTTAAAGTTAATATATTATAATCTTTATTTGTATATATATTAATACTATAATTTATATAAAATATTATGATTTAAATTACAATATTAATTACTACAAATTTAATATATGATAATATATTTTAAATAATATTGTATTACCATTTATAACTAATATTATATTATAATTTATAATAAATTTTTATATTATAATTAATATTGTATAATACAATATTATAATATTATTAATTTAATAACCCTATAATTAATTATAATAAATTTAATTGTGGGAAGGAAAAATATATTTGTAATTATATTATAATTAATAATAAGTTTATTATTAATATTTATATAATAAATTTGTTAGGGCCTCCCTTTTAAATAATTATATAAGAAAATTATATATAAGTGACTTTGTTACGATTAATAAATTATTATAATATTATATTAAGTTATAATATTATAATTTAATAAATTATATAATATAAAAAAATTATTCTAAATTATATATTATAATAAATTTATTAGGACATGTAGCTTTCAACAAAAGTCGCAATGCGACTAGTCCCAACCAAAGTGTGTGTTAAATTGTTGTAAGTTCATTCTTGTCGATGTCATTGTTATGATGACTTTGCTTTTACGAGATCTTCTGCATAGTTATAGATGAAGAATTTACATTTGCAAATTTTTTTGCTTATGAATTTACATTTACACATTGTCGTATTGTTGCGGCATGCACAACTATTTAATAGTGCATTGATTTTGACTTGTGTGGTGTTCATGCTCTTGTGAGTGTATATTGTTGTGCTTTGGCGGTTATCCTACTTAGTATTTGTTTTAGAGGACAAAATTTAGCGGTAGAGGGCATGAAATAGAGCCATGGTCTCATCAATGAATAGGATATAATGACCTTATTGCTAACCATGTTGCACATCGCTATTAATGGTGGGTTTAGTTACGTGGTGGCCATTGGGAATTTTGATATAGTTATTTTGCAGCAAAAACAACACATATGGAATTGGGATTCTTGTGATGTTGTAGTGTGCGATTACTTTGACGGTGAGATTAAAATAGAGTATTCTCTATTTTGTGTGCAAAGCTTGGCATGAGAAAACTATTTATAAATGGTAGGTGTTGGATCTGCGATAGCACTATCCTATGGCGTATTTTTCTATCATGACCACCAATATACACTACAAATATTTAGCATAGTAATGCACTCCTGCAATTGAATATTTTCATGTAAATTTGTCATGATTATGTTTAAATTATATTAACACAAAAAAATATACATCGACTATATACAAATTAGGTAAAACTATATATAATAAAATTATATTTCTTAACTTTTCAAATACCAATATTCCACTCCCATACAAGAATGATGAAAGACCAAATTAAAAACTTAGCTGGTCTACTTTCCTAAAAATAACCGGGCAATAGGAACTCATACTTGTTTTTGCATTTACTGAGGGTTATTATAAAATTAGGGAAGAGTCTACAACTATATATTTTCCCAACGTTCGAAACAAAATTTTTAGGAGAGTGAAGATTTCCACTCTCATCCAAAAGAATGAGGTTCACATCCCCATAAGAAAAGAAATTCATTATACGGTGAAAAACCATACAATGTTGAATATACTTGTAACACCCGCATTTTAGATGTTCAAAACAACTACAAAGTCTATTAATTTATTAGGGAAAAATTACGGTAATTTTTTTAAATTTTTTTTGAAAGGTTTATAATATTACTTTTAGTTAGTTAAATTCTCATGAAATAGTTTACACCTTCATATTATCATCTAATATAAATTAGTGATTAAATATTATTAATTTATCTCTTGAAATAATTTACCATTTTAAATCCGCCTATTAATTGTTATTTACTTCATTAGGTTATTTTCTAAACGTTTAATAACCTTGATCCATTTAATTTATTTAATTAAACCTTACTATTAATTATTTACAAACCCCCTTTTATTCATTAACAAATACTATACACAATTCCTTAATTAATCCCTACCACAAAAAGGTCACAACTTGACCTAACCATTAAGTGGCCCCATTCCACCAATAACCCATACCATTTTAATTAAATTTCATTCCCATGAAAATGCCATCACTTTAAGTTGTAGGGTTCATCCTCCACCATTGGATCAAGTCTATTTAAGCCATTGGATTTATAATGCCCTAAAAATCCTTATGTTTTCTTTTTATCCACATTTTCCCTAATCCCTCTCATTTTTATTTTTGTAGGTTGAAGGGAGAGCCAAGGAGCTTAAGGAAGCTAAAGAGAATTTTTTGTTTTCCTTTTGGGTGAATACACACAATTTGTGTAAATATTAAGCTTGTATTTTATTTTAAATTTCTCTTCAATGTATCATATATTGTACCTAGGTTTTGAATGGGCAATATATATATATATATATATATGTGTGTGTGTGTGTGTGTGTGTGTGTGTGTGTGTGTGTGTGTATGTATGTATGTATGTATACATATATACATACATACATACATACATACATATATATATATATATGTATATATGTATATATATATATCTGTATATGTATATGTATATGTATATTATATTTATATATATATATATATATATATACATATATATACATATATATCTATATAAATAATATATATATACATATACATATATATAATGTTGGGAGTTCGGTCGAAATAAAAGAATACACAATGCATATATGCATTATCGCAGCCTATTTTATATAGTACGGTTAATATGTTATTCGGGCGGGGGTGGGTCGGGGGAGGCGAAGGTGCCACCGCCATCTCACCCCATATTAATATTGTTTGGATGGGGATGGTGCCCTCCACCCCCAACCCACTTTTCAAGCAAAAAGGGCCGCAACCCGATATATATATATATATATATATATATATATATATATATATATATATATAAACAACTTTTGTTTATAGCCATTCGGATTTATTTACAAATTATCAATATTAAAATTTATAAATATAGTTGAAACTAGTAACTTTTGTTTATAAATATTTTGGAAAAGGAAATTAGGTAAGTATTTACATACATAATAAAATACTAGGACCATTCAATATATATATTTTTCTTTTTCTTTTTCTAATTTTTACAACTTGATATATAACTTCAAACATTTCTAGCTTTCCATTTTGACCAATTGCAAGTAGAAATCTCATACAAATAGAATATGGGTCTTTTTTTTACATTTTCATTCAATCATACAACTTATAACAAGTTAAAAATGTAAGTCTATTTTCAACAAATACAACTCTGAGATTTCTCTTTCCAACTATACAATACAAATTTGATAAACGAAATTTGTAATTATATTCTTTTAAAATATAAGAATATTACTTAATTTCCTTACAATGCAAAGTAGTTCCTTCCAAAATTTGAAAGAGTAATTCACAAGATTACATCTTTCAATTTACAACAAATAGATAATATTACAAAAATGATATGTTTAGCTCCAACAAGGTATAACTCCTCCAATATCCAACTTTTCACTCTTCTCTTCTTATCGAATTTGAATCACAACAGAATAAAAGGGAGTAAGCGACGCTCTCTAGCCAACCTATAATCTAATAAGAAGAGAATCCATCCTCCTTATTGGCCTTCTAGCCCCAACCATATGAGAATGAGGGGTGTTTTGCAACTTCAACAACTTCACAAAATTGGCTTCCACAAAACATACAATCAGCAAATATACAACACATTCAAAATAGACACTCACACAAGCAAGATTTATAAATTCATCCAACAAAAAGTAAGAGTGAAAACAAGCTAATAGGAGTGAGGAATATGGGAACCACCTCTTTTTGTCTCCCAAGTGAAATAGGGGTTCCACCAAAAGCTTCCTTGTGCAAAACTTCAAAACACTCAAATACATCCTTATCTCTCCCCTTGCAAATATGCAAAAATATGTCCTTTTTTTCCTTTTCACTCCCCATAGGTGGAACTCCTAATCACACTCCCTCCAAAATGCATGCCTCACAAATACCTTTTCCCTCACCAATGGTCCCATACTTCTATCTCGCACACCCTTCTTAAGGCAATCTACCCAACCCAAAAATATCCCATTCATAACTCTCATAAAATTTCTCAAAGAAGCACAATTTCACATCTATATGCATAAATAAAGAAATAACAAAACTCGAGATCCTACATCTCCATAAATATTCCAAAAATATTCACTCCAACTAAATTCAATTTCTTCCAACCAAGCACAATCCAAATGCAAATCCAAAAAGGCTCTTAAAGATGCAACCCAAGACAAAAATTTTAAAGTGAAAGAGTAGAACATAAGGAAATTAACCCAAAATCCTTGATTAATTCAATAAATAGAAAACGAGGTGAGGATGATGAGGTTGATCCATGTAAGATGCCACTTCATCATCCCTCCATTCCAACTCAACTAGTCAACACACCAAACCCAATGCAATTAAATGAACAAGTAAGGCTTATGACATGCACACATTACACTCCAACATGCTCTCCATACCTTTCAAGGACAAATTAAATGTGGTAAGTAGAAAAGTGAATTTATTTTATCTTTTACACTCAACAAATGCATTAAAAGGGTCAAAATAATAAGCTCCATACTTCATAAGTATGGTTGGTAGATGAGTTTGAGATGTAAGGGACAAGGTTAACTTGTCCCACAAGTCTCAAAAAGTGGCCTACAAGGAAAAATTCAAGTTTGGGAAGGGAATAAGAGTACACTAAACAAAATATAATTTAATTCATTCCACATCAAGCACAAAACAAGGTCTACCCTCTTAATTACCCAATTGTCACATCTTCCTTTTAGTTTACAAATTAAGTTAAATTAGCTAATTAAAACATATTAACAAGTGCTAATAAAGTGACTAAATTTTCCAAATAATTAGATACATGCACCAAAAAATAAAATATACCAACTTAAAATAAAAAAAATCACAACCCATGGCCACACACATGAGGTCACCCCCATGGGAAACCTCCTAACCAAGCATAACAATTACACAACATATACATAGAACACAAGTTGTCAAATTCACCATGTCCTAAACACTCAACATCCTTCTATAGTTGTTCCTCTATCCCCCTTTGGTGTATAGTGATATAATATTCTTGCAATCACAACAAAAATACCTCTCTCGGCCTCAAGGTCGCATCGATAACGATCGATAAATAACATATACATAGAAATAAATTGTTGTCATCAAAATTAACAATTCTATCATCTATCAACCATATCAAAATAATTCAATTCTACCATTTCACTTACATCCACAAGATCACAACACTATTCAGAACATCCAAACAAAGGCGAAGCATCATGAATATAACTTGTCAATATAAAATTAGAACAATGTAACTAGTATGTATATAATCGTCCATAAGTGTCATTTAGAATATCATAATCCAAAATGTGAATCAAAACATATCAATAATATGAATGTTCATCTAGTTTATCATCTGCTAATCAAAGTCTCTAATTAACAATAATAAAATCATATTGAAATAGTGTCGAAGAAGAGTGGGCATTACATTCTCCCCGTAGATTTGACTTCCTCCTAGAATTTAGGGAAAGAGATAGGGAAAAAATGCATATGAATAAAATTTACACCCTTCGCGGGATTTATTTATTTCAAACAAAAGTCGGTTCCTTGATCCAAATTTTTTTCTAATGCTATTGAACAAAGAGAAGCGATATTTTTAGGCACATATGCTAAGCCTTCTCCAAACAAGGTGTTGAGCATTCAATTCTATAGAGAAAAATCTGCAAGGTTAATTGAGTTACAACACGGGGAATTTAAAAGGAAATTATCAATGGAAATAGAAAGAATGAAAACCAAGGTACATGAATAATTGGAATAAATTCTTGTACGAGGATGTCCACATAGCCACACATAGATATAATACAATCTAACAAGGAAGGATAAGACTTCCACTTAGGTTGAGTTACACTTCAATGTTCACTATTTTAGACAAGGTTAACAACTACCAATCATGACCCTCAAATTTTGATGAGAAAACACACCTACTCATAGGTCTAGAAAATTTAGAACCACACAAGATGAGGTTTAACAACAAGGAAAACACCTAAATTTAGAAAAATCCCTTAGAAGGATGCAAATTTTTCATTGGAAGCACTTTGTTTACAACTTAAAGGAATCAATTAAATTTTCATGTAATAATAAGTGTAAAATTGGCCACAAGGTTTTTATAACTTAAATTTGTACTCAAATATAAAACACACACACAAATCCTGATTTAGAAACCCTAAACATTTAAATAATGTTAGATCTTTCCCCAAGCTAACATACCAACACAATAGATACTAATCACTTTATATAACAAAATGGAATTTATTTATCTTAAATCCTTCCCTAACTCAAAGGAATCATAAAACCATCACACACTTAGTACCGTATCACATCAAAACACTTAAGGGAGCTAGGAAAAAATAGGCAACAAGAGGGGTCCAATTAACAATTTACTAGGGCATCACACCAACGTTCTTATATGAACTTACAAAAATAACCCACACTTTCTCTTCCAAAAGGACAAGGGGGAAAACATCATGGTTTCCCAAAAGGAAGGATAACTTCAAAAATTTCTTCATATCTTCAACGTATGTTGCCTATGCTTTCAATAAACCTAGGTCACCAATGACCTATTCCACGCATAAAAGGGCTCCTTTCTTAAAGTAGAGATATACAACCACTCCTAAAAGAACACAAATCATATACTTTTGGAGCTAAGAGGGAACAAGGGTATAATGACCTGAAATACTCCTACAAGGGGAAAACACACAAATCTATGTTCAAGGGAGTACAACACAACTAGAACACATCACTATCAACAAGGTGTTTTATTAATTAGGGTAGGCGGACACGCCTAAAGGTTGAAATAGCTATCACTTGTGGCATGATGGGACGCAAGGTCCATTAAAATGAACATATCAGTTCATTCATGCTAACAAAGGGATAAAATATTTATGTACTTCTAAAACTTTGCACTACCCAAAGAGAGGTCCAAAAATGACCTAGCATATACTTGTGTTATAACATTTTTCTTATCTTTGTTGTTTGATATAACAAGGGGAGGTATGGAAACTACTTAATCACATCACTCTTCAAAATGTTAGGCCACAAATGAAATTAGATATTCTCATAGTATCCCAAGGGAACCTTTCAATAAGTTCTAACTTTCAGATTTTGTCCTTTATAAATTTTAGGGCGTTGAAAAGTAATTTATACAAACAAGGTTGCTTATTTACACATTCTACTTGTCTTCTATTTCATCAAGTTACTTTTTCTATAACCTTAATTTTAAGACAAGTTATAGTTACATGCATTAAGCATATCGTTATACATTTTATTAATTAATGCATTTTTTAATTATGATATCCATATCTTGTGTCATTGAAGGTCATTACCAATGTTGACATGATACCTCGCCACTCTAATTAGGTGGAAAAAAAATGAATTTTATTTATGGAGGGTAAGCGAGGATTCCATTTGTTTATTTCTTCTATTGAGCTACAAAGCTAGAGTAAGGAACCATTTTCCCCTAATGTTCCAGCTTACTTATTAAGTTTTGAAAGTCCAAGCCCCTCAATTAGAGTTCTAATATGTTCAAGTTTATCACATTACCAATTGAATTTTAATGAGTAAGAAGATCCAAGCATATCACATTATTAATTTTTATAGAAACAAGAGATCATTAACCAAAACGGAACACACCAAGTTTACAAGAGCTTTCCCAAAAGATATATGCATCCACAAGTATCAATAGGAGTTACGATGAAGGTGCACATTAGAGATATAATTTTTATTTTACGAATTCAAGGAGTCTAGATTAGTATGAGGGGAAAACAATGCTTATGGTTTAAACTAGAATTACATTCACTATATAAGAGAGAGAGTTTCCAAAACAAGACTTATACCTCTCTAAGATATCATCAACCAAACAATCAAGGCAAGAAAGGGGAGATTACCCCATAAACACCACTCTTCCTCACCAATAGGACATCAAAATATCAAGTGGGTAATCAAAATATTTACCCAAAACATAACCTCTAAGGCTAACATTATAGCCTTGGATGAAAGAGCATGACATAAACATAGCTAGGATTAGAAAATTAAAACCTATAAAACCAAAATCTCTAAGAACAAGATCCAAAACGAACCCAAGGCATCCATATCTGTCTCAACATAACTCAATACTAATAGATTATAGTGTGGTATACTTAAATAATTTTAAGAGATTAAGACAAGGGTAGGTCTATCTATGAGTCATCGAGAGAAAAAAACACACTTATTTAAGCACAATTCCTGAAGGGTCCTAAGTATAACCATATTTACCTAAGATAAATATAACATACTATCGATATTTTTAAAAATAAAACATGAGAACCATGTTAGAACTTAGTATGCCCATCGGTGGACCATCACGTCCAAACAATACACTATCCACTAAAACCTATAATCATCTAAGAGTTAATCCATCCCTAACATAACCCATAATTCCATAGCGAATAACACATCTATTCGATGAGGAACCAAGATCCTACCAGGGTGCAAAAGAAACACATTCACCATCAAAACTACTAACTATACTCTTTGCATGACAAAGAGAAATCTCTCCTAGAAAGGTCAAGTGATGAAAGAGTTACTCCAAGGTCCTAGGAACAAAGATTTCCATCACTCCAAAACCAAAGCCATGAATTGAATAACCTTAGAAGAAAATCAAGACACCTAGGGTGTACACCCATACGACGAGAGATCAAAATACAAAAATTATAGAACTAGCTCATTAACAGACAAGAAAATGGTCACATAACATTCTTGAAAATATGTAGCCAAGTGGCCATCGAGACAACAAGCTCTGACTCACCAATCAAAGGTAAAATCCAAGAAATCACGGCAATCAAAGAAAATGGCTAAGTAGCCACATTGCAATCCTTAAAAATCTTGCAATAAGATAAAAATAACAAGAAGAGCCTCGAGCTTCTCAAACAAATCATAAAATAAAATGTTGGTCCTTGATTTTAAAAAATTGAATTTAAATATATAAAACACATGAAATGTCCACATCACATTAACTTCGCGACGCTTCATGGGCTGCCCATAAGTGTACTATACATCGAGCTCAAATTTAGGAACACACATACACAACTGGATCAACTGCAACACCATGTCTTGATGTCTACTCGCCCATATGGGAATTAAGCCCATAAATGAAACTCAAACCAACTCATCTAGCCACTTTGAAGAAGAAGGAGGAGATATAAACAACTAATAAACCTCTAGTATTCCCCCAAATGGACCCCTAAATGCTACCTCTTACACTAATCTATAAGAATTGTATACCCCTTAGTAGCAATCTAAATAGAGAAGGGTCTCCACGCGATCAACAACATCACAAGAGTGTAACTATGATCTAGGAAGCCATTAATATGAAATCAATGCAAGGAACTAAGGCCCTATCACTTAATAATTTCATAAGAATAATAAATTGAATTAACATTTGCCATTAACAAAGTTTGACAAGATGCCCACTTATGCGAGTACAATAATCCAAACAAATATTATTATAGTTATTATTATTTTAATCCTAAAGGTTCCAATGTCCTAAGTTTAAGTTTCGCTAAGCTGGTTGTCATGTTCCCATGTTTTCCCGTGGTCCAAGCATTGAACTCACGGCTTTGATACCAAGTGTAACGCCATGGAGGGTTCACCTAGTAAAACTATGGTATAACATGTGCGTTCGAAGGATATTAAAGAATACCTTTGATTTTAATTTTTACCTCTACTTATTCAATTGATAATACCCCTCTCATTATATTATTAAAATAAAAATACCCCTTGTTTTTTCCATGTACCTCACTTAACCATTTTTCCATTACAATTTTATTTACCCCTTTTTATCTCTACCCATATATGTCAAATAGAATATATAACATGTTTCTCACTCAAATATTATTTTCTTAATACACCTTTTCTCTAGAAAGTGGGTTTGAAGACATTCAAGACCTATTACCAGTTACTTTAATGTTATTCTTTAATAATTTATCGTTCTTCAAATAATTAAGATGGTGAAACAATATTATTTAAGATGAAAAACATACTCAATCTTAGTTACTGACAAAATCAGATGTTTCCTTTGCATCTCAATATTTTCTAGTTAAGAATTTTCTAATTGAGATTTCCTTATTCAATAAGAGATTATAATTTAATTTTGTGACCACACTCCTCTTGCACTTTTGAAGTCTTTCAAATAGACAACAGTAGATAAATTTGGAATATTATCAAATATAATTGTTTAGGTACACTATCATATAGAGACTATGATAAAGATATTTTTATATTAACACTTATAAATTATTTAGTTATGGACTCTTTATTAATATATGTCCATATAAATACCTAATTAAAAAAACTCATTTACATACAAAATAAAATAATTTCAATGGATGTAAACTCATTTACACAAAGCATTGATTTTAATTTAATGCATGAAATTAGAATGAATGAGGATAATGAGAAGTCATTGATTCAAAGTCATTGTTGAATTCATAATAAAAGAAAACCTCAAGTGAGATATATTACATGTAATACAACCAACTAACTTGAAATATCACTTAGCAAACATAAGGAGCAAATAAAGATATCAAGTTCTCGCAAGAATTTATTCATTGTTATAAACAAAATGAAGTAGTTCATATTATCATAAGTTGACCTGACATACATAAAAAAGGAATCTTGAGATTCCAAAAATATATAATTTGATATAGTTGGATCAAATGACATCAAACAAGCATGTGTTGATATAATTTGTGCTACATTGGATAGAGAGTATTGTGTTTAACTCACACAAAGATAAACTTAATTGTAGATATAAATACAGATAAATGACAAGAATAATATTCTTATTGGGTTTGTGTTCTCTTCAAATGTTTTGCTTGCATGATCCTAAGTCATGTTGACACGGAAAAGAATAACTATAACCATTATTATTATTGTGATGAACTTCCACTTAGTTGGAGGATTAAAATGATATAACAAACGAAGATATAGCAGTTGATTATTGTATTAATTTTGTAAAGTCAAGAATTATAGTAGTTGGGGATTGAAGTGAAATTTGTAACCAGTTTTTAAAATTTGTTAGTACTCGAAAGAAAATGGAACTAGCCGCATGGATGTTAAAATTCCTTCTTAGTTGTAGGACTGAACTCTTTCATGACTTAAGAATGGTGTGGGTATATATATATTATCTTGAATCAAGATTATTCTATTCCAGGGAACAGTCAGAATTTGGTTGCTTAATTGCATTTCTTTCAATGCAAACTGAACACTCAATTAAACTATTATATGTAGGACTACTCTACTAGGTTCCTAGGTTCCTAAAAATAGTAATTTCCATTGAAATGTATAGATAGAACCTTTAAATGTTTAACATAATCTAATGTATCAAAAAACTTTTACCATTCAAAGTTGTTGTTCACTTTATCATCGTGCATATGTGATTGTTAGTACAACCATATAAATGCATGGGAAATATAGCCACGATGAGTAAAGTTCAATTTTTAATGATTTCCTTCATTCTTGTAACTAACCTGAGTGGGAGAATCATGAGAACACAGGTTACTGATGATTGTATAACTTCTCTGAGAAAGCCAACTCGAGGGACAAGTTAAGGTCAATTTAAAGTTAGGAAGGAGGGACTGTTACGTGGATTAGTGTGTGTGTATTTTGGAGAAGTTTTTGGCATTCATGATTGTTGTTTTCATGTGTGTGTATGGTAGACTGTGTGTGTACGAAGGTGTGTGTGTAATCACATGAAAGATTGTATTGTCCAATTGCGAGTGAATACAAAAGGAGCTCTTTGTATTTCTACTATGATCTATCTCTTATTTCGTGTATTAGTTGAGTAGAGACTATACTGTTTCATGTATAGTGAATGCCCAGGTAAAGATATAGCATGAATCATAACAGAATTTGAACTGCAGAGGATTTTTAGGCTCGTTTAAGGAATATTGAAGTCATAGAAGGCATTTGGGAAGTGAGGATAAGATTATAAAGCTTTAGGATTTGAATAAGAAAGAAAAACCATTAAAAAAACCATGAATTTCACCTTCTCGGCCAACACAGTCGAGCTACCCTGTAACTAGGGTTTAGGAAAGGAAAATTCCTCTAACACGCATTTAACCGTCCAAAATGTCTGAAAATTTGAATGTATCTTTGCCTAGTGGTTGCAGTAATCAGTTTACAAAAAGAATCATAACATTTCATTGTGTTTCGAGGGAAAATTTTGTAATAGTCAGTGTCACATGGTCATGTACAGAGAAAACACGGTTTTACTTGCAATTAAATTCATTGCCGAGTTTGGGAAGCCAATTATCATTAATACATCTCGAGGACACTGACGAGGTGAGTTAGGAGATCCTTATTTGGTTTGTAAGGGTGTGAAGAACAATACAAGCTCTGCAGAAATCCATTTCAGGCTTAGACCAAGTTAGTTAGGACTGTGGTTGAACAACATACTCAACAATGGTGATTTCTTACACTAAATATCCAGCAAGATAAAATGTTTTAGTTATTATTAGCGATTACTACATAAATTTTGAGGATTTGAAAAAACATTAGTTGTAATTAAAACTCATATATATATAAATATATAAATTTATATAATAATTTTATACATGTATATATAATTATAATATTATATTTTAGTTTACCTTATTTTAAAAAAATCAAGCGAGTTTGTTTGTATAATGAAATATAAGGAAAAATTAGTTTTAAATCTATATATGTCAATCCTTGAGAATATAGTTGAAACTAGTAAATTTACTTTATAAATATTTTTCCAAAGGAAATTAAGTAAGTTTCTACAAAAGAAAATACTCGGACCATTCAATATGTGCATGTGCATGTGTGTGTGTGTGTGTGTGTGTGTATGTGTTTTTATATATATATATATATATATGTATGTATGTATGTATGTATGTATGTATGTATGTATGTATGTATGTATGTATGTATGTATGTATGTATGTATGTATGTATGTATGTATGTATGTATGTATGTGCGTACAAACACAAACACACACACACACACACACACACACACACACACACACACACACACACACACACACACACACACACACATTACAAGTTGATATATAACTTCAAATATTTCTCGCTACAAATGTAATCATACAAACAACTTATAACTCCATTCAATCATACAACTACAACTTATAACTTCATTCAATCATACAACTTATAACAAGGTAAAAATTGAAGTCTCTTTTCAACAATTACAACTTTGAGATTTCTCTTTCCAACAATACAATACAAATTTGATAAATGAAATTTGTAAGAACATTCTTTTTAAATATAAGAATCTTAGTTCATTTCATTTCCTTACAATGCAGTAGTTCCTTCTAACAATTTGAAAGAGTAATTCACAACACTAAAAATTTCACTTTACAACAAAGGGATAATATTATGAAAATTATCTTTTGGATCCTACAAGGGATAGCTCTTCCAATTTGTAACTTTGTGCTCTTCTTTTCCAATCGAATTTGAATCACAACACAATGAAAGGGGAGTAGGTGATGCTCTCTACCCAACCTATAATCCAATAAGAGGAGAAAAAATCCGCTTTATCATCCCCAGAGCCCCAACCATAGAGCAATGAGGTGTGTCTTACAACTTTGAAAACTTCACAAAAATGGCTTCCACAAAAGATTCAATCCACAAATATACAACACATTCCAAATAGACACTCACACAAGGAAGATTTACAAATTTATCCAACAACACATAGGCTCGATAAAAAGCCAAAAGGAGAAAAGGATATGGGAACCACCTCTTTTTACCTCCCAAGTGAAATAGGGGTTCCACCCAAAAGCCTCCATGTGCACAACATCAAAACACTCAAATAAATTCTTATCTCTCCACTTGTAAATATGCAAAAATATGTCCATGTTTTCCTTTTCACTCCCCATAGGCAGAATTCCTAATTACACTCCCTACAAAATGCATACCTCATAACTCCCTTTTCCCTCCTCAATGGTCCCATACTTCCATCTCCCACACCCTTCTTAAGGCAAGCTACCCAACCCAAAAATATCGCATTCATAATTCTCATACAATTTCTCAAACAAGCACAATTTCACATCTATATTCATAAATAAAGAAATAACAAAACTCGAGATCTTAACTCTCCATTAAGATTCTAAAAATCTTCACTCCTACAAGATTCAACTCTTTCCAACTAAGCACATTCCAAAAGCAACTCTTAAAAGGCTCAAATCATGCAACCTAAGACCAAATTTTAAAAGTGCAAGAGTAGAAAATAAGGCAAGTAACCCAAAATCCTTCAAATTCATTCAATAAATAGAAAAGGGAGGTGAGGATGATGAGGTGGCTCTATGTAGGATTTCACTTCATCATCCCTCCATTCCAACTCAACTAGTCAACACACCAAACCCAATGCAATTAAATGAATAAGTAAGGCTTATGACATGCACACATTACACTCCAACATGCTCTCCATACCTTTCAAGGAAAAATTAAATGTGGTAAGTAGAAAAGTAAATTTATTTTCTCTTTTACACTCAACAAATGCATTAAAAGGGTCAAAATAAGCTCCATACTTCATAAGTATGATTGGTAGATGAGTTTCAAATGTAAGGGATAAGGTTAACTTTTGCCACAAGTCTTAAAACGTGGCGTACAAGGAAAAATTCGAGTTTGGGAAGGGAAGAAGAGTACACTCAACAAAATACAATTTAACTCCTTCTCGCATCAATCTCAAAACAAGGACTATATACCCTCTTAATTACGTAATTGTCACATATTTCTTTTTAGTTTACAAATTAAGTTAAATTAGCTAATTAAAACATATTAACAAGTGCTAATAAAGTGACTAAATTTTCCAAATAATTAAATACATGCACCACAAAATAAAATACACAAAATTAAAAGAAAGAAAACATCACAACCCATGGCCACACATGTACGAGGTCACCATCTATGGGAAACCTCCTAACATAGCATAACAATTCTAGAACAAATACATAGAACACAAGTTGTCAAATTGGCCATGTCGCAAACACCCAACATCCTTCTATGGTTGGTCCCCTATCCCCTTTCAGTGTATAGTGATATAATTTTCCTGCAATCACAAAAAAATACCTCTGGCCTCAAGGTCGCATCAATAACATCGAGAAATAACATATACATAGAAATCAATAGTTGTCATCAAAATTAACAATTCTATCATCTATCAACCATATCAAAATAATTTGATTCTACCATTTTACTAACATCCATGAGATCACAATACTATTTAGAACATCCAAACATAGGCAAAACATCATGAATATAACGTGTCAGTATAAAATCAGAACAATGTAACTAACATGTATAGAATCGTCCATCAGTGTCATCTAGCATATCATAATCCAAAATGTGAATCACAACATATCAATAATCTAAATGTCCATCTAGTTTATCATCTGTTAATCAAAGTATAATAATCAAAATATCAAAGTCTCTAATCAACAGTAATAAAATCATAGTGAAATAGTGTCGAAGAGGAGTCGGCACTACAATACCCAATATAACTGGCAGTTCATAAAAAGAATCCAACAAACAAATTTGTGAATCTAGTCAGTATCAAACATGCCAATAGTGTTTTCAATACAGTTTTTACAATAGATATAAAAAGGAAACAAAATAAAAAAGAACTTGGTACTAAAAATTACACAAATAAAAATACTTTACTAATTAAGCAGGCCAAAGCCTTGTAGATTTCCAAAGATCTGAGTTTCAAAATGGCCTGCATGGAAACCTTCAGGCTCGCATGAGGGCTGATAGAAAATAATGACCACTTTCGCATCCAGTATAATTACAAAATATGAACAAAACAATATTGTGAACCTTTCGGCATAGGCATACCAACACTAAACACGTCCATTGCTTTCTTTGGCTTGAAGTCTCAATAAAAACAGATAAATACAAACCAAAAATGACTTTTTTAGATTGCACTTTACTATATTATAAAAAGTTTGTTGCTTCCATGAGTTAATGAAAATGGCATTTGATATAGACAGTTTGCCGCTTCTAGCGTACTGAAAAATTTAAGTAAAACCTGAGCATACGCTTTTTCGAATAGGGATACCTGCGACAAAATGCTCCATTGTTTCGATGGCATTGCAAACCAAGAGTGACTTGTTTAAGGAACACTATATCATATAAAAAGTTTTCTCCTTACATAAATTAATAAGAATCGCATATATATTGGACTGGACATTGGATGCCTTTTGCAAAACAAAATGTCCATGAAAACTTAACCTGTACACGCGCACACATAATTAAATGAGACAATGTTGCTGAATTTTTGAATTCAATCTCCTAGCACGCATATCTGTGAAAAAGACCTAAACTGAAATTCTTGCATGTTCAAAAATTATCATATGACTAAGTTCTTTGTTTTCTGAATTATTCATCCATATACATTTATCCATTTGTTTTTGAATTACCTTTCTTCTATTACAAGATCAATAATAATAATTGTGTTGGCATGTGTCTATTGTTTGAGGTGTGACTATGTTTTTGAATTATTTGACAGAGAAGGCTTTCTTTTGGAGAACCTACAACATATATAGAGAAACAGTGGAGCAATTAAGTGCATATTTGCATTGGTAGAAAGACGTGGAGGTTTCCATGCTTGATTCCTCTTCCTGTAGTAAAAACAAACAATGCTACCAAAACGTGGAGGATATTTAGTAAAACCATAATCAAATAAGACGCAAATCAGCCATCGTGATAGGCTCTTAGAATTGTTTCATGAAAATAGGGAAGTGATCCAAGAAAATAGGGAAGTGTTCCATGAAAATAAAATGAATTATGACATCATTTTGTTGTAAGGAGAATAAGGAGAAAAATGTATCAACCAATCACATATGTGAAAATTGGTATTTGTAAATGAATTAAAAATTATATATTGTTTAAAACTATTGCAAAGACCGTATGAAAGAAAAATAGTTTATTGTGATTGGTTGCAAAAAGAACAAGTAATAAGAAAGTGATTACTATAATTACCCTAGGAGGGAATAATAATTATATAATAAAATTACATATAAATTAGATATAGGTAATGTCCATTTATTTCACCCATTTGCATTAACCTATTTCTAAAATTTTGGTTTTACTTATTACGAAATAAATGTGTAATTTTTTTATAATTTATTATGAAAACAAATTCACCTATGTTTTTAAAAATTAAAAAGGAAAAATAATTTAATACAAGTAGTTACAAATAATTTTTAATCATCAACCCAAGTTCCATTCCCATTGAGTCCATTGGATGGTTTCAATAAATGGCCATGGTGACACCTTGAGATAGGGGTCAAACTTCTTCGTATATGGACGAAGTGGAACATAGTGGGATGCTTTGAATGCAGATCATTCAACAGAAATTGAGGACCCAAGCCCACCCTCATGTCCCACTTAGAGAAAGTGCTCCTCCACCACTCTAATTCATAGCACTGGTATAATAAAAGTATTTACCTTCCAAAGTGTGGTTCATTGGTAGAGCTGAGCATGGTAGAGCATGTTACAGTGGAGATAGGACTTCATCCTCAAGAAGAGATCCCACATAGTTCACAGGAAGAAAACTCATTACCAGGAAACCTATTCAGGAAGAGGCAGGAAGAGACAATGGAGAAGCTTGAACCGGAGTGGAAACAATATTCACCATGGCTGCAAGTTCCATACTTAGTGGTGGATAAAGCCTATAGAAGATTCAGTTTTTCTTTGATAGGATCTTTTTCTAGGATCAGGCCAAACATTGAACATGTTATAATTTGGGTAAGAAAGAAATGGGTAATTTTGGAGCAAGTTAACTCATTTGCCCTCTTAGAAAGAATTTTTTTATTTGTTTTCATTTAAGAAGAAGACCTAGTGCAGGTTGTGTAGGGTGGTCTGTGGTTCCACAGAAGAATCACGCTCTCAATTGTGAGACGCAAGTAGGGAGAAAAAAATCACACACCTTCTGTGAGCCATGTCTGGGTGAGGCTACCAGGGCTTCCTGTAGAGTTGTAGGAAGTCAACATTTTTGGAGGGATTACTAAAGCAATTAGAGACGTGATAGATCTTGACCCAACCACAACTACCAGATCTAGGTTCACAATAGTAAGGATATGTGGTAATGCATCCATTGGGTGTTCTCACCTAGAGAGATTAACCTGGTATCTCAGAATGGGGTTCAAAGACAAATTAATATATGGGAATTCACCAGTTTATTGCAGCAACTATGGGATAGTGGGGCATGGTAGCTTCAGCTGTAAAAACCCCCAACAAACATAGAATAACTAGAACATAAATAGAGGTGAGTGGACTGTAAATGAGATAGAATAATGATCTATGAATGAGAAAAATCAAGCTCTAGCGAAGACATCCCAGAATGACAAGCTTATTGTTTACTTGGGATTGGAACATGCATCGATGAATTCGGTTGTTGGGAACTAAAACGAGACACAGTCCCTTGCGAATGAGCTAGTGTCTAAGATTCCTGACATGGCTGAGGAATGTGGCACATCAATTTAATCTCAGAAAAGCTTGAGATAATTTGAAATGTCAGAAGGCATTAAATGACATGGTGTAGGTGGTTACGGTGAAGGCTATCCTGCTAATGAAAATTTTTATTGCCAAACATATAACGGAAATCATGGCCGATAATATGTGTGGAGACATATAAACTAACGGTTGTGTGGGGTAGATCCTGTGTAAGAAGATATCGGCGGGTGGCTATTTTAATATATTTAACCAACTCAATGAATTGGCTGCGTATTTTAATGGGCACAACATTAATCAAGCAACAACGGAAGGATTTAAAAGTATTCAAAACAAAAGGATAGATCCGTGATAAACCATGGAGGACAGGTTGAGCAATCCCAATTCGATTTTGTGAAAATAAAAGAAGTGCGTCCCCCTTCAAAAGATATTTCAGGGTTGACCAAATCATTCGGAAAGATGGCGGAAACACCTCCATGTGAGGGTAATGGTAGATGGACCAAAGTAAAAAAGAAATCCTATGTACCATTTTTCACCCCGCCATGACAAGAAGTCGCGGCACTCATATGAAATTCTATCTTGGTGTCGTGTTGATCTACTCCAGAATGCTTACTGGTTTTTTTCTTGTTTTAGACCACCCCTGGACTGATCGTTGTTTTTTCCTATTAGCGTATTAGAGAAATTTCTTGTTGTCTAGCCTTGTCAGCTTTGGTTCCATGCTGACCATCTCTAAGACTTTTACATGTTTTTTCTTGGTTCTTGACCACTCCAAGAAGGGTGTTATTAGTGTTTTAGATTCTAACTTCTTGTATTCCTCATTGCTTTATCTTTTTTGTAGACCATCTTGTAATAGGGAAGGGACCTTACCAAAACCCTCCTTTTACCCTATATCAAAAAATAATTAATACAAATTTGGTGGGCCCTAATTTTTATTTCATGCCATTAAAATGCTCCACTCAATATAAAATTGTAGATTCCTCACAACATAATGATTATTTAAAATAAGTACAGCAGAAGAGCATCTGTTTTATTGCACTAAAATTTCATTAATTTACTACGTATAAATATCCATAGAGTACATAATTAACTAGGCGTATCTAAACGGAAGAAAAATCTATGTTTGTCGATATCTCCATTGTCTAAATGCGTTTTGAGTTTAAAAGGAGAAGAAACATTCTCGTGGTTCCACTTCCAAATCAGTAGCACCCATTCAATTTGCAGAGCCAAATATATATTATAATAATACATTTCATTGCACGAAAGTATACCTCATACCTAATTTCATTTATGTTAATTTGTTAGCTTGGACAATTGTTCGTCCATTTGCTAAGATTAGATAATATTCATCTTATTTTTGAGAATGTATTTAATTATTTTTAATTTTATTTTCCTTAAGTGACACCTTGCAACCTATTTGTTATGGTTGTTAAGTTGGTATGTATCTTAGCCATCGATTGTGAATCGATTTTGGCCGTTGGTTTACCAATGAGAGTAGTATAAAAGGAGGTCATTGGGCATTTGGAGACACAAGTTTGGAGAAGCATTTACAAGTGCTAGCAAATGATTTTGTAAGTTTGCGGTGATAGCAAATAGTCTTGCAGTGTTAGCGAGGGCACAATGATAGCATTGGGGATGGCAAAGTGGGGAATATCAGCGGGAGAAGTTGGGAGATTTTCGAGTTTTGCCAAGAAGAGGCAACGAATATTTGTATCTCTTAATTTGCTGAAGTTAATATAATTCCTCATATATAGAACCAATTTTCCCTTAGGAGTTTTTCCAAGGACAATTTGCCCAAAAATATTGTGTTCTTTGTGTTACGCATTTCTTTCCGTATTTTTTTTAGTGAAGTTATAGTTGTGTTATTTTTCGATATTAGATGTGAATTGGTTTTCAGAAGTTAAATAATCTTTAAAGATAGCAAATTAATAATCGGTGACTGCAATATAACTTTCATATGGTATCGATCGGTGTTAAGGGTAGAAAAAGGTTTTCCCTAGGAAAGAAATTGAGGGTTTCTATAACCTAGTTTGATCTCTTTAAATTATTTTTACTTTTATCCTTTGAGATGGCTTCAGTTGGTTTGAGAGATCAGGATAGATTAGATGGTGCCTCAAATTTTGGTGTCCTGGAAGGCCGACTTTCTTTATTTTGGAAGAGAATTATCTAAAGGATTATGTTACCTTTGTTGTAATCGTACTTCTACAGACGCAACACAGCTTGCAAGATACAAGAAAGAGGATGCCAAGGTGAGGAGGATTGTCCTTGATGGTGTCAAGGATCATATTGTTCCACACATCTCTCGAGTTAGATATGGCGAAGAAGATGTGGGATGCCATTCTGAATCTGTACCAGAATGCTACCACTAACCGGAAGTTGATTCTCAGAGAAAAGTTGAAGAATACCTAGATGAACAAGGGAGAAGACGTTACAAGTTACCTCACCAGGCTTAGACTCGTCAAGGATGAGTTAGCAGCTGTTGGAGATAAGCCAGATGATGATGAGCTAGTAAGAATAGCCCTAAATGGGTTTACTAAATAGTGGGATGTCTTTGTTCAAGTTGTTAGTGGATGAGACACCTTACCGAGTTGGGATCGACTATGGACTGATTTCACTCAGGAGGAGTTTAGACTAAGTCTTGTCAATGGGGCCAACAAGAGTCAAAAAAGTGAGGGAGAACAAGAAAATGTTTCCTAGTGGGAAAAGGGAAAGCAAAGAAGGGATTTAGCAAAGGATCAAATTCTCAAAGTGAGAAGAAGAAGGACATGTCTAAGGTCAAGTGCTATGGCTGTCACAAGTTTGGCCACTATGTTAGTAACTGCCCACAAAGGAAGAAGAATGATAAGAAGGGAAAGATCCAGGTGGCGGCTTTAGGAAGTGCAGAGGAGATCTCTAGGAGATTGGAGGATGAGTTTGCACTCATAACTTGTATGGTCAGCTAAACCTCACAGTGTGTTTGGTATATAGATAGTGGGGCATCATTTCATATGAGATGAGTTAGAGAGTACTTCTCCAGTTACTAGGAGGAGGAAACCAATATTCAAATTTCTATGGGGAACTTGTCCAAGCTCAACCCAGTTGGGAAAGGGACTATTCAGTTTCAGAGGGAGAATGGAAAGATAGTTCCACTTCATGATGTCCCTGTGCATGTGCCAGGCTTAGGTATGAATCTGATGTCTATATCTGTTCTTCGGGATAAAGGGTATAATGTACTTTGTAGAGGGACACATTTGTTGATTGAGCACAAGGGTTGTAAATCACCCATAACTATTGGAGTTAGGAGTGGTCGCCTTTATAGGTTATAGTTTGATACTCCTAAGGCACTTATGAGTAGCAGTAATCCTAGAGATCTTGGAGAGATATGGCATAGGAGGATGGGCCATATTCATCATGGAGCACTTAAATTGCTTTGTGAGATAGTGACAGGTGTTCCAGAGGTGAGCACAGAGCATGATGATGTATGTAAGGGATGTGTGTTGGGGAAGTTTGCGAAAGCATATTTTCCAAGGAGTGACAAAAGATCTAAGGGTGTTCTTGATCTAGTACATTCAGATGTATGTGGACCAATGTCGACAAAGTCTCTCAGAGGATATGTGTACTATGTTACATTTATTGATGATTTCTCTAGGAAGACCTGGATATACTTCTTGAAGACCAAGGATGATATTTTCAGTCGCTTCCAAGAGTTCAAGGCTCTTGTGGAGAACTCAACAGAAGGAAGATAAAGGTTTTGTTGTATATATCTCCCCCCCGGGTAAATATAGACAACACAAAGTGTCGACATGCGAAAATTTGTGCCCAAGGCGTAGGTTGGGGGCACATAGCACAAAGTGTCGACATGTAAAAATTCACGCCCAAGTACAGTGGGGCGCACAATGTAAAGTGTCAACATGTAAAAATTCGTGTGCCGGGCGTAGTAGGGCGGGCGCACAACACAAAGTGTCGACATGTGAAAATTTACACCCAAGGTGCAGGCTGGGGGCACACAACACAAAGTGTCGACACCACATTTTCAGCACCTATGGCACACTTAAAAGTAGGTTAACATGAGGATGGATGTGCCGAGGTGCATCTTTAGGAGGTGCATCTTCAGGAGGCATAACATTTTGAGTGTTGACACCCTGACAGAAAGCAAACCCTGACGCAGATATTCAAATGGCCATAACTTTTCACAGGGAGCTCAGATTCATGCAAGGTTGGAATTTTGGAAATCTTACAAGGTCCTCTATCCAACTACAATTCTTTGTGCAAAATATCTTTAATTGAGTGGGAACAAGTTCTTCAAAAATGCAAAATACAATTCGCCATTTTTTGGGTTTGCGAGGGTTCTCACCTACCGCCATAATGAGATAAATTAAATGCAACCTAGAGGTTGTTGGGGTAGATTTGGAATCCCTCTCTCTTCTCTCTCTCATTCTTCCTATAAATTGTAAGGAGGGGCTTCTTTCTAAAGGTTGGACATTCTTGTTCTACCCCTCCCTTCTTCTCTTCGCAGGTGAATTTGTGGAGTTCAAACCTCCCATCTAAAAGCGTAATGCAAATTTGCCTCTTGGCATTTTGTAGTGTATGTATCAATCTTTGAAAATAACGCATGTCTGTGGATGATTGTCAACCCTCTCTGTGTTTTTCATCCTCCCGATCTTTCACTACAAATCTGGTTATCTCAGGCATGATCTTGCATTACATTTTAATGGTTTCTATTTATTGGCAAGACAGATGTTTCTTCATTCCTCGGTGCATCACCTTTGTTAGTTCAGTTTATTTTTATGCATCTTCTTAACCTATCTCGTTGGCAAGTTAGATTAGGTTTTTCAAGTAAACCCTCTGCATTTTTATGTGTGCATCTAAACAGAGGAATAGGAACCGGCCTTCATCCGGAGAGCTTTCCCGATTCACAAGGTCCCACACTTGGGAAAAGCTCCATGTTATGCAATCACACTGAGAGTCTCAACCCATCAAGTTGTAGACATTCAGGGGTGCTGTGATTCGCCATCAACGGGTTCTTTGGTCGAGATAATGGAGGCAAGTACAAAGGAAATGACTTCCGGGATTTGTGTACCAAAGAAGGAATCAAGAGAGAGTGGATGGTTCCTTACAATCCATAGCAGAAATGGAGTTGTTGAGAGGAAGAACCATTCTATATCGGAGGTAACAAGGGCTATGCTACATGACCAGGACATGCCCTGCTATCTATGGGTAGAGGCATGTAGTACAACAGTTTACATTCAGAATAGGGTTCCACACAAGGTACTAGGGAAGATAACACCAGAGGAAGTTTTCATAGGGAAGAAGCTAGATGTAGGTCACTTCAAGATATTTGGGAGTTTGGCATATTGTCATATTCTAGAAGATACACGTACCAAGTTAGATCAGACTGCAGAGAAGGGGTACCTTGTTGGGTACAGTGAAACTTCAAAGGCATATAGGATTTTTATTCCAGAGACTAGAAGAATTATTGTCAGATGTGATGTCAAGTTCATGGAGGAAAAAGATCTTAGAAGGTCTAGAGATTTTCCAGTAGATGATCAAAATGAGTAGCCAAAAAAACTCCAAGTCCAAGTCAAGGGAAACAAAGCTCAAGTACAGTTACTAGTACAAGCATAGACTCAAGTAGTGAAGATTCATAGAGTATGGAGCAACTAGTGCAGCAGGATATGCATATAGAAGATATAGAGGTTGATATTTCATCCTCTACTGTTGGCAGCAAGAACCGTGAGGTTCAAGACACACAAAGGGATACTAAGGAGTTTTCGGAGCTCCTAGGAAGAATACGAGACAGAGGAAAGAACCAGCCAAGTTCAATGACTATGTGGCATTAGTCAGCCAGTTGGTAGATAGTGAACCTTCTAGCTATCAAGAGGTTACACAACATCAGGTATGGCAAGATGCTATGGTTGAGGAATATACTTCAATAATGCATAATGATGTGTGGGAGGTAGTCCCTAGACCAACGAGATAGGGCAAGTATTTGGATTATCTTTGGATCTTCAAGATAAAGCACGGTGTAGATGGTAGCATCGAGAAATACAAGGCAAGGTTTGTGGCAAAGGGGTTCTCTCAAAAGGAGGGAATAGACTATGAGGAGACATTTGCTCCAGTGGCCAGGTATACTTCTATACGAGCTATAATCTCATTTGCAACGCAGATGGGATGGCAGATCCATCAAATGGATGTCAAGACAACATTCCTTAATGGTGAATTGAAGGAGGAAGTATACATAGAACAACCAGAAGGATTTGTAGCACACAACAAAGAGACCCACGTGTGCAGAATGATGAAAGCCTTGTACGGACTCAAGTAGGCTCCTAGAGTGTGGTATGATCACATTGATATATACTTGTAGAAAATGGTCTTTGTGAAGAGTGAGGCGATTGCTAACTACTTGGTGGTTGGGGGCGAGGCTCTCATTCTTGTTCTATATCTAGATGACTTGTTTCTTACAGTGCACTAGGGCTCATAGAGGATTACAAGAGGGACCTTGCGAAAAGAGTTTTAGTTGAAAGACTTTGGACTCATGCACTATTTTTAGGCATGGAGGTGTGGCAAACAAACTGGAGAGATTTACCTTGGTTAAGGGAAATATTGCATTGAAATCTTAAAGAGATTTGAGATGGAGGACTGCAAAGCCATGTCTACACCTATGATCACTAATTGGAGGAAGGTAGATACATCTAAGGAAAAAGATGTAGATCCCACCTTATGCAGAAGTTAATTGGTTCACTCATGTGCTTGGTCAACACCGGGCTAGATATAACATTTGCAGTAAATTCTCTTAGTCAGTTCATGGTTGAGCCAAAGAGAGTGCATTGGATAGCGGCCAAGCATGTGTTGTGTTATTTGTGTGGTTTAGTTGAGTATGGGATCAGATATGTTCGAGGTGAAGGAATCAAGCTGATAGGCTATACTAACGCAGATAAAGGGGAAGTATAACAAAAAAGGAGAACTTCAAGGTGTTGTTTTAGTTTAGGATTAGGAGTTGTTTCTTGGTTCAAAGCAGAAGTAGAAGTCTATGGCTTTGAGTTCATCAGAAGAAGAATACATTGCAGCTAACATGGCGACATGTGAAGCTATATGGCTTAGGAAGTTACTAGTGGCCTTGTTTGGTCAGAAGGTTGAGACTACTATGATACACTGTGATAATCAAAGTTGCATCAAGTTGTCTGAGAATCCAATGTTTCATGATAGGTCTAAACATATAGATATCAGGTATCACTTCATCAAGGATTGTGTACAATGAGGTATTTTTCAGCTACAATACATACCTACAGAGGAGCAGGTAGTAGACATTCTGACTAAGGCATTGGGGAAGGAAAAATTTATCTTCTTCAGAGATAAGATGGGTGTCATGCAGAACAACTTCCTTGCTAAGAGGGAGTGTTAATTTGTTAGCTTGGACAACTGTTCATCCATTTGCTAAGATTAGATAATAGTTATCTTATTGTTGAGAATGTATTTAATTATTTTCTAATTTTTGATTTCCTTTAGTGACACCTTACAACCTATTTGTTATGGTTGTTAAGTTTTTATGTATCTCAGCTTTCGATTGAAAATCAATCTTGATCATTGGTTGTCCAATGAGAGCAAAGTATAAAAGGAGGTCATTGGGTAATTGGAGAACACAAGTTTGGAGAAGCATTTACAGTGCTAGCAAATGATTTTGTAAGTTTGCAATGATAGCAAACAGTCTTGTAGTGTTAGCAAGGGCACAGTGATAGCGTTGGGGATAGCAGTGGGGAATATCAGTTGGAGAAGTTGGGAGATTGTCGGAGTTCTGCCAATAAGAGGAAAGGAATCTTTGTATCTCTTAATTTTCATAAGCTAATATAGTTCCTCATCTGTAGAACTGGTTTTCCCTTAGGGGTTTTTCTAGGGACAATTTGTCTGAAAATACTTTTTTCTTTATGTTACGCATTTCTTTCTGTATTTTTATTAGTGAAGTTGTAGTTGTGTTATTTTTAAATATTAGCTATGAATTACTTTTCAGCAGTTAAATAATCTTTAAAGATAGGAGATTAACAATCAATGATCAGTAATAGAATTTTCACGCTTTATTTACAAAATGAACAACTCGTGAAGAGTGGGATTGGTACTTATTTTCCTTGTATATGAATGACACCTATAACAAAGATTTTGGTTCATAAGAGAAGGCTTCCATTATGTGCAATACGTGAAGAAGAAAAAAATTATTTGGATGGACTCTCTCTTACACCAACTATTCTAGGACTCTACCTCGGTCCCCGGTGTGCATTTTTTTTTAGAGAATTTTATTTTTTGTAATTTAAATGAACTCTCGCATGGGTTGAGTTAGAAAAAGGCATATCTTGGAACTTATTTCTCCTGGACCATGCCTTTGGGGTTTTCGATAATTCAAAGTGCATCTTTTTACCCCGCCTCTTCATATTCATGTGGTCATTGCCATCAAGAACATCAAGAAATTCCATGAATTACAAAGTGCTCTTAATGTTGGTGGGTGACAATCCATTGAAGTCTACAAAGCATGTGTGAGTGAGGAAGGAAAGTACGATCCACTTTACATTTTTGTTCCTCTTTTCAATTAGCTTAATTTGTCTTTTAAGTCTTATATCACTTATGTCATTTTTTATTAACATAGCTTGTCATTTAGGATCTTTCTTTAGAGTTGATTCAAATTTTCGGTGGAGTTACATGAATAAAAGAAATGATCTTGTATTTTTTGAATTGAACCACTAATTTAAAGCTAATGGTTCGAACATATTAAAGTACACTATCGACAAGAACTATTTTTGTCCATAAATTTGCAACGAGAAATTACCCATGTGCTATTAGAAATCAATAATTTAACTTAGAATTGTTTATCATTTAATCCTGCAAAGCATTGTACAATATGTTGATCTGATGCACACAATTTTCTGTTCTTATGTTAATGTACATTGTCAAGCGCAATTAATAATTGTGTATATTTGTTTTGCAACAAATGACAATGTGCATTAATACAAGAATAGAAAATTATATTCATTTAATCAACATATTGCACAAGGAACTTAAATTATTGATTGTTAACAACACAAGGGAGATTTATTGTTACAAATTTTGGACAAAAGTAGTTCTTGTCAATGGTGCACTTGGATATGTTTGAATCATTATCTTCAAACTAAGAGTGGCACCTTCTCAACCACCGACATCTATAATGGTTCAATTCAATAAATCTACACGTTTGGTAATCTCCCCATATTTAATTGTTTCAAGTAAAGTATTGGTCATACTCATTAATAACTACCAATCTTCAATGGTCATATGAGTATCTTTTAGAGTTGTTAGAATTTTTCAAAATTGCTATAGTTTCTCACCATGACCTTGTTGTTTGAAAACCTTATCTAGTGTCAAAACTATAACTAATTTTTTTCTGTAATAGCTTTTCTTGTGTTGTACTTACATATAGAAGTCTATCCATTATCGAGAGGTAATTATCCTAAATCCCCAAAACATATCATAAACCTTTCATCAAAGCACTTATACACATTTTCGTGAAATTCATACCATAGTCAAGATTTTATGTACCGAGGGATATTTTCACCTATAAAGATCATTTCATTATACAAAATATATCTATGTCACATTTATTCTCAAAATCTCACTTTGGCTTTGTTCCTTCTAATTATTAATATTTAAAAAAAAACAAGAAACATACCTTCATTTTTTCCCTCCTTGAGTTCTAAGATTGTAGAACCAAAATCTAGGAGTTTGTAACACCCTCAAAAACAACATTCTAGAAACACGGTGAAACCCTAAACACTTATCCCGAAAGTTGCTACTAATTTTTTTGTAAGTTATAAGATTACAAGGGTGAAAACCTGTAGGGTACATTAAATTAACTTACACCGATATTCTCAACCTTATGATAGGGGAACTAGGTCTAGTCCAAAGATTAAATATTTTTAATTTATCTCTAAAGTCAATTAATTAACATTCGTCTAGGAAGGTGCCATAATTTAGTTTGCTTGGTTAAATTATTTCTTCTCTTTAATCAATGATTAATCCCAACATGGTCAACCTTATACTTAGTCATTTTGTTTCATTATCCTATTAGCTTTAATATCCCACATTTCATTAATTTACTAAAACATACTAGGAGCTAGGAAAAATATTTGCACACTAAGGTAATTAAATGGCCCCATTCATTCATCTACACATACCCTTAAATTTTAAATAAAAACATTTATAAAAATATATTCCTACCAAACAAAGGTAGGGTTGATCCTCAACCCTTAGATCAAACCAATCTTGGCCATTAGATCATAGGGTTCCAAACTAACCTAAAAAATCCTTATGAATTCTTATTAAAACCTTTCCTTTATTCTAAACTCCTCATTTGGTCTATTTTATTTTGTTAAAAATGCAGGTTGGAGAGAAGGAATCCATGGGAGCAAGAGAGGATGAACTATGGAGGATCTTTTATTGTTTTCTTGTTGGGGAAGTCCTTAGTAAATTTACATGCTTAAAATTTTAGTTATTACAAGTTAGAAATTACATAGACATGGAATCTGGGATTTCCACATCGTAAGTGATAGGACCGTCACCCTGAGTAGGTAGGCGGATTGGGACCGCCACCCCGCTTGGGTGACAAACCATGAACCGCCACGTTGGCGGAGCGGCGGTCCCGAGACCACCTCCTTGCCCGAGCGGTGGTTACAAGACAACCGCTCTTCATAGGGCTGCGGTCATGTTCCTTAGAACAGAACCTTAACATCCGAGAATTTTCTGAAAAAAATTTTACAAAAATGTTTTAAAAATACATTTTGGATTTGATTTTTATGCCTAGATTTTCCAAACTTGTAATATTTAACTTCATTTATTCATTCTTAGTTAAAATTACTTATTTTGAAAGCATTTCTTGTTCAATAGAAGCAACAACAATGAATCATTTTGTTCAACTAATTTTCTTTCAATTCCTAGAGTAAAAAGATCTAAATCTACTTTAGTATTGTTATTTTTCCTTACATAATAATATATTTCAAATTTTTGTCTCTTTCCATTTTCACTACAACTTCTATATTTCTTCTTTCTTATTTACAATGATACAAATTCACAATACAAGTAAAATTTCCTTTTCCATTGAGCATGTCTCATTTATTTTTAAAACAAAGAACTTCTTTTCACACAATACAAGCTAAAACTTCAAATAAAGATAATAACTTTTCTTTTCTATTTCACAAGACTAGTTTTTCAACACAATCTTTCTTTCTCTTTTCAACATACAACTACAACAATGAAGGTAAACTTCCTCTTCCCACAATACAACTTTCATCACCAATAATTAAATGCAACTTTTCTTCACAAGATTATTACAATGTCTTCCACTTAAAGTGGGAAATAATACAAGAATGTAATCTAAAATAGTAATACATTATTACAAATCTTCCACCTTGAGTGGGAGAAATAAGAAGGCTTAATCATAAGGAAGAATTTCTCGAAGGCACCAAAAAAGCTCCTACTTTCATATCACCAACAAGATCTCCACCAAGCTTCATTTGATCACCACAAAAGGGGGAGAGGCAACACTCTCCACCCAACCAAGAATTCCAATGAGGAGGAGAATCCATCCTCCTCATTGGCCCCCGAGCCCCAACCACAATGCAATGGAAAATGGATTCAACTCATGGCAACAAACAAGCTTCCACATCACAATCCAAGATTTCACAACCATACCAAAACACAAACAACTCAATGCTTCAATCACAAGAAGAACAAACAAAATATACAAGGCTTCAAATATGAAAAGCCAAAGGAGAAAGAACCTATGGGGAAGTCACTTATGCCTCCCAATGGGAAATGAGTGCCCACCTTAAAAACTCCAATAAAATATTTCAAACCCCTACACACTCTTATGCCTCCCTCAAGAACCTCTTATGCCTCCCCCATTCTCTTATGCCTCCCTACAATCTCTTATGGCTCCCTCAATGAAATAACTAAAATAAGAAATGCAAGAACTTTCTTGTCCAAGGTGGGGCACTCAACACAAACTCCCTCAAAAACATGAAATATAAACTCTTATGCATCCCCACATGAAGACTCCCAATAGTCCCCTCCTACACCACACTTATAAAATCTACCCAAGCATTCAAAAACATTCAAAACAAGCACATATGCATACAAAATAAAAGAAAACATTTAACAAGAGTTTAACTCCTACCTTTCTATGGTAGAGCTTGATCTAAGAACCATACACAAAGCTTCTTCAAGCCCAAAAAAAAACCAGGGAGCTCCAAAAAATCCACAAACACTTCCAAAATCCTCTCACTCCCAAAATGCAAGAGCACACAAGAATGAAGTAACCCCTAATCAAGCAAAAGAGCTTGAATAAATAGAAAAGGGAGAGAGGAGGGTGAGGTGGCTCCATGTAGGATGCCACATCACTCATCCTCAACTCCACCTCAAAAGTCAAACTAAAAACTCCAAAGCACAATTAATAAGTGAGTGAAGAAATGACATAATTACTTGCAAACACAAACCAAGCCCACATCTCCTAAGGACATAATTAATTACATGAAAAAAATTACACTCAACATTTTACCTTTTTGTCTTCCCAAAACACCTAATGGGGTCTAATTTTGACCCCCAACCCATAGGTAGGGTTGGAATAGAAATTTAAGAGGTGTGGGACAAGTTTGACTTGTCCCACAAGCTTCCAAAATTGGCCTCTAAGGAAAAATTCGAATTTCCATGAAGGGGTAGAGTGTACAACACTCAAGATCCCCAAGCACTCAACTATCAACACAAAATCCAAGAGAAATCTAGCCTAATAAATGAATTCCTTTGGTCACATCTATAATTAGTTTAGGACAAGATTAATTTAGCTTTAATTAAGACACTACAACCCATTAATAATAAAGGGTAAAATACATACCCCAAATTCCAAATAATTAATACAATGAAATACATCACTAAAATCACATACTAACATCAATAAAGGAAACTAAATAAATAAAGATAATACATAACCCCTTGGTCACAATTTCCCCTAACAATAATTCAAACACATGTTGTCATGGTGACCCTTGTTGAATTCACCTAGAATTCTAATGTGTTTGGTCTCCAATCCCCCTATAGTTTTTCATGATATGCTTTCCTGCAAAACAAACAATACCCCTTGTCCTAGTGGCCATATTAACGATATCGACGTAATAAAACACTTACATCTAACTATCAATTTCAAACATCAAAATCATAACTACTATAGCTAAGACCAAGTAATTTAACAATTATTCCCATTTTCAACATTTCGATTCTACTCATACATCAGTTTGCAACTAAGATCAAAGACCAACTAGATCATCAGATTAAAGCAATACTTTCACTCATTCACAATTTTACCAATTTCCAATATCAATTAAATCACAAAAATAACTTTGAACATCATAATAAAAACCAATACGAAAATGATTCGAAATATCAACATATATTTATCTGACAACACATCATTTTCTTCCATACTGAATGTCTATCAAAAGTTAATCAGTTTGGTTACAATAATGTCTATCCTTCAATTCCCATAACACAATGTGTTAATGTCGTTTGTCTATTAATATCTGTTGGTAATAAAGAACAATAGTGTCTATGTGTCTAGTCACAAAGGTAAACCAAATACAACAAAACAATATTGAAGAGTAATGATATCACAATCAAATTACGACAATGTAAACATTCTAGCTACTTGTTTTATCCTTAAATTCCCATCAGGGTCCATAGTACAACATATAGTTAAAAATAATAATCAAACACCAAGGAGTCACGATGCCCCACACACCTCATTAGTGTGCTAATTAGAATAAAGCCGGAAGGTTTACGATTATAATAATTCAGAAAAGATGATCACGTTTCATTTAGTGTTGAAGAGAAGTGGGCATTACACATCTTCAATGAGTGGTAAATGTTCTATTTTGTGTGGATTATCTTTGTATCCATCAATTATCTATTTTCTAAGTGTTTCAATTTCATCATCCTCTTTTAATACTAGTATGCAAACTTTATGACTAACAATTAACAATAAATATTCTATTGCATTCAACCAAACATAATTTTAGTAACATGTGGCATGTCATGATTGGTCTACTATCTATTTCATTAATATTTTTGTATGAAATATATCTCGATTCATGCAACATATTCTATAGTGTTTATAATATTTGCAAGTTAGACCAACACAGAGTTCATTTTAAGAAGACACCTCCGAAAAATTACTTTTGAATTGTTGGTGAATCTCAAAAATTGAATTTCAAATCATTGGTGAATATCTAAAAAAATGTTTCGTGGAAAAGGCGATTTCGTAGAGAGCATTTTTCCCTCGTTTCGCAAATTTGTTTGGGGTTTGGGTAGTTGAGGGGTTGGGCGGGTGGGTTGGATGGGTGAGGGGTTGGATGACTATTAGGTGGGTGGGGTTGAATGAGTGAGGGGTGGACGGCTGAGGGTTGGGCGGGCAATGGATGGATGAGGGGTTGGATGGCTAAGTGTTGGGAAGGTACCTTGAATAAGTGAGATGTTGCATGGGTGAGGGGTTAGGACGGCTAAGGGTTGGATAGTTGATGGGTTGGACGACTAAAGGTTAGACAGTGAAGGGTTAGAGGACAAAGGGTTGGACGGGTGAGGGGTTTGACAACTAAGGGTTAGATGGGTGGGTTTATCGTGTGAGGGGTTGAATGGTTGAGCCTTGAGGGGTTGGACGGCTACTGAGGTTAGGCGGGTGTGTTGGATGGGTGAGGGGTTGGATGGCTAAGGGTTGTCAGACGGGTGCATTACATGGGGTGGGGTTGGATGACTAAGGGTTGGGCATGTTGCAGGATGGATGGCAAAGCATTGGCTAGCTAATGGTTGGACGGTATAGTGTTCGACGACTAAGGGTTGGGTGGGTGGGTTGGACGGTTAAGGGTTTGTTGGGTGGGTTGGGTGGCTAAGGGTTGGGTGGCTAAGGGTTGGGTGGTGATACCAATGAATCGACGATTTAGTCATCCATCCAACATGGGTTGAAACTTGAGCCGAGCGACCACCGCGGCGAGCCAATAGTTTACTTCAGCCGAATATGCGCACGATATGATTCGAAATGGTGGCGAATTAGATTCATAAGCTCTTATATATATGTAAAATCTAGCTGAAACAAATAGTATAAGGGACATGTCGGTTGAATTTGGGGTGAATAAGTCGGTCGCAAACCGCAGAATATTCGCCAATTTGAATTTCCATAATCCTCGATTTTTGTGAGTTTACGAAAATTCGCTACTAAAATTTTCTTGGACCAACATTTGCTAATATGTTTTTGTATATTTTTCTAATTTTGCAACATAATTTGCAATATCTAGTCAATCGTGACATATTCTAAATGAAGTGGTTTCCAATTAATATTGGCATGCCATGATCACAACACATGATAATTGTGAGTGTTGATAATCTATCATCATTCTTTTTGGTTCGTAGGTTTCTTTGGTATTCTCAAACATATTGTTGTTTTTTATTTCCTTTGAGATTTTAGACCAATAGGCCTACTCTATAACTCAATACAAACATTTTCGACAGTTTTCATGCTTCCCCATTCACACCTCTTGATACTTTTTCCATTCAATAATTTATAGCTGATGTTGCTCTTTTCTATTGATTCATTAACAATTGTCGACATTGCCAAAAATAATATTACAATCTCAGAAATTGTTAAAATAAATTATAAATTAAATTAGTAAATAATATTAAAAGATACAAGAAACGGTTCACCCATTGAAACCGTTGCTCCACTGCCCACCAGCCTAACTCTCAACATAGTCGATTTCTGACAAATGTATAACAAAACCAATGGCGTGGCCTAGTGGTGCGGTACGTAACGGATTTTACATCAGGGTTTGTTGTCTATATTATTACAAGTTACAACGATTTGATCTATTTTGATCATGCCGGAACATTATTCATTCTTATAAATTTTATACCGTTCAGGAACTATGCAATGGGTAACGTACACACTCGTTATTAACGGAGAATCTGCCTTACTCCCTTTAGACATTCCAATGGTATCTTGCAGATGTCCTGCTATCAAGCAAAGCTGATCAATCAGTCTGAGATTATTCCTATCTCGGAAGAAGTAGATGATTTTTCTCGTAAAGATAATATCATTGTTCATTCCGGATGGTCAATCCAGTCAAAATAATTGCAAAAGCATTTACATTCAGCTTCAAATATCAAATCCGTAAAGATTTCACGGGGCGCGCATGATCTGATTCGAGCATATTATCTAGCATTTAGAAAGGCGAAATCATTCATCATGATTCAGTCCGATGACGTCTTCTCTCTGCAAAGCCTTCTCCGCGTCGCCTCTGCTTGTGCAAGATTGTGTTTGTTGGACGAAATTTTATAGGTAAAATAATTTTTTTCTTGATTAAACTCAAGATTTTTTTGAATCTGGCCCCGGCATTGATGCAACGAATTATACATATTTCAGATTCCCAATGCAACTATGACGATCCTTCTGTGTGAGAAGACTCATGTAGCTAAGGTATTCTTTTACTTATTATTCTGCCATTAATTTTTAACCTCTTTACTTTCGTACATCAACGATTTGTTAATCCATTTCATCAATAATATTGTTGGAGGGGGAAAAGAAAAATACAGTAAAACAGAAAAAAAACTGTATTAAATCTGCCAAATGGAGAGTATTATAATTCCTAGATCCACAGCAAATAAGAACAGCAATAAGAATTTGACAGTTATAGCTGCTGTGCACTTGTTATCATGCCTTTTCCAGAAAAACCAGAGCTGCTGTGTATATTCCTGCCCTTTTTTTTATACAAAAACAGAGTAGCATAACATTTTTTTTTACATATAATATATGACAGGAGAAGCCTCCAGATATCCGCCAAAAATAGAAGTTTCTGGATGAAAACAAAAAGAAGAAGGAGAATTAAATGTGGTGGTTGGAGTAGATGGGGTGATGTGGCAGAGAAGATTAGTTGGAGATCCACGTCTGCCAACACTCCCCCTTAATCTTCACTGCCATATATGTCTGCTATTCCAATTCCTTCCCGGAGATGCTCAAAGACATGCTTTGCAAGTGGTTTTGTGAAGATGTCTGCTAGTTGCTCCTTGGACCTGCAAAACTCAAGATGAATGTCACCATTGTTCACCAATTCTCGAATAAAATGATATCTTGTGTCAATATGCTTGCTGCGTTTATGGAAGACATGATTTTTAGATAAAGCAATTGCAGAATTATTATCACAATAAATTTCTGTAGGTTCTTCTTGTGGATGCTTCAAATCTGAAAGTACTCTTCTCATCCATACTGCTTGGCAAGCTGCTGATGTGGCTGCAACATATTCCGCTTCAGCTGATGAGAGTGTCACAATTGGTTGTTTCTTTGATGCCCAAGAGATAGCACCTGATCCAAGATGGAAAATGTTACCGGAAGTACTCTTCCTATCATCCAAGCTACCTCCCCAATCACTATCCGTATATCCAATCAGCTTGTAGTCATCTGAAGCTGTATACAAAATCCCAAAGTTCTTTGTTCCAGCTATATACCTTAAAATTCTTTTTCCAGCCTTCCAATGTGATTCCTTAGGTTTGTCCATGAATCTAGAAATAAGACTAACCCCATGCATGAT
Source organism: Taxus wallichiana var. yunnanensis (assembly GCA_018340775.1). Classification (NCBI taxonomy): domain Eukaryota; kingdom Viridiplantae; phylum Streptophyta; class Pinopsida; order Cupressales; family Taxaceae; genus Taxus; species Taxus wallichiana. Next base: position 175,125,513 of record CM031238.1, read on the forward strand.
ATCCGGTCTTGTGGCGGTTAGATATATAAGGCTGCCAACTAATCTTTTAAATAAAGTTGCATCAACACTAGGACTTTTGTCATCCTTACTAAGTTTTAAACCCAGTGCAACTGGTGTAGGGGCTGCATTGACATTTGTCATCCTGAATCTTTTCAACAAGTCACTAGCATATTTTCTTTGACATATAAAAATGCCTTGATCACTTTGACTTACCTCTATTCCAAGAAAGTATCTCATGATCCCCAAATCAGTCATATCAAATTCACTTTCCATGGCTGCCTTGAATGATTTAATTGACATGTTACCTGTGAATATCAAATCATCTACATACAAGCAAACTATCAAGATTTCTCCTTCATCATTCACTTTGACATATAAAGTTGGTTCATTGCCACTCTTGCTAAACCCATTGTTTACAAAGTAAGAGTCTATCCTGCAGTACCAAGCTCTAGGAGCTTGCTTCAAACCATATAGTGCCTTTTTCAGTTTGTATACCTTATGTTCTTCTCCCAAAACTTGATAACCAGGTGGCTGTTTTATATACACTTCTTCTTCTAAAATGCCATTCAAGAATGCTGATTTGACGTCCATTTGGTAAACCTTCCAATTATTTTGAGCTGCTATGGATAAAACCATCCTAATAGTATCCAATCTTGCCACTGGTGCAAATGTTTCATTGTAGTCTATGCCAGGTAGTTGTGTGAAGCCTTTAGCTACTAGTCTTGCCTTGTGTTTCTCTACTTTTCCATCAGCATTATACTTTGTCTTGTAAACCCACTTAACTCCAATCACATCCTTGCCTTTAGGAAGCTCTACTAGATCCCAAGTTTGATTTTTCTCAATTGATTGAATTTCTTCATTCATGGCTGCAATCCAATTGTCATCTTTAATGGCATCCTCAAAATAAATTGGATCAGCTTGTGTTAAGAATGCAAAATTAGAGCATAAATCATCATTTTCAGCCTCTTGTAATTCATCATAAATCTCTCTTAGACTGCGTGACTTCTTTGAAGTGTTTATAGACCTTGATCTTAGTGATGCAAGTGTTGGATTAGAAGATTCGCTGCTGTTATTACTTGCTGGAGTAGTTGGATTTGGAGTGGTGGGTGCCTTAGAAGGTGTTGAAGGAACATTTGCTTGAGTAGTAGAAGTCACAACTTGAGTTTCATTCTCCTCATTCTCTTGTGGAACACTAGCTGCAATTGTAGTTGTTTTGTCTATACTGCCATCCCACGCTTCTTCTTCAACAAAATTAACATCACGGCTTATTATGACCTTCTTTGTGATAGGATTATATAACTTATATGCCTTCGATTGTTCACTATATCCTACAAATATGCACTTCTCTCCTCTATCATCTAGTTTCTTTCTCAACTCTTGAGGTATCAAGGAGTATGCCACACATCCAAAGACTCTCAAATGTGCTATATTATGCTTCCTTTTGCTCCAAGCTTCTTCTGGTGTTTTATTTATCACTGCTTTTGTTGGACATCTATTTAATATGTATACCGAACATGCAACTGCTTCAGCCCAATACTCATTTGGTAGGTGTTTTTCTTTTATCATACTTCGTGCCATTTCCATAATTGTTCTATTTTTTCTCTCAGCTACTCCATTTTGTTGAGGAGTATATCTTGTTGTAAGTTGTTTCTTTATGCCATTTTCTTTACAAAAATTCTGAAAATCATTTGATATATATTCACCACCTCTATCGGTTCTCAATACTTTGATATAATGTCCACTTTCCTTTTCAACTTTTGCCTTGAACTCTTTAAAAACAGAAAATGCATCTGATTTGTCTTTTAAGAAATAAACCCAAACTTTCCTACTGAAGTCATCAATAAATGTCAAGAAATAAAGACTTCCACTTATGGATGGTGTTTGCATCGCTCCACAAAGATCTGAATGCACTATCTCAAGTGGATGTTTTTCCCTATAAGATTCCCCAACTGGAAATTTATGTCTATGTTGCTTTGCCAATATGCAACTCTCACACATTGTTTTAAGTGGTTCTATTGGTGGCAACCCATATACCATTCTTTTCTTATATAATAGCTGTAATCCTTTGAAATTTAAATGGCCAAATCTTAAATGCCATAGCCAAGATTCATTTTTGTAAGAAGCTTTGAAGGCTAATTCAGCAACCTTTTGCAACTTGTGTGGCTCTAGGAATAGTTCACTTTGGATTCTAAGTGGAAACATCCTATTTTTTGTCATTTCAACTTTTGCAATCAGCCTATTGCTTGGTTTCTTGTCTAGAATCACACATTCACCATTTTCAAAGTATATTCTATATCCTTTTTGCACTAGTTGCCCAATGCTTATGAGATTGTGTTGCAATCCAGGAACATAGTATACATCAGGGATATGCTTCTTCTCACCTTGCTTGGTTCTTATATTAATTGATCCTTTTCCCATGACTGATACTTGGTGATCATTCCCCAATTTTACCTCTGATTTTACTGATTCATCAATTGTTGCAAACATCTCCTTACTCCCACTCATGTGATTGCTACAACCGCTATCTAGGAACCATACCTCTTTGGAACTCTCTTGTGCTACATTGCATGTTATAAACATGGTGTTTTGCTCACTAGTGTTGGGCTGGTCCTCATTTGTGAAATGTGCCTTTTGCTTATTCATGTCATATTGTCTTTTTCTACATTCAGATGCAAAATGCCCAAATCTATTACAATAATGACATTGAATATTGGATTTATCATACCTTTCTCCTTGATGATGGCTATGAGAGTGGCTGCCGCCTCTTCCTCTTGTTGGTGTAGAATGGATATGTGGGCTTGATACTAGTCTTCTGCTTTCAAGTTGTGTATTTTCTCTTCCTCCTCTTGGTGTAAAACGTCCTCTGCCTCTGCTGTAATTTGATCTCCCTCTTGTTCTGCCAAATGAAAGCTGAGCTTTGAATGCATTCTCCAATGATGATGCCCCTGACCGATTTAATCTTTGCTCATGTGCTAAGAGTGATCCCATTAATTCATCTACTGATAGTTGTGTAAGATCCTTGGATTCCTCAATGGCTACTACAACTGAATCAAATTTTATAGGCAAGCTTCTAAGTATTTTCTCTACAATTTTTTGATCTTCAAGAGTTTCTCCATAAGATCTAATTTGATTAACTATTGTCATTGCATGAGTGAAGAATGAATCTATTGAATCTGAATCCTTCATTTGTAGATTTTCAAAATCCCTTCTAAGCATTTGTAATTTCGCTGTTTTTACCTTGCTTGTGCCTTGGTATGCTGTTTGCAGACTATCCCATGCTTGTTTTGATCTTGTGGCAGCTGCTACTCTTGGAAAGATTGATTCCTCCATTGCTTGTTGAATGAAGAATAATGCCTTTGCATCTTTCTTTTTGTTTTCCTTCAATAAGTCCTTCTCTGCTTGTGAAAGAGCTTGATATGCTTCTTTGGTCAGCTGGTTCATTAAATCCATTCTCAACCAAGTCCCAAACATCCTGAGAGCAAAACAGAGTTTTCATTTTTATGCTCCAAAAATCATAATTTTTGCCATTGAATGTTGGTATTTGGGGTTGTGCAATATTTCCACTTGTGCTTCCCATTCCTCCAAAGCTTTGTCTCTGTGCTAACTGCTGTTCCAGTACTTCTAGCTCTGATACCAATTTGCTGGAGGGGGAAAAGAAAAATACAAAGAAGAAAAAAAAACTGTATTAAATCTGCCAAATGGAGAGTATTATAATTCCTAGATCCACAAGCAAGCAAGAACAACAATAAGAATTTGACAATTATAGCTGATGTGCACTTGTTATCATGCCTTTTCTAGAAAAACCAGAGCTGCTGTGTATATTCCTGCCCTTTTTTTATACAAAAAAGAGTAGCATAATTTTTTTTTTACATATAATATATGACAGGAGAAGCCTCCAGATATCCGCCAAAAATAGAAGTTTCTGGATGAAAACAAAAAGGAGAAGGAGAATTAAATGTGGTGGTTGGAGCAGATGGGGTGATGTGGCAGAGAAGATTAGTTGGAGATCCACTTCTGCCAACAAATATAACTACAGTGTGGATTGTCAGTTATGGATCATTCTTCAAGTGGACAATTGTTTGGGTCGAGTAGTGGTAGTGAATATGAAGCGAAGAATTTCGACATGGAAATCAAGGACTTTCATCATTATCTAATGCAAAACCTCACGTCTATCCAACCTTAATATCTATAACATCATATCCTAGGGAAGTTTTCGTTGCATGAGATGTCATTCCAGCCTTCATCTCAATAATGACTAACGGGAAGTGGCCATAAGAGGTCATTTTCCACGTTTTTATCATACTTCTTACAGAAGAGTGTATAATGTTCTTCAAGCTCGGAATAGATAAAATGGCGATAGATGCAGGGATCATTTCAAACCATAGAAGATATCTTGGAATTTAAATGAAATGATTTTTTAAAAAATGTTTTCTAGGACTCACATATAGGATTTTTTAGAATTTATGGCTATCTTGACTGCATTTAGAGATTCTTAAATACAACTCAGAGGCTGTAACTCTTCGCTTGCACTCAAGTTTCGGTCTGGATATTTTATTTTAAATCCGCACACCTATTACGATTCTAGCTTTGCCCTAAGCTTCTTCTATTCGGGAGTCTTCTCCTCATAGTTTTGAGCCATATTGGTACCTGAGGGCCGAGGGCCCTAGGCAATTATAAAAACATAATATGTTAGGTTTTTAATAATATATAATTAAGGTTAAGAATGCTTATTTTTTTAAATAGTAGTATTAAGTATCAAATAAATAGAATTTTCTCTTTTGGAAATGTGTGAACTTAAATATTAGGGTTTAAACTGATTGTTTCTCACAATATTAGGGTCTGAATGAAGTTGGTTTATTATTTTGTGTTGATAGTTCGTAAAAATATTCTTTAGGAGAAAATTATTGCATCATGTAAATCATACGTAAAACAAAGAATCTAAGAATATTGACCCATAAAGATTGATATTTTAAAAAAATGTAAGTACCTTAAACAACCATATGCATAGTTTCTTTTAACTATTTTAAACAAAAACTCACCGAAAATAAACATTTCATTTTTTCATCTAAGACATGTTTATCAAAGCAAAGACACTACCATATTGCTAATCTTACAAAAAATAATTTAACATTATATTATCATTAGTAGGCTTAATCAACCATTGGTGTATTACAACCATAATAATTGTTTGTTGAGAGTAAGCATTTAACTTATTAATATTCCTATAAATTTGAACAGTAAGAAATTAATTTTCTATGACTTAATCTGACCTTTTAGAGAAAATACCATATTGTTGAATTTATATGGAATAAGTTTTAATATCATATTATCTTTGAGAGTATATCATGCGCAATATAATTTACATATTAAAACCATAATAATAATTGATAGGAAGTAAGTGGGAAATCTAAAGCATATGTATATGTATAATCACAAATACCGTATTTCAGACATGATTTTTAGTAGTTGATTTATTTTTAAATACACGTAAAGTAGTTATTCTGTTCATCTTCTTAGTGCATCAATTCACATACACCGCAAGAGGTATCACTTTGGTTGTTATGCTATGGTAAATCTTTATAACTATATGGCCACCACTCTTGCATCAATTTAAACAACCGCATAACCTATAAATGTGAGATTCAATTAATGTAGTCATGAAAGAGACTCATTCCAAAACATTTGTGTTGGAATCTCTGAAATTTGTGTTGGAATGTAGTCATGAACAATGTTCCACAACAACAACGTAATAATTCATCCATGACCTGAAGTATATGTGATATTCATTTATTGGTAAAAATTTTCTCTTTATATTTTTGCACAAGATGAGAGATGTGGGTTTACTCTTTATTTATTTTTAATTACATAGTTTTGCATGTAGGTTGAAGAGGAAATGTTTCATCTAGTGGTTTGTAAGGGCATGCGAGAAAGAGAGGACATGGAAAATAATCACATTATTGTGGATTGCATATGAGAACTTGAAGTGAATCACGTTAAAATTCCCAAAATAACATCAATGAATGTTATCACAATTATAGTTCGGAATGGATAACATGCATTTTATAAATACGTGTGAAGAATGAAGGTAGGAAATCTATGAATATGGAAAATATAGAATTCGGGTAAGAGGTTTGGTGCAAACTAACAACTATGAATATTTTTTAGATAGTATGTGTGAAGGTGAGTTAGAAGAAAACATCTGAAATTGAGAACTACTTTAAAAAGGTGATGTAAATTACACATTGTTCTATTCATTAAGTTATGGTATGTGGCTAAAGAAAATGCTCGAGTCCCATCGAAATTTTGGAAAATAATTGATGCAGTGGCTATTATTCAAATGTGATATTTATGTAAATAATCATACCATTAAATAGTCGCGACCCTCTCTATCAAGTGGCCTATTTGTAAGAGATGCAGTAAGGGTGAATGAGGAGATCATCGATTTTTGAAACGAAATAATATGGATCTTGGGAACAATCGAATGTTTTATGTATAATGAAATGGGTGGAAGAAATTTTTATAACATGTGTGAATCCCATATCGCAGGTAACACATGCATGAGGTGGCCAATATGCATATAGTGGACACACAATTTTCTTCTTGCAAGACATATCTCTTTTGTTGCAATACGTCTTCCACATCGAATTGAAGATGTTGATATTTAATAGTTAAAATGAAGAACACCAAACACAAGTAAAAAAACGTATTGTTAATCAATCACATGTGATTGATGCTTTGTGTTATAAATTCAGAATGATATGTATTAAAATGTTGTGGAGATAGACTATGGAGTGTTACATGGTCACCCAAAAATTATATGGAGATGTATCACACATTATTCTTTATATAGAATCTGACATATAGGCTGGGACGAAATATCACATAATGGAACATGCACTAAGGAATATAACGAGTTTTAATGAAGAAAAATACAAAATCATTCATCGTCATTTGCTTTCAGATTGCCTAATCCATAGAGGAAGATGGAGGAGGTTAGGTTATTTTTTGAAAATATAGATGTGAGGTCAGTTCGACGCTATTGACATGTCACTAATGGGATCTTCCTGGATCAAAGAATACAATATACAGGGAATGTTATCCATTTCATTTTTGTTACTTTTCGCTACAGGAGACGGGGAATGGCTTTAACCGATGATGAAACCAGTATAGATTCACGATTATATATAACATTTAATTCGGTATCATGACAATATGTTTTGAAAGCAACCTAGATTTAGAAATTTTGGACGTAGTATGTCAGTTGATCTCCACCAAATCCAAGCCACTCCTTATGCTTTTTTTTTAAGAAACATCTGGAGGACAACGTTCCCACGACTATTGAAAAATTATGTCGGGGCATTAATAGTGCAACATATGAGAATTTGGAAGAACAAGTGATACGTATCAGTGAAAAGCCTTGCGAAACTAGATCATATTGGTACTTGTGTCGTATTCAATTAATAGGTATGATAATTCATTTGAATCAGCTGATTCTATTCTTCACACTTATTGTGGCAGACACTAAGTGGTTTGATTTACATCAGCTGAGGCCCATGAAGCTACCACTTTCAGATTTCTCAAAGGGAGACAAATGGAATAATAAAAATGTAATATATTACTCTCATATTCTCGTGACATATATGCATGAAATATTTCAAGAAAAGGTGATATTAATACTAATGCATACAATAGATTATTAGTAAAGCTTTATAGCTTTTAAGTCCTCTAATAAAATGTATAAGAGTGTCAACGAAATTTATTTGTCTAAGACATTATAGATATTGTTAATGTAAGGTTATGTAATTAAATCATATTTTTGGGGGATGATGTTCAATAGGTTGGATTGGCATCTTCAAGGATCTGCACATGTACATGGATTCATATGGGTCTCCACTTGCCCCTCCATGGAAACATTGGATTGGATGAATGAGAGTTAGGTTGCAGCTATGAGATCATTTTTTCATAGATATGTGATTTTATGGAATCCTTGTGATAGCCATTAAAGAAAAGTGATGCTTAGTCAAGATAGAGATGAATATACATTCTCAATAACACCATTCCAAGTACTAGAGTGCAAATGGATTTAGGACTAATAAGAACTTGTCAACCATGTTTAAAGACACACAAAATTTACTGAGATGTCCTACTTGCAGAAGAAAGGACCATCAATAGTTTTTCGTTACAATGGTCATTGTGATCTTCGTGATGAATAAAATTTATGCATTGATAAGGATGGCCATAAGAAACTTGAACCTTTTCGTAATGATGTGAAACTCAACCTTCAAAACTCTTAAAAATTATCTATTTGACATGGTGTTAGTGAGAAAAATTTTTGGGTGGAAAAATTGGTGGGTATTTTAATAATGCTCGGGAATCTAATTCCCTTTACTTGAATGATGCAACCCCAATTTTTAAACAAGCGTGTGAAAATTTGATTCTATGGTGTCCTTAATCCCGTGGATCAGATAGGGCGCTCTACTAATGTTGAAAAATCTTGCAATCACTTGTAAGAGATGAATTTTCTAAAAGAGAGGGAAAGGGAGTGAAAAAGAGAGGGGAATTAACTTTGTACATAGAAAAGCATATTTCTACACTTGTTAACCAGAAAATTCCAGCACAAAGATTAGAAGAAACACAATTTTGTAAATGGCAACAAGACAAGTTAAGATTTTGAACACAAAGTCTCAAAATCTCCTTATCAAAAAGGCAACAAACTCCTTTCTTCATTGAACAAAATTGTACATAGTGAGAGTGGGAAGAACATAGAGATGAGAAATAGAGGAAATTCTATATTTTTTCTTCTTCACAAGCCATAATCTATCATAAACACAAAAATTGATAACCCTTTGGAATGAGGGTCCCTTTACAATTTATAGAGCTAGAAAAGACTCTTCGCCTACACCCCACATGACCTTTCATATGCCTTACAAAACTTATTAATTTTTGTATTCCTAGGATAATATTAAGTGCCCTTTTATAAACTAAGGGTGATTTACTACATTACAAACATAAAGTCAATTTTTTTATAAAAGAAGACAAAATGAAACAATGCAAACCCCAATGAAGAAATAGAATGTGGAGGGGAGATCAAATGGGGGGAGAGAAGGGAGAGAAAGTATAGGGGGAGAAACAAGCCGATGAAGAACCACTTTTGATGATTTGATGGAATTCTCAATGTGATTAATTTTGTATCCTTGAACTCTTTACACCATGAGAAACCTCCTTCGTATGATTCAAGGAAACTTTGAACTCAAGTGTATACAAAATTGTTGAGTGATCACCTTGATGACCACGAGCATTGTTAAGAGAGGTCCACGCTAAAGCGAGATGGAGATGAAAACTTACCCTGCCATATTTCACCGACAAAGATCCATCAGGGAATGGTATATTTTCTAGTATAGATCAAGAGGGTATGCAACAAAAATTAATGATTACGCCATTGACGACAAGTGAAGAATGCCCATTCCATAACATGAAGCACCACCATCCTTGTGATCTTCTGATTACACACCTAAATGATAAACTGGAACAATTCCTCGAGACAATGGAGTCATGATAATTATGTCATCCCAAGGACACAAATGACCAAAATTTGGAATCAACTTACTCGTGAAAATTTCATCCTCTAATTACTCTCTATTAGATCACTAAACATTTGATCCTTCGAATTTTTGAAGTCACTGTGAGTAACATTGCTACCCCTCACACCTAAATACTTAGAGGAAAGAGCATGAACTGGTTTCACACCTGTAGACTTGAACTTCATGGATTTTGGAACACTTACTTGAAATTGGCGAGTGTCTTTATTGTTTTTAGTAAATGAAAATTCACCACCCTCCTCACCTCAAATCACTAAATTTTTCTTCTAGATAACATCCGAACAAACTTCTTTACTCGAAACCGGTATTTTTGATGACTTACTAAAAACAATAGGTCCCTGTGTGTAGGAGCCTTAATATTTTGTAAAGTGTGTTTTTTGGACCTTGGTTTTCAACAAGATCAGTTTTTTGATATGGGTTTTTATTTTTGTTACACCTCTTAGGTTTTGTTTCAATGTTGTCTCTAGAATGAGAGATTTTAAAATTTAATTTTTTTATGTGGGGAAATGGGGGTTCCATTGGTATGAAAAATTTAGAGCGTGCATGCAAAAAAAAATCATGGATCCTCAAGGCACTGGGAATGTGAAATATCTCAAAAAACCCTATGTTGATTCGTACACTAGTTTGTAAGATATGATAAATTCTTCCTCGTGGGTTTCGAAGTCTCTTTGGGGAAAAATCTAATTTTTGATCTTCAAAAATTAGGATTATTTTTTGTTTTTTATTTTCTCAAATCATGGGAGCATGAATGAAATAATTGGAGGATGAAAATGGTGGAGGAAAAATTCTAGGAAAATCCGACAGAGTTTCGACAACGTATGGAGCAATGTTGGGGAATGAGAAAAAGAGTAAGTGTTGAATTTATAGTTTTAGGAAGGATTGAGGATGAACGGTGCCTCTTTTTTCCCATTTTCCCATTGGATTGGGGAAATAGGTGCACAAAAAATATAATTTTCCTAACCTTTCCATTTTCAATTGTTCATTGGCTGAGAGAAATGGAAAGGAGGCTAGAAATTAGCTCTTCGAGGCTAACAAATGGTCGTATATCGTGACCTCGAACGAAGCCTTGGGGGAGGGAAGCCTTGTTTGTCCCTATTTAATGATTTTAATGGGAAAATAGGTGCACAAAAGGGTGCCTCATCATGTTGTTTCAGCTTTTCATACATTGGTGCAATGAGGATGGGGCTAGAAATGGTTGTTTAGACTGCTAAACTAGGTTGTCATGGTCACATGGTGTTACTAACATGCCAAAATGGGTGAGGGTACACATTTTTGTTCCTCCTGCACCCATGAAAAGAAATTGTGAGGAAAAAAATGTCACCGTAGCCTCATGTTACCATGTGGCATCAAACAATTTGACTAAGTATCAAATGCATACCTTAGGGGACATCTTGAAAAGACCATAACTTGAGCTCCCAGATGAGTTTTTTCACACGTATTTATATTATTTTTCATGGAAAAAGAATTTATAGAATGATATGATGGGTAAAAATCCTTTATTAATCCTACAACACCCTAAAAATCTCCTTTGTTCTCGAGACCGCGGATGTTCTTTGGAAGAAGGAGTTTCCTAGAAAAATACATGGTGCTTCAAATAAATCTGATTTTAATATGATGTAGGTGGTTAAAATTAATTTATAATGATATATTTTTTCGCACAAAAATTATTCCTAAGATACCATAATCACCTCTCAAATTTCATGTACTCTTTTGTGATGTAAGCTTCTTCGGCCTCAAGACCTACTTTTGGTTAACTAACTCCTAAACCTCTTAATCTTTTCAGAATATTTGTAAATAATTTGCACAATGATTTTGGCTCTTGAATACACCTCAATGATTAATTTATACCTTCAAATATACTCTAGTGATTTCAAGTTTTCTTGAAAAATATCCTTGAGAGATACTTGCTCCAAAAGTACTTGAATGATATTTATTTTTTTAAATCACCTATGGGGAAGGATGACACATAAAAACGGACCTATGGAAGGACATGATAGGACTTGACACAGGGGGATAGGTTGACCTAGGGCTGTCTAGAAGGGTATGAAATAGTATTTTTTTTACACTAGGGTATCGTTGTCCTATATTCTGGTGATTTATTCCCATACAAAAATATCAAACAATAGCTAGCTCTAGCTTGGGGACATGTTGTGGATCGTTCATAGTGAGGAAATAACATGAGAAATCCTAGAATCTCAACATTCAAAATATTGACTAGTTTCTTCTCCATTGGGCTTCACAGTTCGTTTATAATAGATAGCTAGAAGGAGTATACATACACACACAACGAAAGGAAACCCACAACACACAAAAAGGAAAGAACACACACAACAATAAAGGGAAATACATACCTAAATCACATAGGGTACAATGTGGGGGATATCCCACTTTCACTAAAGTGCACTTATCTTCTCTTAGGTTATCCCTCATTGTGTAACAAGGAGTGATGATGTTCTCGTGAAGCCATTGACTTGTTCAAGAAAGTAACCTCCTTTCCACAACTACTTATGAAAACAAGGTGATTTCATAACTACCTATATACTCATGAGGAGTGATCTTAAATGGTCATTTTTGTGTTTGGATATTCTCTCGATAGCCCTTTTCCTTCATTCTCTTTGGCATTTGTTTCATAATGTAAAATGTATTTTGTGTTCATCCATATTGATGATTTTCAATTAAGTATATTGTCGATGCCCCAAGGATGGTGTTTGTTCAAATTATTTGAATATGCTAAGCTTTCTCCTTTCCCACGTTCACGTTCATAAACATATTTCAGTGAGGATCCCGGAATTCATTTTTTTGACCCATATCATTATGACGTATTTGCAAGTTGAGTGAAGAATCAGGCGCAACTTGATACCTATCTTACATAGTCATGACTTGATCCAAGAGGTTGAGACTTAGATAGAGATATTTCGTGCCTTATGAGGCTTCTAAGATTTATTGTAAAAAATTCCTTTTAAGTATTGCTGAATCTCATCTTTACATTTATTTGAAAAATCTTCATTCAGAAATTGAAGGCAACCATCGAGAGGAATTTCTTCATTATCTTGAGGGTAGTGACATTTTTCAACTTCTTTATAGAGGAGAGCCTCTAATTTAAAGACCTAAAACTTTGAGTCTCACTTTTTTATTCCATAGATAATATTCTTCTTCAAATGGGAAGGAGAAAACTTTATTTTCATCATTTCCTCCATCTCTCATGGTCTCGGGAGGGAAATTGGATTTTTTTCTTTCCTTTACTTTGTCATGAACAATTTTTGAATCCATTGAGAAATAAGAATTAGATTCACATTTGTTATGTAGGTCCATATCTTGCATTGGGAGTTTTAGAATAAGGTGAGGGTCTTCGCTTCTTTCTTTGCAAATCCAAAAGTTGTTACATATACTATTCTTTCTAACCTTTTAAGATCTCATCATGAGGTTGGATTATACTCTTCTTCATGAATGACATGATCAAGAGAAACTTCATCCTTCAAATGGGAATGAGAACGTCTCCTCATCATGGGTAAGCACATAAGTTGATTTCTCCACTTGAAAATCATCAAGAACCACTTCCTCTTCTTCATGGCTTGCATCATTTGGAAATTCGGGGCCATCCTCTTACAAATCAAATTTTGTCAACACTGTTGAAGATAAATTGCCACTCGAAAATAAATAATCAGTCCTATAAAAATGGGAATATTATCTTCCTCCTCTATTTTGAGAAAATGATTCATGCTCATGTTGTCTTAATATAAGATGTTGGTTTTGAGGATTCTTGATCTCTATACTATATATCTCATTTTTTTCATAGGAAGAAACTTCTCCATATCTCCTTTAATCGACATGGGTGCGAAAGACCAATTCATATGCATTTTACCTCCCAAATATCACTATAAGATTCTACCTAATAGAATTCTGAATGTAGCCAAGATGTTTTCTACCAATATAGTCATCAACACCTTTTATCTAGAATTTTTCAAGGACCACTTATGCATCTATGTCCATCCCTACAAGTGGGATTTCCTTTGACTCCATAGAGTAGGAAGAGCCACCATCTAGAATCACACTGATTTTGAGGGCATGGAAACCTTCACATGCATTAAATTGTCGGATGCTCATGAACTTATTATGCAATTATTCAATCTTTATTGTGATGAGAAGGGATACATAGAACGAATCAATCTTATCAGTCTTTGATGCACTCAATGAAAGCATGTTTTGTGATGGAGGTATAGGTGGGTTTGGCAATAGGCCTTTAGAGCTAGGGGTCACAATATCAACCTTTGAACTATTACCCTCATATGATAGATAGACCTCTGAAATTGTTCAGGATGAGTCCATAGATATTTATCTTCGAAAATGCACACTTTTCTCTTGTTCATATGTTCTATGATGGTAAAAGTATCAGATGTGGACATTGGAGATGGAGACACTACTTTTGAAGTTAGGACATGCTTGGAAGTAGGAGCAGATGCTTGGGGAAATAATGATATTTTGAAAGGAAAATTGGAGGATTTTAAAGGATCAGATTTCATATAAAAAGATTTAGATTTATAAGAAACATTGGGAGACTTACTTGTAATAGTGTGCGACTTATTTCTTGTCACAAAATCAGATTTCTGCAATGTAGAATCCATGGGAGTGGAGATCCTTGACTGATTATTTTGTTTCGTAGAGTCACCACGAGAGGATCTTAATCATAATTATTCTTCGCAACAATAGAGTAACAAGTCCTTTTCAAAAAGAAAACAAGTAAATAGCACACATGAGAAACTAGATGCATCTTTTTGTCATCACCATCCCCTCCAAAATAATCATTGAATCTGATTTGTGCATCCTTGTCTACTTCTTCAACATCTAGGGAATCACCTTCTTCACATTATTTATAAATTTATTCTTCACCTTCTTGAGTCCTGCAACTAAAATTGATAAGTGGGACCTCCGAGGAAATCCTTTCGGGGAACATATGCAATCGGATATCTATCATTGTTCGAGTAGATGTTAGTAGAAAAAGTTCCCTTTTCAATAATGTCATTTTTTTACCAATCTTTATAACAATGGATTTGTTTTCTCATATCTAAGATGATGAGATTTAACCTTTAAAGGGTTCTTGATTTTCCCTAACAGAATGAGGTCATCTTCAACTTAAAATTCCATTCTTTTTGTTTGTGCTAGATTCCATGGTTGAACTCACTAGATAAAAAATACTACCTCCAGTATTTGAGAACTGATGTAGAACATTTTTACATTGTTATTGGGTGGAACATCTTTTATAGGTATCCTTTTGAGTAGTTTGTTATAAATTGATAGCAAGTCCATCATATTCTCATTATATCCTTTCTCCGTTTAAGCCAATTGTACCAAGAGAACTCGACATTCATAAGTTGATTTGAACCTTTCTTTTAAGGTGGTATCGATGTTATCCTAGGAGGTGGCTGATCTAGATGGTATAAGGTTGAACCATTTTACTACCTTGTCTTAAAGTAACTCAACAAACAGTCTCACAACAACATCCTCATGTTCGATTTCAAGAATTCCATAATACATGGTGAAGGAAGATATTTGTTCTTTAGTGTGCCATCACATTTTGACATTGGAAATTTCTTACGTGAACCTATTGGAAGATTTTGAAGAGGTGGTGTGAGAGAAAGCGGGCATGTATTCCTTCCCCATGGAACAATGGGTTGGGATCTTCTTTTTATTTGTCCATCATTGTTTCTTCGCTTGATTTATCTCTTACTTCTACAAATTCTTCTCCTAATTCCTCCTTTGGTTCTTCTTCTTCCTCACTAGGGACTTCAATCTTCAACGGTGGTTGAAATATGGGAGAATTTTTAGGGGGTATCAATAGGATTTTCGATCGGATTTCATGGTGAACCACTTAAAGAGCAGATGGGGATGAAGCTTGATAGAAATAACAGGGGTTATCACTGATCCTCTCTTGTGAATTTTACAAATCCTTAAAGGTAGGATCGATAACTCCTCTCAACCTATTCAAACTAGCATATCTCCTTTACACCTCCTTTTTGAGAAAAATACTCCAATGAGTATATGAAAGGACACTGTGAAATATGAAAGTTTACTTGTAGGAATTGATAGTGTATCTTTTAGGAATGGATTTCCATCAACTAGATTTCTATTTTGATTTTTCAATGTTTGATTTTTTTGAATTTTTTTGGAAAATTTGAATTGTTTTTATTTTTTGTGATTGTATTTTGGGCAAGGATTGCTGCATATTTTTCCCAATAGTGGGCACAAAAATGTATGCAAGAAAATTTTTCAAATGAACAAATTGGTGGGAATCTTACAAATGCTCTAGGAATATAACTTCATCTACTTGAATGGTGCAAATCCATATTTAAATATGTCTATGAAATTTGATTTTGTGGTGGCCTTATGTCCGGGGATACAACAAGGGCACTCCATTGACCTTTCAGAAAAAATATTGCAATCACTTGCAATAGATGAATTTTCTAGGAGAGCAGGCATAGGAGTAAGAAAAAGAGAGGAATATTACCGTTGTAGGTAGAAAATATGATTCCTACACCCATTAACAAGAAAATTACAACACATAGATTAGAAGAAACACAAATTTACAAATGGAAACAAGACAAGTTAAGATTTTGAACAAAAATCTCTCAAATATCCTTATCAAAAATGCAACCAACTCTTTCTTTCTTCATTGATGCTTGAACAAAATTGTACATAGTGAGAGTGGGAAGAACATAGAGATGAGAAATAGAGGAAATGTTATATTTTTTCTTCTTCACAAGTGATAATATCTCATGAACACAAAATTGACAACCCTTTGAAATCGGGGTTCCTTTTATAGCCAAATCATAGCATCCTCGATATCAACAAGTGTGTGTGCTTGAACTCATAGTGTCATTGGGTAACATGGGTACTATCTCCAAGTTGTGGGACTTGCTACTTGAGATAGACCTCTAGAGAAAGTTGGTTCTTCTTCCTAACCCTAGTGTAAACTAACTCTACTAAAATTAAGGTACTAACTATCTCTATCCAAAAATTCTTAATGGACCAAGGAGTGAGAAATAACATGAAAATAAAGGAAAACTACACTAAAAGGTGATGTACCAAAAGAAGGGAATGAGAACAATTTCCAATGTGTGAAAATGGAAGCAAAATGCAGATAAGAGAGGGTCATGACAGATCTCCACGGTTTAATAAATACATTAATAACACATTTCCATGCATACACAATAATAATAGGTCCATGTAGGAGTATAGATTAGATGCAAACATCTGCAATAACATTAGAGAGGTAATGATAATGCAACAAACTCAACAAAGGAAGATATATCCACAAACTTGAATCTATTGCTTTAGTAAAATGCACTGTCCAAACTATTACAAAGGAAAGTTCTGGATCACCATGTAAGGAGTCCACTACAAAATCCCGTACTATATTGGCTTCATAAAAAAAAATTACGAGTTTTGCTACTCAAACTATCCTCCATTACAATGAGCTCAACACATCAAATTATACAATTTTGAGAGGAGAGAGAGAGGGGATCCAATACGCGAAATTCCCTTTCCACCAATTTCAAGTTATGATAAATGGGTGTGGTTAGTGTTTTTGGACCTGTAAAATAAATATCAAGGTGTCCCATAGCTTGTAGTAGAGAAGGAATGACAACCCATGATCATTAAATGCCTCTCCAACCACTAATAAAATCATTGTTCAAAACCTGGAACATTTTCCTTAAAATCATCATAAAAATTCATCAATTTCTACATCTCTTGATTTTTATGCATCTTTCTTAGAGTCACAGTTCCAACGAGAACAATTTTTTGAAAATCCGTTGGCAATTGCAAAAGTTATGGCCTTCTAAGTGACAATAATTATTTTGAGTTTGTCGGTCAGGATTTCTTGCATTTTATAGGATTGAACATTTAATTTTGTTGAGATGGATATGTTTCTCTTCTTTTCACCCACCTACCATTACTAAAAATAAGAAAACTCCAATTTTTTCGAAATCATATTTCTCGGGTCAAAAGTTATGCTCTTTTGAACTTCGAGGGTTAGGTATTCTACGCGGGCTCTCACAATCCACATTTCCCATTACATTTTCGGTATTTCACCCATTTCATGCACATGAGGCCCATGGGACGTTAGGGATAATTATCTCAACCACACTCGTATCTAGTCTACTATGAATTGTTCATCTTTTACAGGACCACAATGCACAATTTACACTTGAGCCACTTGGACCACTAGACCCCTCCATCGTCACACTATATAAACTTACGAAAATTTTTGCCTTTCCGTATACTCACGTCCAAAATTTCTCGAGACATTTGGGCTGTCCAACTTCACCTTATCTGCAATATATCTTTGGACCCATATCCTTTTAAATGTGGAAATTTTGGGTTTGCGAGGAACCCACGTCCCAGCAAAGATTAGGACCGTCTCAGGTCATTTAGACTGACGTTTCGCAATACATTGTGCACACTCCATTCCTTTGTGAATCAAACAAGTTAGCATTTTGGGAAATTGTGGCATGATAGAACACGGGATGTGAACTTTTTCTTTTCCGCATTGCATTGAATTTACTTCCATCCTTCAGTAAATCGACAAGTCGGATTTTCGAGGAACTCGTGGTCCAATGAAACTTGGACCACCGGGCCACGAACTTTCACCATTTCTGCATTTTTTTGTTTTGTGAGCATTTTTGACTGGAGTAAAGGATGAGGAACCCTATTTCCATCCGCAACCATTCCACCTGTATCTCCCAGGAACCGCAATGTATTAGAACAAGCCTTTTATCAGTATTTTCAAAATTTTAGAAACTTTTTGCTAACTCCCTGAGATTTTACTTGAATGGGGAAGTTAGAGAAAAGAAAAGGCATGCCCTAAAATCCATATTTCTTGCTTTCACCATTTCTATGTATCGATTATAAATAATTTGTGTAAGTTAATCGAAATCACCTTGGGGTAAATTTTAGATAACAACTCCTTTACCATTTATATATCTAGAAGTGACTCTTTGCCTATCCCCCAAATCACCCTTCATATGCATTACACAAATTATGAATTTTCATATTCATGGGAGAAAATTAGGTCCCATTTTGTAAAATAAGGGTGAAATTTTTAATTTTTGATTGATAATATTTGGAAATCCTCCAAGGGCCATTACAAAAAATATATTACAATGAAGCTCACAATGATCAGAAAAATAACTAGCAAAGAGCCAAACAAACTTGGCTCAGACAACAAACCAAACAAAGAAGAACAAAAACTCAACCTAAAGCTGAGGATTGAGATCTTAAATTCATATGTGTTGGAATTGAAACTTACTTGAAGAATTCATTTTTTTATTCTCGACCAAAGTCCATTCACCCTTATTTGAATCTTCTCCATCTGGTTCACATGGGATGATAACATCAATCGAAGAAATAGGTTGATATATCAATTTGGGAGGGGAAGAAACCCTCTCCATAACCACCTGTTTCGAAAACCTGTTGAATTTCCTTCAAAGATCCAAACTGAGGCTCTTGAGAAGATGTTAACAATTTTTGCACTTGTGCAAAAATGGTTAACTCAAAACTTTGTTATGATGGATAGTATTGGTGAAGTATACCTAAGCTAGGGATTTTCTATCGACAATATTGTTACTGTTGAATTAATTAATTATTACATGAAATTTTCAGCTATGTGCGTTGTTACAAAAATAACAGATCATATAGTCTGCAATTTCTTGACTATCTTCAGCAAAAGAACACAAATCCTGAGAAGGATAGTTTTGTTGTCTTAATGAATACATCCAATTCTAGAATAAGTGAAATTCTAAGTTCTAGGACATCAAACATAGTTATAGATTACAAAGAAATATGAGTTCATTAATGGATGTTACGGGAATTTCAAATGTTCTCACACAAGTTGTGGGATGTAACTGAAAGTAAAGTACAACTACTGAAATAAGAGGCACATATGCATGAAAGAGAAAACAAAGGTGTAGGAGTGAACCCATCATTGCCTTGGGTTTTCTCCTTTTGTTGATGTATCTTCATCTTCATCTTATTCCCTCTTCATATTTTCTAAATATTTTCTAACTATTTCCTTAAGTGTGCAGGTACAAGTTACAGTAAAGAAGAAAATAAATCATGTCTTACAGTCTTCACTATTAGATAAAGGTTGTAGTTCTCAAATGACTTCCATCCTATGGTACATGAAGTAGATAATTCATAAGTATATGTTCCCAATTGCAACTAAAGAAGAAGGAATTCTGAGGAAATTTTGATAGGGCTTCGCCATGTGAAATGGACTTTTAAAACTTTCCAGCATACATATCAAAGTTGTAATAAAAGGAAATGCAATATTAAATAGATTGCAGAATCAAGAAGAAATAAAGAAGTTTGAATGCCCATATCAAAGGAGGGATACCCAAATCTAGGTTGAAATACCTCAAGCCATAAATTGAAAAATACATGGGTATATACAAATTTTGGAAAAAATAATTCATTCATGTAGGACAGTTAAAGGTTCATATACAAATTTGTTGCAATATAGCTCAAAGGAACGAATAAAGTTACAAATCTAAGGAAGAAAATTTAGATGCTTTGGGTTTGATTGAGAAAGACCCATTAATGAGTACTAGAACCAGAGTAAGGATCAAGAAATCATTGGTTTAAATTGAAGTAGAGAAAACCCTCATCGAATTCAGAGCCAAAGGGGGAACCAGAACAATTTTTAATTCAGAGATCAATGTTGTTCCATAAATCACATTAAAAATGCAAAGGAAAAATGAGTATCAATTTTTGAAGATGAAATAGAAGAGACATTAAAAGGGCGAGCTCAATAATGATCGAAATGAGCAATATGTAGTCAGGAGATTACAAAAAAAAAAAAACACAAAGCCACTACCATATTTTTCAAAATAACGATGATACAAAAAGGACTGAGCTCACAAACCTCAATAATGGAGGCCATAGAATCTTCGTGAAAGACTTAGGTTTTAAAGTATTTTATTCATCAAATCAATAGCCATGAAGAAAAGTACGGAGATCAATGCTCGAATTGATCACCAAAATGTATGCAAACCTTAGCTTGACACATTAAAATGGTGGGTCTTTTTGGAAAACTTAGCATCGTTTCATCATTTTGTAAAGTGTCAAATTGACCCGTAGGCCCAATGAAATATAGTTGGATGCGAGAGGCGGGACCCTTTTGTGTTTTGAGAAATTTTGGCAAAGGGTGTAAAATTTTAAAATGACCCGAGGCCCCTCTCACGCCAAAGGGAAAAATTCAAATGTTGAGCCTGCTTCAAAACGTCACGCAGATCATCGAGGCCTTTTGATATTTTGAGCTTTATTTCCAAAAGGGCTTAAATTCTTAAAATGGTCGCAAGCCATGCTCATGTAAAAGAAAAAATTTGAATGTTTAGCCCACATCAAAAGATTCAAAGCAAACCATCATAATGTTTTTCCTTTGAAACTTCCGAAAAAGGGAATAAAGTTTTAAAAAGCCCCACGGCCCCATTGAAGCATCGAAATTCAATCATATTGAATTAAGTCAAAAGTGGGTCGTCGGATCAATTTAAGAATTTGAACATTGAAGGAGCAAAGTAATAAAGTTCCCTATGGCCCCGCTAAGGACCAAACAAAGCATCATATTGAATAAGTTAAAAGTCGAAGTTCGGAGCATTGGAGTTTTGTGAAACTTTGAGCCTTTTGGAAAAAAGTGAAAAAAATTTAAGTCACCCATGACTCTGCCCACGCATCAAAAGTTAAAATTGGGGAATCAAAGCCAGGGCATTTTAAAATTTTAAGCCTTTTTCAGAAAAAGCAGCAAAGTATCAAAAGTAAGCCGCAATCCCGCTGTGACCAGATTTAGACATGTGTAAGGCCTAGATTAAAAGCAAATGGGTGGGCTGAATATTCAAAAATGCAATTTCTATCAGAAACATGAAAAGAAGGATTTTCCAGGCCCATTTTTGGATCAATTTTGTCCTACGTGGACGATCTTTTCGAGGTAATAAAAGACAAATTTCTTCAGAGAACCTTTAGTCGAGCTCGATTCGCATCAATGGCAGAATTTAAAACTCACACAGAAAGCTTGAAGTTATTAATGGCGGCCATGAGAAATAATTTTACAGAGCTTTGCTAGCTCAAATGGAGCTTAACAATGCAAATACCAAAAATGATTAAGTTTGTAATACTTTTGCACCTTAATTTGAGTCCCGAGTTCACCAGATTCAACCATGGTTAGAAAATGCTAATATTATCATTGCAAATGGATAAGGTTGCATGCCTTCGCAAAAGAACAAACTAGAATATGAATTTACATGCACAAAGAAGAAAACTTTCTCATCAAGCAAAAACTTATTTTTAGCAAATTATCACTCATGCTTTTCTTAAAAATACAACAATGAACTGTAGTTGATTGAGTTGTAGCCGATGGCTATTAATGCCTCTTTTTATTTGCATGTTATGATTTTATTCCTTTATTTATTAATAGATGAAGGTTAAAAATAGGATGCATAGGTGAGTACAAGACTTAGACTATTTTTAGGAAGGGTGGGAAGTTATTTTGGCATATATGTGTGCCTTGGCAAAGCATAAGAGGAGTTAGAGTTAGAGTTAGAGGAGGACTTTTAGATAAAGGAGTGTTGAAACAATTGTTTGCTGTTTTCCCTTTGAGTGTGAAGTATTTTCTGCCTTCACAATTATTTTTAGTCTTGTGAGTTTGAATTCCTTGATTAATCATCTTACCCTGTTGCAAATTTAGTAATTTCTGCATGATATTAATTTGTATGTGTAACTTAGCATCATTATTGTGATTTTATCCTTTAATACATCAAAGTGTTTACCCTTAATTATCTTCAAAAAAATTGTTTGCTTGTGCATCAAAAATCCTTTCCATATCAATTGTGCATGTACTCAATCAAAGACCTCATACAAATTTGGTGTATCACCTCATTTTAAATATTTTTACAGTCTTATTTTACCCTTAAACCTCAAAAAATCAGTTTAGGATACATCAATAAGGAATCAACCTTGATAACGAAGAGTCACCTCAAAATAGGTATACCCACAGACCTGAGGTGTTTCCATTATATCTACGAAAGAGAGAGATCCATTTTGCAAGCTTAGAACACCTACAACCATCTCTCTATAGGGTGCACTTTCGAGAGATAACAGTTTCTAGCACGCCCTGTGGACAATGAGTCATATCTACAAGCAAGATACAAATATTTACAACAGACTTATAGTAGATAAAAGTTACTTTCGAGACAATAAGCTGCAATAATTTATTCTAAAGATTTAAAGATCTATTTGGTTACTCCGTAAACCTGATTTCAGACTAGTATTACAGCATGTTCCATGCCTAAAGTGATTACAAGATCATTGGTAAGAGGAATTCCTCCTGAGTTTATTTCTTTACCTTTGAATTATGCAAGAAGGAGAAGAGTTGGTAATACTTTACCTTATAATAGACCTAGTTTTGATAACCCTCATCGTAATATACCTTCACCAAATATCAATTTTTCTATTCAAATCCTAGTCTTTCAAATGCCTATTCAACCACCTAGGAATTTTTTGACCTTTACTAATGGCAGCCCATTAGTAATTCCAATTTATCATGATATTTCTAATGCTGCCATGAAAATCTTGCCATCATTCATTGGTGAAAATTAGGTACTCCTATAGAGCACATTAAATATGTTGCACTCTTATGTGTAGTTCACAATATTACCCATGAATATGTGGCTTTGAGACTTTTAGTTGCATCCTTTAAAGGACAAGCCTTGCAATGGTATAGAAATCTAGAGATTGGAAGCATAAGAACTTGGGATGATTTAGGTGAAAAATTGTTGAAACAATTCCAAGATAATTCAGATCATTTGTCCCTCATAGAACAATTGTCTACTATTAAAATAGATCCTCATGAATTTATGTCTAGTTTCAACATTCATTTTTCTAGAACTTGGGAAAGAATCCCAGCAAATGTTAAGCCTCAAGCTGACCATGTTTTCCTTTATTATCTAAGAGCTTTAAATAGTGATATTTCAACTATGATTCAATCTATGGGAGGTAATACTCTTCCGATGTTTATGACATTACTATACAAGTTGAAAACAACATTATTCAAGCCGGAAAATTGACACCAAGGACTTCAATGCCTTTTTGGGTAGATCTAACACCTATCCCACAACCTATCACCATTTTGGAACCTACTATTGTAGCCCCATCAAATGATGTGTTAAAAGTTTTGTAGAATCATGGAAACAAGCTAACTTCAATTGATAATAAAGTTTCACTACCTAACAGACCTTATCGGGCTCCGAATCAGCTAAATCAAGAAAATAGGTAGCCTTACCAATAGAATCAAAATTATATACAGCCTTATCAACAAAGACAATTTGACCCAAAGGCTCCTAGTTCATCTAATGCTTTAGTCCCAGTTAATATGGCTACAGAAGAGTGGTGTCAACCTTGTAATCAACCTCATTTAGCTACAAGTTGCCCAAATGATTTTCTAAACATAAGTCTTGTTTCACAACCTCAATCTAAAACATTATTCATGCCATAAATGGAGGATTGGAAACAAGAAAGTCATGTTTAGAAAGCACCTAAACAGAAATTAGTCAGTTTTAGTGAGGATGATTTCATTGCAGTTACTACTAGGGCTCAAGAAAAGGCTCAGAGAGAAAAAAACAATAGAATAGGCCTGTTCTACCTACTATCACTGATAAAACAACAAGTATAAGCCCAAAACCAGCTAACAGTGCATCTGTTTCTAAAAAAACAATAGGTGTTACAGCTAGTAAAGAACATAAAAACTACATCCCGATTGAATAAGGTTATTTATACCTCGGATATCAAAAGTAATTGAAGTAGAATCAAATATCACCAAAGCCTATGCTAAAAAAGTAGAATCTGTCTCTAAACTCGTTGTTTCTTTTAACATTGTTGATGTCATGAAAAATCATAATTTTAACATCTCAATGTGGGATGCTCTAAGTATCCCAAGACAATAAGATTTACTTTCTCATGAACTAGCTAAGCTACTGATTTCTTCTAAAACAATGTAAAAGGAAGTCTAGAAGGAAGTTATGGTCCTTGGAACAATGGAACAAGACTACATCAAAGAAGTTAAATGGATGGTTCGAAATTCTTAAATACTAATGACATCAAGAAGCCACCACCGTTTTATCTATCACTGATTATTAGAGAACATATTGTTCATAACTATATGGTCAACAATGGTTGAAGAAACATAGTTATGCCAAAAACAATTGCAGAAAAATTAGGTCTATAGTATGAACCTACATAAAATAGTGTCCTATAGTTGGATGGGACTACAACTAATATAGTTTATGTCATTAGATATCTATAGGTAATATTGCATGCTTTCCCAAATGTTTCCATTCTGCAAGATATTATTGTTCTGGATTTACCTCCTTACTTTACAATATGCTTATCTAGAGATTTCACAACAAAGATAGGAGGTTATCTCTCTTGATTGGTATTTCTTATTTTTCACTACACGTTAAGGGAACAAGGTTACTATAAATTGAAGCTTAGGCCAAATTTCACATTGAGCCTCATGCTTATAATACAAAGGTAGCTAATTATGTAACTTTAGACCAGTCTGATTTTGACAATATAGCTCATGTTTCATCACTAGATGATGTTTCTAACTTGTTTATGGATGAAAATACATATGAAGAACATGCTCATGATCCTTTCAAGGAAGTTGAAGAACACATGTTTGGTGTGTATTGCTTACATGAAGAAAATACACCAATTCCCTTGTTGTCCAAAATAGAAAATGCAACGAAAGGGATTTGGAAGCTTCATTTTGATGGAGCTAAAAATAAGAAAGGATAAGGAGTAGGTTTGATGCTCACTTCCAACAAATGAAAGGTATTTCTTAGCTTTGAGTATCTAATTTTCATGCACTTGCAACATAGTTAAATACGAAGCATTAATTCAAGGCTTACTTTGGGCCAAAAAGAGAAGTATTAGAATTATATAGATTTTTGGTGATTTTGAGTTGGTTATCAATCAAGTAAGAAATTTCAATGTTCGTAAGAATCCATTAATGAAGTCTTATAAACATAGAGTTTCAGATTTAATAGAATATTTTGAAGCTATTAACATTTAATCCATTCCTAGAATAGAAAATAAGCATGCGAGATAGACTTACCCAAATTAGTGCTAGTTTTGAAGTGCCGGAACAAATTGAAAGTAGCAAAATTTAGCCTCATATAAAGCTAATTATTAGGCCTTTGATACCTGATAATGATTTGAATTGGTAGGTTTTTGAAAGTGATGATCAAATCTGTAGGTTTTTGCATCAAGAAGCTAAATTCTCTACAGTAAATCAAGATAAATTACATCACTTATATGGTTACCAGATTATAAAATTAAAGACAAATAAACTACCCCGAGGTCTGGTCACATTAGAAGACATCTTTAGCAGTGATGATCAATTAAAGAAGGTCAAGACTAAGATGTCAACACATGTTGATAACTATGAAGAAATCTTAGTTGATGAAGGGAAAATTTGTTTCTTGAAAGGTATGTTCTTTAACTAAAAATTATATTTTATTAATCTTTGCAAAGAATTTAAAGATGTTTTTGCTTGACGATACCAAGACTTTAAAGGGTTTGATCCCGATTTAGCACAACATATTGTTGAATTACAACCAAATTTCAAACCAGTTAGGCAAAAACAAAGGCCTGCAAATCCCAACATAGAGCCTCTAATAAGGAAATAGTTATCTAAGTTGATTGAATCTGTATTATCTTTCCAGTTAAGCATTCAAGTTGGGTAGCCAATCTTGTTCCCTGTTAGGAAGAAAAATGGAGAAATTAGATTATGTGTGAATTTAGAGGTCTAAATAGAGCTTCATTAAAAGATCACTACCCATTTCCAAATATGGATCAGATTTTGAGAACAATTTCTGGTTCGGATAGACTATCTCTTCTAGACGACTATAGTGGATACAATCAGATTTTGGTTCAAGAAGAAGATAGGTACAAAACAATGTCTACCACCAAGTGGGGTACTTATGCTTACAAAAGAATGTCTTTTGGCCTTTCAAATGCTGGTGCAACGTTTCAATGTGCAATGGACATGGATTTTCGCAGCTTGTTAAATAAATGCATCCTTGTTTATTTAGATGATGTTACTATATTTTCAAAAAAATCAGATGAGCATCTAATACATCTAAGGCAGACTTTTCAGTTATGCAGGTAGTTTGGAATATCTTTGAATCCCAAAAATTCTATCTTTTAGTACATCAAGGAAAATTACTTGGTCATATTGTTTCTAAGCAAGGTTTAGCAATTGATCCTTTCAAAATCAAAGCCATATCATAGCTATCATTGCCTCATCATAAGAAAGAATTACAAAGTTTTCTTGGAAAAATCAACTTTGTTAGAAGATTTGTTCTAGATTTTGCAGCATTGGTGAAACCATTGATAGCTATGTTAAAGAAAGAGAAGACTTTCTCTTGGACCAGTGAAGGGAGAGAAGGGTTTGAAGCAATCAAAATAGCCATCTCTCAAGCTCCTACTCTTGCAAATCCAAATTTTGATAAAGATTTTACAATGTATGCATTTGCAGGAGCTGAAATAATCTTAGCCATATTAACTCGGGTTAGTGATGAAAATATAGAATAACCAATTGCTTTCTTTAGACAGAGCTTGCATGATTACAAAACAAGGTACACATTTATTGAAAAACAAGTTCTTTCAGTAGTTGGAGGGCTAAATAATTTAAAGTACATGCTTTCAAACAATAAAATTCATGTTCTTGTTTCTCATCCAAGTGTGAAAGATTTCCAATTAAATAAAGAATTGAATGAGAAAAGAGCGGGATGGATAACGAAGGTCATGGAATATGATGTTGATATCCAAGTTGTGAGACAGGATTCGAGGAAAAGGCTTATGTGAGCACCTAATTGTTGATATAGAAAAAAACATGAACTAGAATGAGAAGATACAAAATAACATGCTGAAATTAAGCATCAACAATCAGATGTCATGGTTCAAAGCAAGAAAATCAGCAACATGACCTTGCTCAAGAGGTCCAAAAATCAAGATGGATGACTTATTTAGTTAACTATTTGCAACATGGCATCTATTTGAAAGGTATGGTCAAGAATAAACGAAGGTATTTAAGATTATAAGTTATACCCTATGTTTTCATTGATGTTGTATTGTTCAAAAGGGATATAAATGGAATCTTGTTGCAATGTGTCGACTATGAAAAAAATCAGCAATTATTATCGGAATTCCATGAAGGACCTATAGGAGGTCATTTCTCAAGCATGTACCACACCTTAAAAATTATTAAAGTTGGTTACTATTGGCCCAACATATTCAAGGACTATTTTGAATGGACCGAGAAAGTGTAAGAAATGTGCTTTCTTTGTTGGAAAAGAACATTTACCTTCAATGACCTTACATGACCTATTTCAGTTGATCAACCTTTTATGCAATGGGGCCTTGATTTTATTGGCATGATAAACCCACCTTTTTCACAAGGACACAAGTGGATTTTGACTGTTATAGATTACTTTACACGCTGGACTGAAGCAATAGCCTTGAAAGATGCTAATGAAACTTTGATACTATCCTTTTATGAAGGTATAGTTTACTGATTTGGTGTTCCAACAACTATCATACCAAATAATGATTTAGCATTTCTTGGTCCAAAGGTAACAAATTAGGATGTCAAACATGGAGTTTACTTAAGTTCTTCATCTAATTATCATCCACAAGGTAATGGGTTAGTGAAAGTACTAATAAGAATATTTTAAGGATCATCAGGAGAACACTCAAAGATAACCAGAGAGCTTGGCATCGACGTTGAATTCAACACTTTGGGATGCCATAGTGACTCCTAAATGATCAATTAGTAATTCACCATACAAGATTTTTATGGAAGAGAAGAAATAATGTCTATTTCAGTTGAGTTACTCGCATTAGATTTGTTGCATCAAATGGAGCTACTTGAGAATGAACCATTGCAGAGTTCATTATGTAGAATTAATGGAGTTACAAGAGCTAAGAGATCAAGCTCATTTAAACATGGAAAAGAATTAGAAACAAATGAAGAAGACTTTTGATAAGAAAGCCAAATTCATAATCTTTATTGAAGGAGATATTGTGTTAAAGTGGGATGCTGATCGTACAAAATTAGGAAGACACACAAATTTTGATATAATGCGGAGTGGTCCTTACATGATATCACCTTGTAAAGAACACAACACTTTTTAGCTCTCAAGGCTGAATGGAGAGGAATTTCCCATTCCTGTGAATGGTATGTTTCTCAAACACTATTATTGAAAATCCTACAGTGTCTGTTTAGAGTAGGAATTCCCTTCAATAAGTGTAGTCCTTGCACATTGCAATGTTTTTCAATTCAAAAAGTGCATTTGTGCACGTGATTTGGTTCACTGAGATGCTTTTCTAGTTTTAGTTCGTTTTAGAAGGGTTGGACTTTTAGGAGAGGTAGATTTTGGTTGCATGTTTGGACTCCATGCCCAATGGATAAAATAAAGGGATTGGTCTACTAGCTAGCAGACAGCTTTCCCTAAAGGATCACCATAAATGTTGACAATTTTTGCACTTGTGTAAAAATGGTCAACTCAAAATTCATTACAATGGATAACATTGGTGAAGTATACCTAAGCTAGGGGATTTTCTATCAGACAATATTGTTACTGTTGAATTAATTAATGATTACATGAAATATGCAGCTATGTGCGTTGTTACAAAAATAACATATCACATAGTCTACAATTTCTTGACTATCTTCAGCAAAAGAACACAAAGCCCCAAAGGACAGTTGTGTTGTCTTGATGAAGACATCCAATTGCAGAATAGATGAAATGCTAAGTTCTGGAACAACAAACATATTTGCAGATTGCAAAGAAATATGAGTTCATTACTGGATGTTACAGGAATTTCAAATGTTCCCACATAAGTATGGGATGTAACTGGAAAGTAAGGTATAAATACTGAAATAAGAGGTACACATGCATGAAAGAGAAAATAGAGGTGTATGAGTGAACCCATCATTTCCTTGGGTCTTCTCCTTTGGTTGATGTATCTTCATCTTCAGCTTATTCCCTCTTCATCTTCATCACTAGAAGTATTGTACCTAAAAATAAGAAAAGAGGAAGATTATCAGTTAAGAGCTCAAGGTTAATCCATATTCCTACATTGTCCTTTTTCGTGCATATGGATCTCTTAACAATAAGATATATAGATTACTTGAAGATCATACTGCATACATGATCTACTCACTCAGGATGAAGGAGGAAAGAGAAAATAAAACTATGGACATAAGAGAGGCCAAAAAGCCTAAATATTTTCTAACTATTTCCTTAAGTGTGCGGTATAGGTTCATAGTAAAGAAGAAAATAAATCATGTCTTATAGTCTTCACTGTTAGATAAAGGTTGCAGTTCTCAAATGAATTCCATCCTATGGTACATGAAGCAGATAATTCATAAGTATATGTTCCTAGGGTTTTGCCATGTGAAATGGACTTTTAAGACTTTCCAGCATACATATCAAAGCTGTAATAAAAGGAAATGCAGTATTAAACAGATTGTAGAATCAAGAAGAAATAAAGAAGTCTAAATGCCCATATCAAAGGAGGGATACCCAAATCTGGGTTGAAATACCTCAAGTCACAAATTGAAAAATACATGGGTATATACAGATTTTGAAAAAATAATTCATTCAGGAAGGACAGTTAAAGGTTCATATACAGATTTGTTACAATACAACTCAAAGGAATGAATAAAGTTAAAGATCTAAGGAAGAAAATGCAGATACTAGATTTGATCGAGAAAGACCCATTAATGGGTACTAGAATTAGAGTAAGGATCAATAATTCACTAATTAAACTTGAAGAAAAGAAAACCCTAATTGAATTCAGAGCCAAAAGGGGAACCTAGAACAAATTTTAACTTAAATATTAATGTCGCTCTAGAAATAACATTGAAAATGCAAAGGACAAATGAGTATCAATGTTTGAAGATGAAATAGAAGAAATATTAAAAGGATGAGCTCAATACTTGATAGAAATAAGTAATATGCAATCGGGAGATTACAAATAAAAACACAAAGCCGCTACCATCTTTTTCAAAATAATGATGATACAGAAAGGATCGAGCTCACAAACCTCAAGAACGTCACCATAGAATCTTCGTAGAGACTCATAGGAAATAGATCTTTTGAAGAAAAGATGATATCAACAAAACTATCGATGCAGATTAAACAAGCTCGAAATATCATCTCAATGGGCGCCAAATCTAGGGTAAAAAAATTTAGAGTTCCTTTAACTCAAATAGAGCTCAAGAATGAAAATATCAAAGACTTAGGGTTTCAAGTGTTTTATTCATTAGATCAATAGCCATGAATCAAAGTATGGATATCAATGCTTAGAATTGATCACCCAAATCGATGCAAACCTCAGCTTGACACATTAAAATGGTGGGTCTTTTGGCAAACTTAGCATCTTTTCATCATTTTTAAAAGTGTCAAATTGACCCGTAGGCCTGACGAAATCTAATTGGATGTGGAGGGTGGGCCCTTTTGTGTTTTGAGACATTTTGGAAAAGGGTGTAAAGTTGTAAAAGGGCTTAAGGCCTTGCTCATGCCAAAGGGGAAAATTCAAATGTTGAGTCCGCTTTAAAAAAGTTAGGGTGGATCACAGAGGCCTTTTGAGATTTTGAGCTTTATTTCCAAAAGGGTGAAAATTCGTAAAATGGCCCACAAACCCACTCATGTAAAAGGATAAATTTGAATGTTTAGCTTAGGATCAAAAGATTCGGTGAACCTTGAGAATGTTTTTTTCCTTTTAAATCTTTTGAAAAAGGGAAATAAAGTTTAAAAATTCCCATGACCCATTTGAAGCATGGAAAGTCAATCATATTGAATTAAGTCAAAATTGGGTCATCGGGTCAATTTAATAATTTTAACCTTGAAGTAGAAAAGTAATAAAGTTCCCTGCAAAGCACCGCTAAGGACATAACAAAGCATCATATTGAATACATTAAAAGTGGGTATTCGGAGCATCGAGTTTTGTGAAACTTTGAGCCTTCGGAAAAGTATCATATTTAAATTTTGTGATGATATGGACCTCATAGTTAAGGAGTTAATAGCGTAATTTTTCCAAAACAAAGACAACATCGAGGCACATTTTTTCAATGTATCTATAGTTACATTCGTAAGAGAGGACATTACAACTGATATGTTATATGGCTCTTTCATGTTGAGAAAAATCGTGTTGTGCCAATAACGCGCCTTAGGAATAAAATGTACCAGAGATATATTAAAAAAATTGATCATCTATAAGAGGGACTAGAACGGGTGGATTTAACAAGTAAGCTTTGATATGATTGAATTCGTGTTGACAATTTTCATCCCAAATGAAATTAGTATCTTTCTTTATGAGTCATGTGAATGGTTATGTCTTAACAAAGCAAGTTGTGCACTAAAATTATCGATATTATGGATTTTACCTTGTAAGGAGTGAAGTTGGTGGATGTTCTTGGGTGGAGGTATGTCAGTAATGGTGTTAATTTTGTTATTTTCAATCTCTATGCCATGTTGGGAGATAATATATCCAAGGATCTTTCCTTTCGTCATTATAAAAACACATTTTTTTGGATTTAAATGTACATGTAATTGGCGTAATCATTTGAATAGTATGCATAGATCCCTTTTGTTGGAAGAACACTACCTATATTTTTCTAACATGTTATCTACATAATCCTCAATGATCTTGTGAATGTAGTCATGGAATATATGGGTCATTACGTGTAGATAGGTAGCCCCTACATTTTTAAGGCCAAAGTGCATAACTGTATAGAATAATTCACCCCATGGAATGGTGAAGGAGGTTTTTTCCTAGTTAGCTAGATTGATCTTGATTTGATTTTAACCAAAAAATCCATCCATAAAAGAAAGGATATCGTATCCAGTGGTAGAATTGGTAATAGCATCAATATAAGGCAGAGGGAAACTATCCTTAGGGAAAGCTTTATTTAAATCACGAAAGTTAGTGCAAAAATGAACGTGATCATCTAGTTTTATTACAGGGACTATTTTGGACACCCGTTCAGGATAGTAGAAAATGTGGATAAAACTTGCATCTAAAAGTTTTTGAATTTTTCCTTGACTAAGAGGGCTAATTTAGGATTCATCTTATGAATTTTTACATTGGATGGGTTTGGCACCTAGGTTAAGGTAAATGTTGTGCATTATGACAGAGGGATCAATACCTTATATGTCACTATAATCCCATGAAAAAATATCCAAGAATTCATCAAGGACTTTCTTGAAATCCTTTTGTTCATCAGGGGTAAGAGATACGGGTAGTAAGACTATTCATGGATTTTTAGACATGCTGAAATTGTATTGTATTGTTTCTTCATTAAGAAGGGCAGAATGGTCCTCAATATATGGATCAATTGGAATAGTATTGAGTGCATCAAAATTGTAAGAGGGGATATCATAATCTCTAAGGAAATCCATATCGTGGGAAGAGAAGGGTGATTCAGTTTATAGTGGAAAGAGTGAACATGATCATAAGCACCCATATAATCAAGTAATGCGTTATTAGTAGTAAAACTATCGAGGTTTTCCCAAAATATGGAGGCATCATTACTAATAAGTTTTTATGTAACAAGGAAAGTGACATAACATGACATGCGGTATAAGTATCTAAAGGGGGTGTAGAAGGAGGTTGGTACCCCAACCCAAACTTGTGAGTCTATGCAAGAAGGTCACAAAGCTACATGATTTTAAGTTCTTGGTGCTAAGAGAAGCCAAAATGGTGGAAATATTCATACCCTAACCCATATCTAGAGAGTTCCGAATAATATTAGAGGGAATAGGTAGATCAATAGTGTGTTCAAAAATTTACAATAGTAAAAGGGTGATGGTGTTATCACTTTGAATCACACCACCCTTCGATTTACACAAGTGTATGTGTGTGTTTGAGCTCACGGTGTGACTAGGTAACATTGGTAATAACTCCAAGTTGGTGGACTTGCTACTTGAGATAGACCTCCAAAGAAAGTTGGTTCTTTCTCCTAAACTACCGCCACAATCTACTCTAATGCGGGAAAAACTATCTAATCATAATCTACTCTATTGCATGAAAACAAAGCCTACACTAAAGTGGTGATAGATCGAAAAGGAGGGTATGAGAATAGTTTTGCAATGTCTGAAAATGGAATCAAAGTACATACTAGAGTGTGTGATAATAGTTATCCACATTCTAAAACTGCATTCACAATAATATTTCATACTCACATAATAAAAATGGATCCCTGCAAGAGCATAAAATAGACACCATATATTTACAATGAGTTTGAAGGGGTAAGAAGAATGCAAACAAACACAACAAGGGAAGTTAGATCCACAAACTTGCATCTATTATTTCATGATATGCACAATTCAATCTATTAAAAAATAAAGGCATGGAACACCATGCAAGAGGGTCCACTACAAGGACACGTAGGACATTGGCTTCATAAAACAAAAATGAAAAACTTTTGCTACTCAAACTAAAACTCCCCTATAATGACCCCATACTTGAATTTACAAAATTTTGAAGAGAGAGGATTGAAATACAAAAAATCCTTTCAACCAATTGGAAGAGGTAATAAATGAAGTCAAATTATGGTATGTTACTTGCAATTGGATCCTTATGTTGTCCCATAACTTGTAGTTGGAGAAAATGATGACCATGCCTCTTAATTGCACTCCCAACTATCAATTAGAACATTGTTCTTAATGTGGTCCGTTTTCCTCAAAAATCTCTATCAAATCAAATTCAAATTTTAGATTTATCATTTGTGTTGGTATCGGAGCCATGATTCTAACAAGACAAATTTTGCATGATTTCATTTAGAAATGCAAAAGATATGACATTCTAAGTGTGAGCAGCTATTTTGAGTTTGCGGGATTTCTTTCATTATATAGGAATGGGCATTTAATTTTTTTTTGGAGATGGATATGTTTCTATTATTTTCACCCACTTACCCTTATTATAATAAATGTAGTTTTTTTGGCATAGAGGATGTTGCACCCTTTCTGAAAAGTCCAATTTTGTGAAAATCAAAGTTCTGGGTCGAAATTTAAGCATGTTTGAACTTCAAGATTTAGGCATTCCACTTTCCCTTTGTATTATGGGTATTTCACCTATTTCTTGCATGCGAGGCCCATGGGTCATTCGGACCAATTATTTACACCATACTTGCGTCTAGTTTAATACGGAAATTTCGGCCCTTTCACATACTCGTTTCTTAACCCGGTGAGACATTTTGGTTGTCCAACTCTACCTTATCCATCATATTCTAGGCCGTGTGGGCCATTGACTACAACTTTATCCTTGATAGATTCTAACTCCTTTGTTGTGCATCCATTTTGGGTTCATGGAGAATTCATGTTCCCGCAATACTTGGATCATGCGGGCCTCATTTCTCTACATCGCCAAACTTGGTATTTTTTCTCGTCCTTGCAAGTCCACCATTTACTGAGGCCAAGTGGGCCATTGACTCCGACATATTCGCATTTCCCTACGAGGGTGTTGTTATCTCTCGAAAGTGCACCCTGTAGAGAGATGACTACAGGTGTTCTAATCTTATTCGGATGTCTCTCTTTTGTAGATACAATGGGGTTCCTTTTTTATGTAACTTAAACTTATTTTTAGGGGTTTTGAGGGTGAAAAGATGACTGTAAATGAATTGAAAACTGGAGTGATACACAAAACTTGATGAGGGCTTTGACTGGGTACATGCACAATTAATTTGAGAATGGATTTTTGATGCACAAATCAATAGTTTTCAACAGAATATTAAGGAAAAACACTTGATGTGTTAACGGAATGAAATCACAACAATACAACAAGAAAGTATGCCCACTAATATTATGCAGAAATTACTAAATTTTCAGCAAGGTAAGATGATTAATTTGGGAATTTGACATTCACAAGAAATAACAATATATACACACCACTGAAAATAATTGGAAAGGTGGAAATCAATTCTCATTCAAAGGGGAAAATTGGAAAAATATACTTCAACACTCCTATGTCCAAAAAGTCCTCTCTTGTGCCTTGCAATTGCACAAAATATATAGCAAGTTTCCTCCTCCTATCTACCCTAAAAATAGACTAATATATGAACTTAACCATGCATCCTATTTTTATCCTTTATCATGAATAAATAAAATAAGAAAATAAATATGCTAATACAATGAGGCATTAATATCCTTGATTAAAAAAAATACAATCAATTTGCAAGTTGGTGATCTATTTTAATAAAGTAATATGAATAATTTGGATAATAATAACCCTTGCTTGTTGTGTAAGTCTCTCCAATGTGCATGAATATTTGTCTTCTAATGCATGGTGTGGCACTTACTAGTTGATCCACTTGCAGTGATAAATTTAGCACTCTTTAATTTTTCCCCTTTGTATTTACATGCAAAATAATACTATGTACAAGTATAATAAATAATGTATTTGATCTCCAATACTTCACAAAACTTATTAAACTTGCACCTTTGTGGGGCCATCATGCCTTGGGTGCGAGACACTTTTCTTTTATTTCCTATGCCACCTGTACTTATTTTTGTCATTCGAATATACTAAGGTCGTTTGATTTGTTTAAGGTAATAAAGACCTTAGCTTGACTTGGTCAACATAAACTTGATCAAAGATCATATGTTTTATTAGATAAAGGCCCCCTTTGATTTTCTCATGGTCATAATATAGTCATGACACTCCTTTTGATTTATCATTACTATATGAATATGGTTTTGGGTTTTGAATAATCATTTTGCCTTTTGTAAGGTCACGAGACCCTTTTAATGGTATATTGCTTGTTTGCATATAATATAGTTTTTAACTCCTTTTGAATAATCATGGCATTATTATTGGTTGTCGGTATTTGATTATTCTTGGCATATGATATAATTTTAACCAAGGTCAATGTAATGATTTTCTTTCAATGGGGCTTGTCTCCTTCACCATGATGCTCAACCCTTTTATTTTTCGGTGGAAAATTCAAACCATGGTTAGGTTGAGGGTAACTCAGAGTTTGCATTGGACCTGGTAACTTAATCTAAGCCATTAGTTTCCATCCTTTTTTATCTTCACCATCGATCAGTATGTGATGGCATTTAACTGTTGGTTGAATCTGAGCCTTTGATTTTGTACGGAGTGATATTTTTCATTGATGCTAACTCTGGATCGAGTTAGGTTAATGTGAGGTTATCCTGTGGTTGCATTGAAGTTTTGTTGAAATCAATGATGGATCTCAACCATCGATCTTGGTACCTTCCCTGTACTTAACCATTGATCTTACGGTAGCTCGGGTTGATTGATTTGAGGTTTGCATTAAAATTTGGTTCATTCATTTGAACCATAGATTTTAGTACTTTTACATCTAAAGTTTGATTCTTTAACTCATTGGTGAAGTTAGGTTTGTGAGTGGTTAAGCGGTCGAGGTAAAACCAAATGAAACCTAATTCATTTCACTTTGCATTTTTACATTATGGAAAAATTCTGGAAAACATTTCCTACCATTGATATGTTCTTTCAAAGATTGACTTCTTGTACTTTTGAAGCCCATGAGGCTCTGTGACTTCATGTATTTACATAATTTTTCCATTTCTGAGTTCTGTGTAAGATATTTGCAAGATTTCGGCCATTTCGAGCTCGATTCGAACTAGTTATGAATCATATTGGTTTATCTGCATTTGATGCTATGGTCATGATTTTCTCATCTTACACTCCCTATTTCCTTAGATCTCGAGTGCCCATTAATGGGTTTTGTACTAGAAATTTGACACAACTGGGTGATAATGGTTTGAAGCTTGAAACTCCCAGGTAGTGTATTTTCCTATGAATCTTTTTGTTGGTTTTACGGTGTGAATAATGAGCCATTTTATTTTCTGAATCTTGAAATTTCATGTACTCTGTCTCAATGAACACTATGGAGGTTTCAATATTCTCTTGTGATTTTCTGATCATTCTAACTCCATATTTGATGTGAGTTCACCATTTGAACTCTCTCTGAGATTATGAGTTGTGGCACTCCTTGAGTAACCGTATTATGAAATTGTCATTGTTTTCCTCTGCTGAGTCCTTTATCTAAGTTTGGATTGACTTACACCAGAGCTCAAAATGCTTTGTTTTTTAACAACCCAAAATGGGTATTCTTGTTTAGCTTTGATATCACTAAATCTGGAACTTTTCCTTGAGGATTTATCTATGTATCTTTGTAGACCTGAGATTTTGTGCATGAAACTAGAGTTTTGCTTTCGCCATTGGGGATTTTTAAGGTAATCTTGCGTTCTCGAGCTCAGTTCCACTTTTAGATAACTTTTCTTCTTCGTTTCCTCTTATTATTTTTTCAATCAACCTCAAGTTATTTTCTGGTTATTATGCATTATTACCTGCATCATATCTTGAAATGTTGCAAGTGATTCGAGCTTTCTTCATTTCTCTACCTATGCATTTCCATTATGAACCTCTTGTGAACTTAGATCTGTATTTTTGTGTACTTTAATGAAGAATGTTCTACAAATCTGTTCTTCTTGTGTATCTAAAATAGGTGCTTCTTTGTGCATTATTAATTCAACACAAATTGGGTTTGAAACCAAATTAAGTTTTGGAGACTTGAGTGCTTATTATATCATGATTGAAGAATAGATGCTCTACCATTCTTACTCCTTGTGAGTTTTGTTTTACATTTTCTCTAATTTTCCTAGGATGAGCTATGTGTATTATTTCAATACTTTCCTTTGCATGAGGTCTTTCTGTTAGAATGGCTCGGTGGATGGCTGGGAGCTCCATGTTGGTACTTGTGCATATGTATCTTCTTCTTCTTGCAGTCTATTTTCTAGCATTGAAAATGGTACAACTCGCTTAATTTCTTATAGTGATATAAGGCATCAATTTTCATTTGTATTCATGTATGTAATTAATTTAAATAACAAAACACTACTTTGTCAACCATCTTATGAGATAATGGAGCTTCTTCATTGCTGTGAGCATTTGCAATCTGATGAATGTTGCTTGATTGTATCATCATATGCCATTTTGTAGACAATGCATCATATTTATGACCGAAGGCTAGAAGTGCCTCTGTGAAACTTTATTTACTTGAAGTATGATTGCCTTAGGTTTATATTTTGTTCTTTCATTCCTAGAAAGCTTGGAGCTTCTAATTATGCACTTGTATTCATCTGATCCTTGAATGAAGTCTTGAAATTGGTATGAATACATAATAAATTATGTACCTGTTCTTTAAAATATGCACTCTGAAACTTGAAAAAATACTTTTAATCTGAAGATTTGTATTCTAAAACTTCGCACTTTCTATTGTAACTTTGCAAGATGGGCTTGTTTTGATTTACATTGAACAATGATTCAAAAACTATGTTTATATTTGTGTGTAATATGATGATGTATCTCCAAAACTGTACTTTAATTTGTAGCATGGCATGATTCTAACATGTGCATTTTGTATCTTATCCTTGGAAAGCATATGAGGCTTTTTCAAACCACTTACTTGAATTCCTATGCGAAATCAGTTTTCCTGTTATAATTGCTCTACCCACAAAGTTGTACTACTTCTATTTCCCATATATTTTTGGAATCTATTGAAATAATTTTGCATTTGGAGATATTTCTACCTTTAAGCATGCAGTTTGTACCATATAGAGAACTCTTGTGTTGTATGCATTGCCTTAATGTTGATTATGTATGTTGACAAGTTGTATTACTATGAAATTTTCTTGTTGTGTTTAGATCTGGATATAGTTGTATCTTCTTAGAAATTTGGAAAATCGAGACACCATGTTTACCGTGATTCTTAAAAGTGTTGGAAACTTTGTACTTTCCTAGCATACATATGTATTCTACAATTTTTACTTTCTCTTGCATCATCAAACATGACTATACATAGTCTTATGATTAAGCTTTGGACTTTCAATCATGCACTTGTACTTAATGCATAAAGGTATTCATTGATTTTCAGTTTTGAATTAATTTTGCAATCTTGAATCAGGACAATGAGGCTCTATAGTTTCCACTAGTGTGTTCACTTTTGATCTACATCTAGACTTGCATCCCTCATAAAGTTGTTCGAGATTTAAAACTGATCATAATATTATGAACTCAAATCCTTTTCTATACTTGGTAATAATCTTCTTTAATTTCCTATGAATTTGATGTCTTCATTCCTTCTTATACCTTTGCACTTAGATGTTGATGTTGGAACTGATCACTCTTTTTATAGTTGCTATTTGTGATCTTTGTTGATGAGTTTGCATTGTTTGATCCTCTGAATTGAATACTTTCACATGTTTAAGAAAACTTGTAACAATGATATAATTTCTTTTGTATGTGACTATTTCAGTATTGTACCATAGTTACTTCTTTCAACATTTAGTTCATGTAATTATTTGATTCAAACTAGAGTAGTCATAAAATTTCTTCTCGAATGAAAAATATTCCTTCATTTAAGCATGTGCATCATGGAAGTTTTCAAACATGTCCCTTGTGTGAGTGACTTGATCATGACTCTGAAAGGATTAGTATGTAAAGTTGAATCTGTTGTTTCTTGATAAGATGTTCTGTTTCAGTAAGTATGTAACACAATCCAACTCTTTCTTTATTATTTGTTGAGTCTTTCTGTCTACATATTGTCCATGAATCTGCATCCTTTGATTTCATTTTTCTTGTATGTATTTTACTTCTTTGAAATTCTGAAATGACCTCCTTTCTGCACTTTGATGAACTCTGTGAATTTCTTCTTTTATACAATCTTTGTATGCCACTAAAGATCTAGGCATGCTTATATTTCTTCTTTTCCTGCAACCTGTACCTACACATCTTAAAAGGAAAGGTTAGAAAAGGTTTAGGCTTTTGGCCTCTCTTGTATTCCATATTTCTTATTTTCTCTTCTCTTTCTTGAATGATTATGGGAATCACATGTGTTGTCATAAAATAGCACTCTTATGATATCCACACTTACATTTTCTTTCCTGTAACTTATACCTCTTGATGTCAAGAGATCCATTTGCATGAAATTATATAGTACATGAATATGGATCAAAACCTTGAGCTCGTGACTGACAATCTTCCTTTTCTATTTCCCAGGTACAATGCCATTATTGGATAGTGAGGATGAAGATGGAGTAAAGCTAGAGCTAGAAGTGGAGCAATGGAGACAAAAGAAACCAAGGAAATTATGGGTTTTTTCATACTCCTTTACTTTTTCATTTCATGCACATGTACCTTCTACTTTAGTAGTTATGAATTACTCTTGAGTTACATCCCATGGCTTGTGTGGGAAACATTGAAATTCTTTATGAATAAAACATTAAATTCTGGAACTGAGTTGTGTACTTCTTTCTACATTTTAGTTTTATGTATGGATTGTATAATGAACTAAAAAACTCAATAACATAATTGGATGTATTTAATCATGAAGGAAATAAATTTAAAATACCTAAAACTTTAGTAATGAACTCTCAATTATTGTAATATGAAACTTTGTTTATTGTTCCAAAAATTAACACTCCACTTACTCTTTAATTTTGGCCTCCATCAAGATAATGCATATATCCTTAGGGGATTTTGTGTTCTCTTTCTAAAGACAAAGATGGAATTATAGACTATCTAATTTGTTAAATTTTGTAACAACACACATAGCTACAAATTACATGTAATCATCGATTTGTTGCAACTGGAAACATGATGACACTGTAATGCATTCCCCTAGTTAGGTTCACTTCATCAATACCATATATCATAAAAAAATGAAGTTTTCCATTTTAGCACAAGTGTAAATATTGTCAACAGTGTTTCACCCATTTTGGGTTCGGGATGCACTCACGTCCCTCGGGTCACTCGGGCTGCTCGGACATGCTTCACCCACAACACGGGCCTTCAACCTCATTTGTTCCCACAGAGCCTTCTTCGTACTAC
This sequence comes from Taxus wallichiana var. yunnanensis, assembly GCA_018340775.1. Taxonomy (NCBI): domain Eukaryota; kingdom Viridiplantae; phylum Streptophyta; class Pinopsida; order Cupressales; family Taxaceae; genus Taxus; species Taxus wallichiana. Next base: position 175,167,104 of record CM031238.1, read on the forward strand.
ATTGACTGGGACATGAGGATCATTGACCCCCACCTTTGTTGCATTCATCTTGCCATCCTACTATGTAGGCATTTTTTGGGTCTTGTTGAAAAAAATGTCTCAGACCAATTTGGGCCATCTGGGCTGTTTTCTTCCAGACTTTCTGAAAGGTTCTATGAATCACTCAATGGCTCAACTTCTAGCTCTGAGCTAACTTGGCAATCCAAATCATTCCCTGTGTCTTGCTAAGTGTTACACGCTCGCCCCAAAGCACTGCTACGATGAGGTCTACACTAAGCTTTGTCTATTTCATACGAATAATTTATTTACCATTCTTGCTTATTATTTTCTTGAGCTCGATGATCCTCACGTGGCCTAAGCCAATGCTCTTGAAACAAGGAATGTTTCAATATTTTTGTTAGCTCCGAGTTCAACGGGAAACTCTCTTAACTCGGTCTATTTAGAATGTGGCTTAGATTGAACCTTAGAGCTCGATCTCCTTCTACTAACTCGGTTCCCAATGTAACTTGCCAATGAGCTTGATATGATGGCCTTGGAGCTTGGTGCACTATATTGAAACCTACACCTTCTTTTGAACATTTATGCAATTCCTAGATCCTTGCAGCTATGAAGAGGTGTCTTCAGGAGATAGTTTAGATGACTTATCAGATTTTTCCACCTTTTCTTACAACTGGATCCCTATCACTATGATAATGCAAGATTTCCAATTATACGATTTCACAAGGGGAGTGAAATGGGATAACATGAGAAAATTCCTTTAAAAATTTCTAAACTTTTTTCAACTATAACATAGTGTTGCATTCTTACCTCTATGTCATTAATTTGACCAAAATTAACAAGATGGTTCATATAAACAATACCTAGAAGTGTGCCCTTTTTCTTGACAATTGAAATAAGTAATAATGATTGAGTACTCATTTTGGAAATCTCCCCATGGATGGTTAGTTTTTGAATTCTTACTACACTCCTTCACTCTATGTCAACAGATTATGACAAGCAAAGTAATATCCATTAAAAGTTCTTTCATACCTTAATGCATTAGGTTGTCTCGAAATGATTTAAGTCTTCTTGATTTTTTCTCCTTGGTCACTTTCATCATTGTTTCTATCCTATAACCATCATTTCCATCTTCACATGTCTCCATAGGCTCTACTTTGAAGCCTAGTCCTATCTTGTCACCTACTACTTAATGGCTCTCGAAAATTCCACTAAGAATTTTGATCTCTTCTCTAGTTTTCCAAACATCTTGAGTCTACTATTTTAATCTTCTAGGTCAGCTTTCAATATTCTCAATTCATCTCCATTCTTGAGTAAATCATCTTCCTTGTATTTGAGTTATTTTACAACTCTCTCAACTAGTGATTCCATCTCCTTAAGGGATTGAACATGCTCAACTTCCATATACTTGATTTCCTATTTTAATCCATCAATCAAGGACTTTGAAATCTTACACTTTCTTTTAATAAATACTTTAAAATGTTTACACATGTTTTTGTTTCTAGGATTCCTTCAAGATGTTAGGATTTCTCCAAATTACCTTGATCTGATTCCAATTGTTGGAAAACATAAGCACCGAGACGAGAGGGTGAATCATTTCTTCTCGAAACTTTAAGTACATATCAAAAACTTAGCAAACCATTCAATCATAATTGGAATTTTTCTTGAGTGGACAAGGACATTCAAACAAAGCCTAATAAATTGAAAGAACACATGGAGAAAATATTTAATGTGGGAGACACTTAAAGGGATGAAAATCCACTAAAATCAATGTAGTAGTGTGGAAAAATTTTTACTATAAAGATTACATAGATTTAAAATTGTTGAGAATCCACTCAAGATGAAGCACCTGCTCCAAAATTCAGCCAAGCTACCACTTGACCTTTAGCAAGTTCGTACTTGCACGGAATTAAAAACTCCCAAAAATTTATTACAACACCTACTCAACCTTAAAAATATCCAACCTACAAGGAAGATCCAACTCCTTATTCTTCTAACCAACAACCTATAATTTTATATATTTTTTTATCACTTTCATCTTGTTGTTTTATACAACAAATTATGATCTCATATTTCTTCACTCTTCACCCTCCTTCTTTACTCACCTTGATTAACTTCATGCTCCAGCAAGTATAGTATTTAAAGCCTCTTTCACATAAAAATTTTCCATACCTCTCTCATTAGATAAAACCCTCAAACACATACTCTCTCGTGTAAACATTCTACTACAAAAATTATAGTCACGAAGGCATTTCATATACTCCTTGATTTTCCTTGTTTTTCATGTGGTAATTCTATTTCAAGAACATGGTCTTCAGAAACTCAATTTCAGAAACACTATGGAATTGAAAAATACATAAGGATAACACCTCTTACACTTCACCTTCCTTACACATTCACCCCATAATCTTCTTAGACATTCAACTTGTACAAGAGTGTGAATGACATCATCTAAAATTGATGCAAAGTCATCACTATACTTAGAGAGGTGCCAGTTCAGATCCGGACCTTACATGACTCAATCATATAATTTATTTCATCTAAGAGGATCAAAAATCACTTCTCCACTAATGACACAACTGAATATATTACTCTTATAACTTGAAATATGACATGTTCTTGTCTAACGATCATTCATTTTGTCTTCTTCCTCTCAATATATTGTTCTTTTTCTTCTAGAAATCTAGAAACTACACCAGGTTTCATGTATGTTTTTATGAATTAAAATAATCCTCTCCTTGTCCTCTACAAGATTAAAAATCCTTGCAACTCCCATTCACTCCCTAAGCTTTCATTTAGACTCATAAGATTTATTAGGACTATGGTCAACAAAAATGTAGTCTCTGCAACTTGAATGCATGTATTCACTCTAGATCGCTTATCATAAAATGAAACTAGGATGAAAAAATATTTATTATTTCAACACAATCATAATTTACTTGGAGGGTTACATGTCATGGAATTAGATATCATTTATTTCATTTTCTCATCTAAAAGAGCACAAACATGAAGAATCAAAAACACGAGTCATGAAAGTATGATCAATAAAAACCAATGTATGAGCGTTAAATGATTATTAATTAATGGAGGATGTATCTTGTGATCTCTAGATAACCTTAAATATCATGGAGAATAATTTTAAACTTTATTATATTCATAGACCTTAGATTTGAACAAGGTACTATCTAATTTACATGCCCAGAGAAATTGTCTTCCTAGATTGAGCAAGTTCATTCACTTATCCATATTTTAATTACTCCTAAGGAACTTTTATAGAAATTTTTAGGTATTGATAAACTCACCATGTCCATGGAATGATTCATTTCAGTGCATAGATCTTAGATATGCTTATTTTAAGAGACTGCTAACTCTAGTTTTAAGACACCAAAAACCTATTTTGACTTGGATGGCTTCAACCACTCCAAAATTCACCTTCATGGAAAAAAATTCATAGAACACCCATATCAGACCTATAAATCATCTACAAACTTTATTTTACACATATTGAGTTGAGGAAACCATAGTTACACTTTTACTTCTTAGGCTTACTTGACATGGCTAATAAGACAATTTTAGGCCATTTGAACTTGGACCTAAAATCACTTCACCTAATCAAGATATGTGCTTCGGAAGTCACATTGTACCTATTAAAAACCTTCTATGTTCATATTAGGCCTCCACACTAAACATTCACATCATTTCTTTCTCAAACACCATGATTAGTTTCTACATCTTTACTCTCTAGTTATAGGCCTTATAGATTGACATTGTTCATAAAAATTTTGTATTGTACTTACATGTTTCTTTTCTTGATAATTTTGGGTGCCTCCCAATAACCATAATTTCAACATGACACCTTCTATACAAGATGGTACAAGTAATTTCTTACAAAATATATCTATTTGAGCACTTTACCAATTGACTGAAGAAAAAAATACAGCTAAACTAAATTACAAGGTTTCATCTACATGACAAAGTCACTAATTAATCTTTCCCAATTGATTTTGTGACCATAAACTTATTTCTTCTCCATCTCTCTAGAGGTGGGGTTTTGGGAGGGTTTGGAGCAGTTTAACTTCTTAGAAATCATTCATAAAATTATGATGTTCATTCATCCTCATTCCACTTGGAAAATAAAGTGTGTTCCCTTCCCAAACTTTGATGATATTGGGTCACCATGCACAAGTTAAACCTACTAATAAGCACTTCATAACTTCCCTTCGAACTAGAACTGGCCATTTGGAGAACTCGGTAGGACATAAAGTCAAATTTATTTCTTTTCCTTTTATCTTGTGACTTAAAATTTTGTCCACAATGTTGTATGGACCTAATTCACATGTCCCAATTCTTTTTTAGGTCTTTTCTTATCTAAAAATCATCATTCATCTAGGTTTTCACATGCTTACCTTGCTTGCTCTCGAGGATAGGCCCTAAAGTACCTTAATGATGCCTCTAACAACTAAATTTGTAATTTTTCCACCTTCCACATAATATATACACAATTATCATACATATTACATATTTAATCTACCTTTCTATGACTTTTTCTCCATACTTCAAGCCATGTCTACACTAGGTCTTAGAAATAGGCCTTGTTCTCGCTAGTTTCACCTCATGTTAAATGAACCTAGCCTATTTTCATTATTTATCTTCCTTAACATCAACTCCTAATACTTTACATGCCTTTACCATGATTATGATATACCTCATGCCTTCATTCCACCATTCCAGGTCATCCTACCGACTAGGCCTACTTAGCAAGGCTAAACTCACTCATGCCACTAATGTACTCTTATTTTCATCATGTTGAAGATATTTATTCATCACACCCATGATAATACTTCTAATACATCATCCTAACATTATCACACATCACCATTATGCCTATGCTAGTCACTAGCTACCTAAGAAGCTAAATCTCAATCATGTGTTCTCATGACATGCCTTGTCCTACCTTGTCACAATAACTCCAATCTTTTTCTTCCTCTCCTTCAACCTCCTTTTTCATTACTTATCCTCTTATATCAATTGCAACTCAAAACTTACATGCCAACATTTGAGCCCTCTAACAATCTTTATGACCTCCTCTAGCTCTCTCACACTTTTATCCACTCCACTAGCTCAAATGAGCAAATACATTCACTTTATATACATGAATCAAATCCTAGACATTTCTAGGTCAGCCATGACCATTGAGTTTAGTCATACCAAAAATAATATACATATAATACATCAAATAAATTCACATGAAAGTACCATATAGGTCAGCATTATACTAAGACTCTAAATATGCGGTAGGCCTAAATGACAAGTTTCTTCTCCACATAGTACATATTGGACTCCAAGGGAACAAACGAGCTCCACCATGGCTCTAAAATATTCACACATGTTAAAGTACATCCTATTAACACATTAAAGAAGACCAAGAACCATTTCATCACTCATTTTACTCATGAAATCACTAAGTAGGATTGTTTCCTGTACCATATAGGCCTCTCTAGTAGATCAATCTTCAAAGATGAAGACCAAGCTTCACTCTAACACCTCATACATGGAATAAAACCACTCATTAGAAATAAAATTACCCAAAAAACACCAAAAACAACTTTTTACTCCACGAATCATCCAATAGAGCCGTCAAAACATTGTTGTCCTTCAGGATACCTATGTTGCCCATAAACCAATCTTGGAAATAAGACCTTATCACATTTTTGCTTATACTTTAAAGAATGATAAGTTCATGTAATAAGATAAAATTTGACCACACATCTTTCTCCAAAGGATAGGAATCATGAACCAAGTCAAGATATTGGTATTTCAAACAAATTTAATCAAAGAATCTATAATGTCCTCAAATCTGTCAAGTAGGTCAACATGTGACCTCATCCTTTGTAACAAAATAAATATATAAGACTCAACCAAAGAATGCATTATGTCTTGATGGATGTCTATAACACATCCATATTTATAGATACTTCAACTTAGGCCACACATTTTGAAGAACCTCCTTTCACCATTTCTACTAAAAACTACCTATTATGCCTAAAAATCAGTCTTCACCTTTGGACTGTGTAGACCTCAAAATTGATTTGCCAAGATCTAATGTTTCCTCAAATATATATTGAAGCTTCCCATCTACTCAAAACACCAATTTAGATCATAGGTCAAATGGAAATCCTGACAAGAAAAACAAAGTTTCCTGAAAACAACCAAATCTTAGTGGGCTCTACCTATTGTCAAGACTCCAAATCACCACCATCTGAAATTTAGAATATTCCTTTTCAATCTTCCAAACATAAATTTTTAATATTCAATGCATTTTGATCTCACACAATCAACGTTTTCACTATTTCTCATGGACTAGGGTTTAGGTATGGTTTTTGACCCCCTTGACTTCTTGGTAATCAATCATAATGAACAGTGACGCATTTGATCTCATTACAACACTAAAACCTTATTATCTACATGCATCAACATCCGTAATAGGATTAGGTCCCCATGAAAACTTTGCATATGCCAACCAAGAAAAAACATTTGATATCAAGCTAGGAAACTCACTTTCTTGAGCTCGGTAGGGAAAAAACATCATACCATGTAAGAAACTCAACATAAAAACATTACTCTTGGCCCAAATATCTAGGTCAACATCTCTCCATGTATCTAATTCTCATAATTTCATACTTGGTTCTACATATTCGAACCACCACAACTTGTCTAACTAGGTCATGAAATTGTGTGCGTAGTAGCTGATTAACACGATGAGATCCCTCTCCACCATTAGTTCGATATTTTGGTGTGACGCCAAGTCGTGTAGCTCGATACGAGGTAGTTAAGCGTCGCCCTTAGAGTAGTGGTGGGATGGGTGACCTCACCAGGGAAATTTTCAGTGTCACTTCCTCTTAATATGTCATTGGTCTTGATTGGGTGTATACCCGGCTCCATCGTGCGAGAGGGTGTTGGCATAGTAGCTGATTAACATGATGAGATCCCTCTCCACAATCAATTCGAGATTTTGGTGTGATGGCAAGTCGTGCATCTCTGATACCAAGCGATTAAGCGCACCACTGACCTCAAAGTAGTCTTTGGGATGGGTGACCTCCCGGGAAATTCCCGATGTCACTTCCTCTTAATATGTCATGTAGCTCGATACCGAGGTAGTTAAGCGTCTCCCCCAGAGTAGTGCTTTGGGATAGGTGACCTCCCGAGAAATTCCTGTGTCACTTCCTCTTAATATCTTTGTTGGGTCTAATTGGGTGTATACCTAGCTCCATCATACGGGAGGGTATTAGTGTAGCAGTTGATTAACACGATGAGATCCCTCTCCACCATCAGTTTGAGCTTTTGGTGTGATGGCAAGTCGTGCATCTCTAATACCAGGCAGTTAAGCATGTCAGCCCCGAGTAGTGCTAGGATGGGTGACCTCTTGAGAAATTCCCAGTGTCACTTCCTCTTAATATGTCGTTGGGCCTAATTGGGTGTATACCGGCTCCATCGTGCGGGAGGGTGTTGGCGTAGCAACTGATTAACACGATGAGATCCCTCTCCACCATCAGTTTAAGCTTTTGGTGTGACAGCAAGTCGTTTGGTATCAGAGCCAGGCAGTTAAGTGCGCCAGCCCCAGAGTAGTGTGGCGATGGGTGACCTCTGGGAAATTCCCAGTGTCACTGCCTCCTAATGCTATTGGGACTGATTAGGTGTATACCCAGCTCTATCACACGGGAGGGTGTTGGTATAGTAATTGATTAACACGATGAGATCCATCTCCACCTTAAGTCCGAGCTTTTGGTGTGAGATCTCATTACAACACTAAAACCTTATTATCTACATGCATCAACATCCGTAACAGGATTAGGTCCCCATGAAAACTTTGCATGTGCCAACCAAGACAAAACATTTGATATCAAGCGAGAAACTGACTTCTTGAGCTCAGTAGGGCAAAAAACATCATACTATGTAATAAACTCAACGTACAAAAATTACACTTGGCCCACATATTTAGGTCAACTTCTCTCCATGTATCTAATTCTCATAATTTCATACTTGGTTCTACGTATTCTCAACCACCATGACTTCCCTAACTATGTCATGAAATTAGGTCTAGTTTAGACCTAGATAGAGTAGATAAATGCCGTACATTTGCTTCAATGCTCTTTAAAAGGAAATAAAATCCTTGATAAAACATTTATCACACTTATGCATGACCTAATGATCCCACATGCCTCGTAAACTGATATTCATACTCCATTTGGCCATCAAGCACTTAGACTAGGTCTAGATGAAGACCTACAAACCATTCTTTAACCCTGCATTCACCTTATGAGACCTATATGAGTGTATCAACACATCACCAACATGCACTCCATACCTCTACAATGATTCAAAAGCCTTCATGCATATCTTATCTTGATATCTAATTACCCATATGACTAGACCTCTTTATTATGCCTTCCCGGCCAAGTAATTATCACTATATCCAATCCTGTAATCATGTCAATCCTGTCTTCTCATGAAATAACCAATATAAAATTCCTCTTTCACTAATTTCCATCATCATTTTCATTATTTCCTCTTACACCTTTTACATCAATGAAAACACGAGAATGCACATGCGAATATTTGATATCAAAAACTTATTTAATGAGGTATTTCCTCCACCATAATGGGAATTTTTATGCCTTGGCCAACAATACCAACACCCTATCCATCATAACCCATTTTGGATTTAGTAATTTTGAACCTATACCTCAAGTATGTTTCTCAAAATCACCTAAAATAAGATCTATAATTTGTTGAGAAGAATTAAACAATGATTCACTTACAATATTGTGTTCACCTAAGGAAGAGAGTTATCGTTCTAGCTAGGTGAACTTGGCTTTCTTATCCATGTCCTTGTTGTTCTACATCTTGGTCAAGATACCAGTATTGGGTGATAGTTCACATTTCTACTCTTCAATAATTATTCGAGAAATCCTTCGTGAGACATTGATAAGTCTTGTATCTCTTTTTCTACTTATATGAGTTGTAATTGTCTCTCAAATTCCTCCTCCTTAAAAGCTGTGTTATTATTCTTCCACATTTTTTCATGTTTAAAGACAATTTCGGGGATTTTCTGGTTCTTTCCCACACTCCTCCATTCTTTATAAAAATCTACACATTTCTGATCGGAGTAAAAGTGACTACGATTTCTCGGTAATATAAACAAATATGGATTACTATGCATATACATGGATATTTTCCCTATACTTTAGATTCCATTTATATGGTTTTCACCCTTCACTTAGCTCTACTTGTAAGAGTTCCACACTCCTCGAGATCTAATATTTGTTTCTCTTTCTCTTGATGAGGGGACACTATCACTAAGATAATAATACCCAGTATTATAAATGTCATTAGCATCTGCATCACCCAAAAAGGATCCATTATAAATTGCAATAATTATCACTCATTTATGAGTGGAAAAGATGTTAATAACTGGAATATTAACCATTTTTATTCCAAAACTGATTTGGAAATGAGGTTTATAGAAACAAACACAGTTCCCATTTCCCAATATATTATTTCTATTTCCCAATTTACCATTAATTACATTTAAATTATCCCATTTATGTTACAAAAATAGTATGCAAGAAAATATATCAAAAGATGCAACACTAGAATGGGTAACGAAGTTTGTCCCAATAATGGACTACACCTTTGTGTTCATTTAAAATATGAACCAATATATAACCAATGCAAAAATACAAAATTCTTATATATATATATATATATATATAATAGGCATGGTTAGCAACATCCATTGACCTATCTCTTGTTTAGGCTAGCTCTCTACATGTCTTGATATCTCTTTGCTCGATATTATGGGCCCTTGTAATGCCCACATTTTACACACACAAATACAATAGTAAAAATACCAAAATATTTTTTAGTTTCTCATTGCTCATAACATGACACCACATGGGCTCAAAAATAAAATAAATTCAACATCACATAAGACACTCACATAAGCATAGACCCACATAGATAACATGATAACATAGGTAACACATCGATGTCTTACTCAAATGACATAAGACAGGATAAAAACACAACTATTGTAAGACACACAAGATAGACATACTCCACAACACAACTTTTTTATCGTTTACAAATTTATTACATTTAGTTTTCCATTATATAACCTTATAGGTTTCAAAGTGAATTAAACTTGTAACTTGGGTGTAAATTTTCCTTTTTGTTTAAAGATTCAAATACTTTATTTTCATATAGAATAGGCCTTTAAAAGTGAATGCACTTGTTGGTTCCTTTCTCAATTTCCATTAATTATTCATAGCTCATTTGTTAATTTAATTCACTTTAAACACCTACGAGCCTCCTAATATCCATTCGACTTTAAAGTTTTATTTCTCAAAATATTTTTAATTGATCTTAAATTTTATCCTCACTACGAGAAGAAACTAACAAGATGCTAAGGTTCTACTTTTTGAGACATATATTTTATGGTTAAATTTCACCTTTGCTAGACAAGGGGAACTATTGTGAGGTCAAGGAAGATATATTAGAGTTTAATGGATGATTTAGATTCAATATATCTCTTCCCATAAACATCCTTCCATCATAGTATCATATTTTTCCCATTACAGTTGATATAGTTCAATAACTTGTTTGAATCCATTCAACTCTTTCACATCAAGAAATTTTATTTAGATTTATATATATATTTATTTTCTCAAAAGTTTGATCTCACCAAGGGAAATTCATATTTATTTTTAACCACATGAAAGTGTCTAGTTGAGTTTTAAGGACTTTGAGCATGATGTTATTCCTAACCCCAAAATCTTGTTAACTCTTGTACTCTTTACACTTACGTCATACTTTGGCCTCACGATTGGCATTGTTTTTAGAACAATTGTAATTCAAATGACTCATAATTTACACTAAGGGGTTCGTGACTACAAGGAGTGGTGACTATGCACCTAACTACTCATTTCATTGCTATTAGACCATCAAGTATTAAATGCATATTACATGACAAACCATGAACTATATGATTTTCAAATTTCTTCCAAGGAACTATTTAAATTGTTTAGTAAAATGCATCAATGTTTCTTTCACCAATACCCTTAAGAGAGGCTCCATGATCTATTAACTTTAGCAGAAATCATTGATGGGGGAACTACACCCTATGAGAGAGCACATGGTAATCTACTACTAAGGGTCACAATTATCTAGAGGGACAAAGGGAGTTCAAATACAAAAGTTATAAAATTTTATGTGTTTCAAAATCCTTCTAAGGTAATATTTATAATCATTGGTGGCAACACATCATAGTTCCTTTGTTCATTAGCATCATAAGAGGTCACTTGATGTATTACATTCATTTCTACTTGAGGGTTTCTACACCCTACCACAAGTCAAATTAAGAGTAATCAAGTGTCCATGTCTTGCAAGGCATTCGTGCCACTCGAGGTATCCCAAGAATACATTTTCTCACTTTTGTTTAACATTTATCTTATAAAGGGTTCCATTAGCTTTGGTTCATTTATTTGACTGCAAATAAAATATATTACTCGATAGTTAATTTCAAATATCCTATCATATACACATTTTAGGTTTGATTCTTAAATGGGAAACTATGTTTTCTTATTCACTTGTTCTCGCGTGGATCAATTCATGTCCACCTTCACATCATAAGAAATATTTAATATGTTGCAAGAAATCTCCATGACCCTTGAAATGATTAGATCGACATCCCAAGGGTATGTTCCCAAATGAGGGAAAGTTACAAATTTTCCTTTATAATTAAAAACTTAATAGGAAATTAATGCACAACCTAACTATCTTTGTGGTCCCACCCATTATTCATTACATTCCAATTTTAACGTTATTTAGTCTCTAAAAACAACTATGATATTTCAAGCTCAATATGTCGTCTTGTATGCCATTAAAATGATGTTATGCCTCACACTAAGGAATCTTACACACTTTCATACCTATGTGAATGCTCTCAACTAGGTTTCTAGGGAGGAATAAAAAAACACATACAATACCTCTAAGTCTCTAAGACTATGAAGGATATTTGAAGCTATCCTAACTTGGAGCTTACTAGAGAGGGTCATTACATTCAACACGGGTAAATATTGTGAGCTATATGAATGTTTGGTTGCTTTCTACTCAATAAGAAAAACACACAAAAATGTAAGTTGATATTTTCATTTGAATATTAAGTGATTTCCTAGGTCATTGCAACACTAGCAGATAGGTAAAACCACATCATTTTAAATTACTTGCTAACAATTTTACTGGCACAATCATATCACAATTACGATGACACTAAACATTTTAAATGACAAGGTTCTAGTTTCATCCTCCTATATTTATTTTGACACTAAAAGAAGGGTTCTTTGACATCATTTTCCAAATCAACATGATACAATCAACTTCATTTACTTAATAGAATATACACCATTACCACCAAGAGTAACAATCATTAAATAGGAAAAAGTACAACTACGTACAACATAGTACATTTTCCCAATACGCAACACTATCATTTTCATCATGGAAATAATGAAAATAATACATCCTATTCATAAAAATATCACTGAAATATTCTAAACAATTACATTGCCTTCAAATAACATGCTAATAAAAGACACAAGTGTCATTTTTACTACTCCTTTTGTTCAGGTACTTGTAACCAACATTGCATCAGTCCTAGGACTGAGCATGGAAAACCCTTACACTCAAGCACAAACAAAGTACAAAAAGAGGTAGAGATAAGGAGAGAGAGGAGAGATAATTTCTGCACATATTTATTTATTTATTTATTTTTCAAGAGAAAGAGAGTAGGGAAAAAAGAGAAACTATAAAACATTTTCTTTTCTATTCATAATATTTTGACCATTTCTCAATTCATACCCATTTTCATATTATTTAAAACTCATCTACATTTTAATCCATTCACATTTCCAAGACCAACCACAATTTCATATTTATATTAAGAGATAGAGAGAGAGGGAGGAGAGAAAGAACACTTTAAATTGTAAAATCCTTTCATACAAAGTAATTGATTAAATAATATTCTACACACACTATAACACTATAAAAAGGGGTTCACAAGTAATTTACAAAACCTATGGGATTCTTAGAAATAGTTTCTAGCTTAAGTTGTGATTGTGTGAAATTGACTAAAACAACTAAAGTACTTGCAGTATGGTTTCCAAAACCCCTCATTTTAAGCTCAAATATCAATTTCATTGATTCCTACCTAATCCCCTATAAACAAGGAACTCATTGGATTTGATGGAATTCAAATATGTTATACAAGGCTCAATTTATGAAGGTGACTTCAAGACCAATTTTCGTAAACACATCAAACACTTCTCGTGTACGAAAATCGGTGGGCTCCAAAATCCACTTCATGAAACACTAACTTACGAAATTATTTTATGAAGGCGAGAGTTGGTATCAATTCTCACATAGGAGTGTTAGAGGTATGTGAAGGTGTTTTCTAGTTACACCAAATAAATATGACATTTGTAAGCCATAACCGATCACAATTTCATAAGGTGGAAACGTCACAAACACTTACATCGAAGTGTTAAAGTGGTATGGAATAACACCTTGTTTAATCGAGTTAGTCATCTTGGTTAAGAAAACTTCATGTTGTCATCGGTTAACATTGATCTTGTTTGAGATTTTTTATCCCACTAACCGTTTGACGTAGCATTGATCCATGTGCATCATTCCAAAGGTCTATGTTTTTCTAAGTTTAAAGAAAAATATTTTCGGGAAAGGTAAAATCCATATCATTCATTCTAATTTGCATTTCTATTTTAATATACAACATACTAAAATCCAACACTAAAAAAATTAATGAAATTTTTATTTTGAAGTGAGAGGAAGAGTGATCCATACCTTCTTACGCTAATCCCAAAATCCTCGCATTTGACGAGACCGCATCAGATTTAGGAAATCCAAAAACAATTGACAGGATTTCAAGAGATAAATATTGGTATGGGTGTTTGAAATCTTGTTTATTTTTTTCAAAACATTTTGAGCCACCTCCAAGATTCAATTTTGCTAGCACAATAATGAGTCTCGTGTAAAACTAAAAAGTAGATTTGGATCTAGTTTTATTTCAGTGAGCCAATAACCTAATTCAGTGAATACCCAAAAATCTACAGGTAAATATATGACATCCATAATAGATAAAATATACAACGGATTGGAAAATAAAATAAAATCAGTCCAATCACTCAAGAAGATGAGTTGACCACCACAAGGTCATCCCTACAAACCCATTTGTGCAAAGACCAACAACCGTGTCTCTCAATGACACTATACACTTTTTTTTTAAAGATTTTTTTTCCAAACAATTATCGTGGCTTGTCTAGATTTCCCATTTTTGCATAGGCTGGAAGAAAACTACCAAAGAAAATCATTTTTCCAATATGCTTTGTTGGATGTTTGTTCCCTGCCCCAAGGCGCCTCAACAAAAAACATTTTGAGTATATCCTACAATCAAGCCATTCCCAAAACCTTATTTCCCTTAGGAATTTTTTCATATAGTCCACATGCCTTGTGTTTCCTCCACATTTCCCATACCATCTACTTGGTTTCTTGCTTCTAAAGAAAAAGAAAAAGATTTACTTTTCATTGTGCTTTGATGGAAGGCCATTTTAATATAAAACATTGTGTTCATATCCTACAACCCGGGCATCTAGACACCTCCCAAACACTTACACATAGGCCTTCTTACTAAATTAATTACTTGATTTGTGTCTAGATTAGTAAATTAATTTTTTTACTAAATTAATTGTGGATGGGTCAAAAGTATTTCATTTATTAGATTATACGGCTCTTAGGTTATGTGTTTTAAGTTGAGTGCTTATGATCTTGAGTGTTGTACACTCTACCCCTTCATGAAAATTCGGATTTGTCCTTGAGGGACAATTTTGGAGGCTTTTCGAGCAAGTTAAACTTATCCCACACCTCTTAAATTGCTATACCAACCATGCCTATGGATTAGGGGTCAAAAATATATCCCATTATGTGTTTTGGGAAGACAAAAAGGTAAAATATTATTTCACTTTATTTCATGTAATTAAGTTTTTCCTTAGGGGGTGTGGGCTTGGATTATGTGTGTAAGTAAATTGTCATTCGTCTCACCCACCAATTTATGGTGCATTGGGGTTGAGGTTTGAATTTTGACATGGAGTTGAGGATGAGTGATGTGGCATCCTACATTGAGCCACCTCACCCTCCTCTCTCCCTTTTCTATTTACTCAAGTTTTTTTCCTTGTTTGGGGGTTACTTCGTTTCGTGTGCTCTTGCATTGTTGGGAATTAGCGGATTTTGGAGTGCTTGTGAATTTTTGGAGCTTCTTGGTGATTTTTTGGGATTGAAGAAGCTTGGTGTGGGACTCTTGGATCAAACTTTACCATGGAAATGTAGAAACTACACTCTTGTAAAATATTTTCTTTTATATTGTGTATATGTGCATGTTTTTAGTGTTTTGGTATACTTGTTGGGTGTTTGGGTAGATTGCCTGAGTTTGGTGTGGGAGGGGACTATGGGGATCTTACATGTGGGGAGGCATAAGAGTTTATTTCATGTTTTGGAGGGAGTTGGGTTGGGTGCCCCACCTTGGACAAGAAATTGCTTACATTTCTTACTTGGTCTATTTTTTATGAGGGAGCCATAAGAGATTGTAGGGAGGCATAAGAGAATGTGGGAGACATAAGGGATTCTTGACCGAGGCATAAGAGCGTGTATGGGTTTTGAGATGTTTATTGGAGGGTTTTAAGGTGGTCATCTATTTCCCATTGGGAGGCATAATTGACTTCCCCATAGATCCTGCTCCTTTGGATTCTACATTTTGAAGCCTTGTATATTTTGTTAGTTGCCTTCTTGTGATAGTAGTTGTGTGGATTTTTTTTGGTATGGTTGTAAAATATTTTTATTAAGATGTGGAATATTGTTTTGTTGCCATGAGTTAGATCCATTTTTCATTGCAATGTGGTTGGGGCTCGGGTGCCAATGAGGAGGATGGATTCTTCTCCCCATTGGAATTCTTGGTTAGGTGGAGAGTGTTTCCTCTCCACCACTTTTTTTGTAATCAAATGAAGAATGGTGGAGCTCTCTTGTTTGATGTGAAACATGGAGCATTTTTTTTGTCCTCAAGAAATATTTCCTTGTGAGAAAACCTCCTTGTTATTCCCACTTAGGGTGGATGACATGTAATAGTGTATTCATTTTTGTTTTCATTCATGTAAATTTTCCCACTTTCAGGTGGAATATATTTTATTAATAATGGTAGATAAAAGTTGAATTGGATATTAAAGTTGTATTGTATGTTAAAAATGGGAAAGAAAGATTTGTTTTTTTGTAAAGTTATTTTATTTTTTAAAATGGAAATGAAGTTGAAGGAAAGACAACTTATTTCTCTTTTTCACTTGGCTCGTAGCCTCATGTAAGTTTGTTGATCCCATTGGAAAGTTAGTAGGTCTAATTTTAAAACTTATTGAAAATCTTGTAAGATTTGGTTGTGAGAATGGTTAAAAAAATAAAGGAAATTGGTTATATTGTAGGAAGTTAAAAAATATTAAAGTTGATTATATAACTCAAAGGGATGTAGTGAAATAAGTTGCATTGGTTCATTTTCATATAGTGGATGAAATATATTTTAAACTTTATTCAAATAGATGGAAATTACTTAAGTTCTAATTAGTATTGAAATAGACCAATGAAGTTATCTAAGTTCTAACTTTAGTATGTTATCCTCATTTAAAATTCATTGTAAATCCATTACAAGTTAGTAAGGGAAATGAAGTGAAATCTATTTTACTCCCTATACAAGTTTTATCAAATTGTTAAAGGAGAAAGCAAGTGAAAGTATTTATTTGTCAATAGTGCTAGCTATATTCCATTATTACTTTTGGTAGTAGGGTTATTATTATTTTTATATTACTAACAATTAAATATTTTTTTAATAAACTTATTAATAAGAAAATATATTAATATTAATGAAAATATGCTTTTATAAACTTAAATATAATATATATATATATATATATATATATATATATATATATATATATATATATATATATATATATATATATATATATATATATATATGGACCTTATCTAAATCCAAGTATTGACATGCATCCCTTAACAAAGTTTTTGTTTGTAAAAGTTAAAACTTAAAAAAAAATTGAAGTAAGTTTTGGGGGACCTAAGCCACCCTTGGTAGAAGAGTAAATAGAAATCATGGGGGTGGGGTCGATTTGCCCCGCCCCATAGTCTTTTAAAATTATTACCTTTAAATCCCCCAAATGCCATATGCATGCTAACATACAATTCAAACCTGCACATTACTATCTTGCGGCACTGTGTATAAGGTTAAGCTGCAGCCTCTTCCTTTGTGTGTGTGTGTGTGTTACACACACACACACACACACACATATATATATATATATATATATATATATATATATATATATATACATACATACAAGTGATTATACATATAAATATGTGTATATAATCACATACCCAAATGGAAATATTTATCAAATCTTAACTATATCAATAAAATGGGAAAAACCCATAAGCTCATTTGGGAAAATAAAATAAAAAGAGCTAAATAAAATATATAAATACATTTAAAACCCTAAATGAGGGTATAAACAAATAAGAAAAATAATGGAGCTTGTATGCCTCCCCAAAAATCTTAAAGGGCCTCCAATGGCTTCTCTTCCTCCTCCAACAACCTGCAAAACAAAAGAGAAACAATGAGCCAAAAGAAAGAGAGAAAGTAGTTTTCTTAAGCATGCTTTAGGGTTAGTTGCCTTTTTCCTCATCAAGGGTCCTAAATGAATCCATCCAAGGGATGAGATTCATCCCTACAAAAAGTAGGTGGGGAGTGGGTGAGTGGAATTTGAATTTAAATTTAAATATTTTAATTTTGTTGACAATTTTTGCACGTGTGCAAAAATGGTCAACTCGAAACTTCGTTGTTACGATGGAAGGAATTGGTGAAGTATACCTAAGCTAAGGGAGTTTTGATATTATTGGTTCTTCTGAATTAATTAACGATAAAATGAAATATGAAGCTATGTGTCTTTGTTACAAAACGTAATGAGATCACATAGTCTACAATCTCATTTTATCTTTAACAAAAGAACACAAGGCCCCAAAGGATAGTTGTGTTGTCTTGATGAAGACACTGAATTACAAAATAGGTGAAATGTTGAGTTTTGGGAAAAAAAAACATAAGTGTAGATTGCAGAAATCAAAGTTCATTACCGAATGTTATAGGTTCTTATTAATGTTCTTTCCTTCATGATTAAGACATTCAATTATATTCTGAGTTGTTTAGTTCATCATACAATCCATATAGAAAGATGAAATGTAGAAAGAAATATACAACTCATTTACAAAATTCAATGTTTTATTCATAAGGAAATTTCAAATGTTCCCACACAAGCCGTGGGATGTAACTGGAAAGTAAATTACAACTTGTGAAATAAGAGATACACATGCATGAAAAATAAATTAAAGTAGTATGAGTGAACCCATCCTTGACTTGGGGGTTTTCTTTTTGTTTGAATTAACTCCATTCCAGATTTTGTTCCTTCTTCATCTTCGTTGTAGAAGTCACTGTACTTGAAAAGAAGAAAAGATGAACTATTAGTTACAATCTCAGAGATCAATTCATATTCCTTATTGTCCTAGTTCATACATATGAATCTCTTTGAAATAGGAGATATAATTTACTTGAATATCAACCTACATACATGCTTTACTCACTCAGAAAGAAGAAAGAGAAAAGAAAAGAAGAAACATGGACACAAGAGAGGCAAAAAGCCTAAGTATTTTCTAACTATTTTCTCAAGTGTGCAGGCATAGGTCAGAAGAGAGAGAAGAAATAGACAAGTCATAAGTACATGATGGAAAGAATGATTATTGTAACTCAAACTCAATATTTTCTGCAAATGGAAGAAGTTACAATACGAAAAAGAGACTAGCAAATAGAAGTATACTTTTTAGTTTGCAACTAAAAAGAAGAATCAAATTTCAAGAAGCTGAAGTTAACTGGAAAGAAAGGGTTACAGCTAAAACAGAATGAAAAGAAGGTTCTGGGAAAATTTTGACAGGGCTTCACCATGTAAAATGGACATTTACAACTTTCTCATCATGCGGTTTTAGCTACTACATGCTTTAAAATAATTATTTAAATCAAGTAAGTGATACAAAAAATCAGAAAAGCATGCCATGATCAAGATAAATAGTTATTATGTTTCAATTTCAAACTACCAAATAAGCTTCAACAAAAAGTTTTATATTTTGTATATTGAATCAAAAAAATGCAACTACTATAGCTTGAAATAGAAAGAAGAAAAGTGCAGGAAAATCTTTCCATGGCTTCGCCATGAAAAATCAACATTTTAAATTTTCAGCATGCCAGAAATACTACTATCAAAGAAATAAAGCATCTAAATAAAAGAAACAAGATTACAATATTTCAACAAAGCATCTGAATCAAGGCTTATGCTTGAGAATGGTATTACATGGATGAATAACTACTTATAATTTTCAGAAAATCCACATGCAAGGTAAAAAGACCTCTTAAGATCAAGAACAAATTACAGAATCAAATGAAGTAAAGTAATTTCCAGTACCCATGGCAAGGGAAAGATACCCAAATCTGGGTTTTTACTATCTCAAATTTTAAAATTGAAAAGTGCAGATCAGGGTAAGGAAAACATTTTTTCACTGGTAAAATTGAAGTAGGGAAAACCCTCAAGTAATCATCAACTTCATAATCAAAGAGTGCAAATGCAACTATAGGTTACAAGGGATCAATTCAAAAGGTGAACTGAAGAAAGAGATATATAAAAATGCAGAGTTTCAGGCAAGCCATTTTAGTTACAGACTTTATCAAAGTCAGGCTAACTAATTTCAAGGAACAAAATGTCTTTTAGAAAGCATACAACTATAACACCAAGAACTCAGTGAGCATAATTCATATTCAAATGGTTAACCTTTACACGGAACTAAGACCACTTATAGCTTACAATCATGGGATTTTTCATAGCAAGAACAAATATACTCCCAAGAAAGAAGAATTTCCTAGCAATAGATATAGTTTTCATGCACTTAAATATGAAACAGTGTTTTGGTATTAGCATGTGAGCACATTTCAAAAATTTTAGAAGTAAGCAAATATCAAAGTATAGAATGGAAACTATTGCTTCAGATGATTATAGAAATATTAAGTTTTGTTTAATCTCCTAAAATATCCCAGACTATCAAAGATTCATAAAACTATACATGGCCATTAGAATCAAAACACAAGCTTCTCATACAAAAGAGCAAAGAATATAAAATCAAAACCATTTGTTTTGAGATGTAACGAAAAATCTGAGTCTACCACATTTATTTTTAAACACGTTTTTGAGTTTGGGAAACTCAAAACAACAATATTTCTAAATAGCAACAACATTAAAATTTTTTACTCAGAGATCAACATAATCTTTTATCAAGGTCTTAATATTTTGCAAGCCCGCCAAAGGTAAAGAAGGGAGTTTCAGTTAAATAAAAAAATCATAGCTATAATTTCCACAATATTCTCAATAAATGCAAAGGATCATACTTACAATGAGCTGCACATTCACTTTCTATGACTATAGATTGAAGCCCCAAATGAGCTCGAATGATTAAACATGCTTAGAGAACTCGAAAAGACTAGGCCGAGCAATGAAATCACACAGAAAATGCAAAGAAAGAATAGATCCTCAATATTTCTTGAAGAACAAACTGGAAAAAATGAATCAACAACGATACCTAATGAGGTCGGGACTTACCTTCCCTCATCACACACAGGAATGGTTACAGAAATTCATGGATCTCTAGTGATAACAATGGTGTCCACTAAGAATCCTCATAGGACTTCAAAAGACACAGACATCTTTTGAAAAATCCAAGCTCAAACCCACAGGAAAGATCACAACACTCAATTAGAGTGAATGACAAGAAAATACAGGTGCAAGAGAAGATCCAGAGAACCAATCTATAATGGGATTCTAGCTTCAAGTTACCAACAATGGTGTCAAAAATAATTTTTCCATGGCTTTTCCCACAAACCGAAGATCCAACTGAAGTTATTATTGGAAATCGATTGACCTTTAAACCCTGAGCCCAAGCATTAGGTTAGTTCAAACTTGACCACGGTAAGAGATCAATAACCATGAATCAAAAGGACAAAAGATCAATGCTTAGGGATTGATCATCAATACCAAAGCAAACCATCATGGTCAGTTGCTACCAACCACCTTAATTACAAGGTTAGAAACCCTAACTGTAGGTTAGAAATCGACGGTCTATGATCAAACAGTTCAAAATCAACAGCACGAGATCATCATCAATATCAAAGCAAACTCAACCCAGGATTAATAATGTCACCAATAATTTTCCAAGGGTGAGTCATCATGCAAAGGGGCCAACCTCACATTTTAAAAAAAAATCATTTCATTTTGACTTTCAAAAGTCTGAACTATAGTCCAACTTCAAATAATGTAAAGTGTCGACTGAATCATGTTCACCTATGATCACCCAAAAGGTAAGGGTTATAAGCTATACTCAAGTGTTATCCAAATGCAAAAGACAAAAATATTACATGGTTATGTTTAAATGAAGGTGGCAACTATATGTTATAGGATGTGTTACCAAGGTGGCTGAGTATGACATAGGTGGCCTTTTTACAAAAGTGCTCCCATATACATTTAAAATTCAATTATGTGGTAAGTCCACAAAGGTGGCCAAACCATGGTGAAGTGCAAAGGTGGTCCCCACTTCAAGGAGGTTGAAGTTGATCTGCAGAATGTCACTCATGTGACCACTTAGAAAGAGAATGTCAACATCAGAGCTAAGCTTGGAAGTGGTCCCCACATTGGATGTTTATTTTTTCCAAATATTGTAAGTATTGCAATTATTTTACTCACCAACAGAGAGTTGATTTTTTCATGCTTCACAAGAGGACATAACAGACAAGGAGACAAACTCACATGCACTAGGAAAGAGACTTTCCTAGCAAGCAAGATTATTATTAGTAAATTACTCACCTTTGTTTTATAAAAATAAAACAATCAACTTCATTTGACTGTAATGTAATCAAGGTTATTAATGCCTATTTATAATTGCATGCTCTATTTTTCCTTTATCTATTATTAAAGAAAGGATAAAAATAATATGCATGGGTGAGTACAAGCCTTAGACTATTTTTAGGAAGGGGGTGAAATTTATTTTTCTATATATTGTGTGCCTTTGCAAAGCACGAGGAGGAATTTTTGGATATAGGAGTACTGATGCAATTTTTTCTAGTTTTGACTTCTGAGTGTGAAGTATTTTCTACCTTCCCAATCATTTACAGTCTTGTGTATGTTTCCATTAATCTTTTGAATACAAATTCCTTGATTAATCATCTTAACTTTGTTGTAAAATTCGAGTCATTTTTACATGATACTAATGTGCATGTTTAGCTTAGTAGTATTGTTGTAATAGTCTCCTCGATACCTCAAAGTGTTTTTCCCCTTAACATTCTATGAAAAAAACTATTAGTTCGTGCATCAAGAATCCTTTCACATATCAATTGTGCATATACTTAGTCAAATCCCTCATACAAATTTTGTGTATCACCTTAGGTTTAATTATTTTACACTCGCTTTTCCCGTTAAACCCCAAAAATCAGTTTCAGATACACTAGTAAGGAACCAGCCTTGATACCGAGACTCACCTCAAAATAGGTATACCCACAGACCTAAGGTGTTTCCATTGTATCTACAAAAGAGAGAGATCTATTTTGCAAGATTAGAATACCTGCAGCCATCTCTCTACGAGGTTGCACTTTTGAGAAACAACTGTTTTTGACATGCCCTATGGGACAATGAATCGATCTCTCGTGCAAGTTACAACTATATATAATGAGACCACAAAGCATATCCACAGCAGATTTATAGTAGTTACAAAAGTCACTTTTAGGAGTAAGTGCAGTTGCAGTTTATTTGAAAGATTTTAAGATATTTTGGAGTATCTATTACGCTGATTTCAAACCAATAGTGCAGCATGTGTCCATGCCTAAAGTGAGTACAAGATCATCAAGAAGAGGAATCCCTTATGAATTTGTTTCTTTACCTTTGAATTCTCGCTAGGAGAAGAGTTGGAAATACTTCACCTTATAATAGACCTAGTTTTGACAACCCTCCTCCGATATTCCTTCACCTTGTATCAATTTCTCTATTAACATCCAGTTTTTCAAATGGCTATTTAACCACAAAATAATTTTGTGACCTTTACTATGGCATCCCATTAGGAATCCCAATTTACCATGACATCCCTAATGCTAGCATGAAAAATTTTCCATCATTCACTCATGAAAATCGGTGACACCTACAGAGCACATTAAAGTTGTTACAACCTTATTTGTAGTTCATAATATTACTCATTAGGATGTATCCTTAATACTTTTAGTTACATCTCTTAAAGGACAAGCCTTGCAATGTTATAGAAATCTAGAGATGGGATGCATAAGAACTTGGGATAACTTAGGTGATAAATTGCTAAAACAATTTCAAGATAATTCGAGATCAGTTATCTTTCATAAAAAAGTTGTCTACCATTAAAAGAGATCCCAACGAATTTATGTCTAGTTTCAATATCCATTTTGCTAGAACTTGGGAAAGAATTCCAGCAAGTGTCAAGCCTCAAGTTGATCACACTTTCCTTTATTATCTTAGGGCATTAAATAGTGATATCTCAACTATGATCCAGTCAATGGGAGGAGAGACACTCCCAGTAGCATATGATATCGCCATCCGAGCTGAAAATAGTCTTATTCAAGCTAGAAAATTAGCACCAAGGCCTTTAATGCCTTTTTTGGCAGATTTAGCACCTATTCCTTAACCTATTACAATCATAGAACCTGTTGTTGTAGCCCCATCAGATGATGTATTTAAAGCTTTGCAGACTATGGGAAATAAGATGAATTTAATTAAGAATAGGCTTGCATTACCTAGTAGACCATATCAGGCTCCTTATCGGATAAACAAGCAGTCTTACCAACGAGAATCAAAATTATAGGCAGCCTTACCAACAAAGGTAATTTGACCCAAAGACTCCTAGTTCATCTAACTCTTTAGTCCTAGTTAATATGGCTACAAAAGAGTGGTGCTAACCTTGCAATCAACCTCATTCAATTTGCAAGTTTCCCAAATGCTTTTCTAAATATGAATCTTGTTGCACAACCTCAATCTAAAGCATTGTTCATGCCTCAAATGGAGAGTGTGCAGAAGAAACTCTTGTTCGAAAGTACAGGAACAGAATTTAGTCACTTTCAATAAGGAGGATTTCATTG
Organism: Taxus wallichiana var. yunnanensis; assembly: GCA_018340775.1. NCBI lineage: Eukaryota > Viridiplantae > Streptophyta > Pinopsida > Cupressales > Taxaceae > Taxus > Taxus wallichiana. Next base: position 175,191,522 of record CM031238.1, read on the forward strand.
CAGTCACTACTAGAGCTCAACGAAAAGTCATGTTGAAAGTCGAAACAACAAAATAGGCCTATTCGCCCATCACATCACCGATAAGATGACATCTACAATCCCAAAATCAGCCAACAATCCTGTTGTTCCTCAAAAAATAGAAATTATTTTAGTTGATAAAGGACAGTAGAGACAGCTACAGCCTGACCCAAGAAGATTTTTTATACCTCAGATATCAAAGGCAGCTGAAGCAGAATTAGTTTTTGCTAAGGCGTACGCTAAGATAGTTGAATATTTCTCTAAAACTGTTACTTCTTTTAACATTGTTGATGTAATAAAAAAGCATAACATTAACATCTCGATGTGGGATGCTCTAAGTATTCCAGGACATCAAGATTTACAGTACAGGAAAAAATAGAGCATGCAATTACAAATAGGCATTAATAGCCTTGATTACAGTACAGTCAAACCTGAATTTGACTATTCTATGTTTAAGAAAAAAAAGGTGAATAATTTGCTAATAATAAGCTTGCCTTATGGGAAATTCTCTTTCCTTGTGCATGGGGATTTGTCTCCTTGTGCATTTCTATCCTCTAGTGAAGCATGCAAAAATCAACTCTCTACCTGGAGAGAAAAATAATTGCAATACTTCCAATATTTACAAAAATAAACATCCAATGTGGGAACCACTTATAAGCTTACCTCGGTGTTGACATTCTCTTTTCTATGTGGTCACATGAGTGACATTCTACAGATCAAATTCAACCTCCTTGAAGTGGGGACCACCTTTGCACTTCACCATGGTTTGGCCACCTTTGTGGACTTAGCACATTATTGAATTTTAAATGTATATGGGGACACTTTTATAAAAAGGCCACCTTTGTCATACTCGGCCACCTTGGTAACACATGCTATAATATATAGTTGCCACCTTTGTTTAAACATGACCATGTAATACTTGTCGGCTTTTGCATTTGGATAACACTTGACTATAGTTTATAACCCTTACCTTTTGGGTGATCATAGGTGAACATGATTCGGTCGACACTTTACATTATTTGAAGTTGGACTATAGTTTAGACTTTTGAAAGTCAAAATGAAATGATTTTTTTAAAAATGTGAGGCTGGCCCCCTTTACACGATGAATCACCGTTTGGTAATTTTTCAATGGCATTATTAATCCTAGGTTGAGTTTTCTTTGATATTGGTGATGATCTCAAGCCATTGATTTTGAACTATTTTATCATAGATCTGTCACTTTCTATCATGCAGCTTAGGGTTTCTAACCTAGCAATTAAGGTGGTTGGTGCCAAGTGACCATGATGGTTTGCTTTGATATTGATGATCAATCCCCGAGCACTAATCTTGTGTCCTTTCGATTCATGGTTGTTGATCTTTGACCGTGGTCAAGTTTGAACTAACCCAATGCTTGGGCTCTTTTGTAAAGGTCAATCGATTTCCAATAATCACTTCATTTGGATCTTTGGTTTATGGGCGAAGCCTTGGAAAAATTATTTTGACGCCATTATTGGTAACTTGAAGCTCAACTCCCATTGCAGATTGGTTCTCTGGATCTTCTCTTACACCTGTATTTTCTTTTCGTTCATTCTATTTTAGTGATGTGATCTTTCCTGTGGGTTCAAGCTTGGATTTGTTTAAAAGATCTCTATGTCTTATGAAGTCCTATGAGGATTCTTACCGGACACCATTATTTGTACTCGATCAGATTTTTGTAACCTGTTCTTATGTGTGATGAGGGAAGGTAAGTCCTGACCTCCTTGGGTATCACTGTTGATTCATCATTGCCAATTTGGTCTTTGAGAAATACTAATGATCTATTCTTTCTTTACATTTTTTGTGTGATTTTGTGGCTCGGCTGTGGTCTTTTCAAGTTCTCTAAGCATGTTGAATCATTCGAGCTCATTCTAGGGGCTTCAATTTACAGTCATTGAAAGTGAATGTGGAGCTCATTATAACTCTGATCCTTGATCATGCTTTGAGTGATTTTCTTGTGTCTATGTTTCATCGAGAAGTGTTGACACTGTGATGCATTTTTCGAGCTTGTAAGCTCTACAATATCTGTGGAGGGTGGTCATTTCTTTAGATATGTATGTTTTCCAATGGGGTGTTCATGGTCAATCAACTTTGAAACCACCAAGGATGAAGGTGAGTGAAATCTTCAAGCCAGTCTAGATTATGACTTATAGATCTATGTATTTTGAGTTCTAGGTATCTTTATTTGAGCTTGAGACTTATCCTTTCATGTTAACGAGTCTATTATTGACCTCTTCCCGAGCTTTTATGAGATCTAAAACTTTACTATGCTTGTATTTTGAATAAATTCTTTTTTTAAAACCCAAAATATGATATCCCTAGAAGATTTTTGATTTTGGGTATTGTTATCTTGCTATACAGGGATTTGTATTTACTTCATTTTCCTGTATTGGCCATAAAGTAGTTTCTTCTCATCTGAGTATTTACCTCTACCTCCTCTCTGTATGAGTTTCTTTTCCCTTAATGAAAACTGTTATTTCCTTTGCATTTGTTGAGAATATTGTGGAAATAATAGCTATGCTTTCTGTATTTAACTGAAACTCCCTTCTTTACCTTTGGCGGGCTTGCAGAATATTAAGACCTTGATAAAATCTTCCGTTGATCTCTGAGTAATAAGTTTTATCATTGTTGCTATTTAGAAATATTGTTGTTTTGAGTTTCCCAAACTCAAAACCGTGTTTAAAACCAAATGTGGCAGACTCAAGATTTTCCCTTATAGCTCGAAACAAAGGGTTTTGATTTTATATGCTTTGCTCTTTTGTATGAGCAGCTTGCATTTTGATTTCAATGGCCATGTATAGTTTTATGAATCTTTGATAGTCTGGGATGTTTCAGGAGATGAAATAAAACTTGAAATTTCGTACTCATCTAAAGCAACAATTTCCATTCTGTACTTTGATATTTGCTTACTTATGAAATTTTGGAAATGTGCTCACATGCTAATACCAAAACACTGTTTCATATTTAAGTGCATGAAAACTGTATCTATTGCTAGGAAATTCTTCTTTCTTGGGGATTATATTTGTTCTTGCTATGAAAAATCTCGTGACTATAAGTTGTAAGTGGTCTTAGTTCCGTGTAAAGGTTAGTCATTTAAATATGAATTTTGTTCATTGATTTCTTGGTGTTATAGTTGTATTCTTTCTAAAAGACATTTTGTTCCTTGAAAATACTTAGCCTGACTTTGATAAAGTCTGTAAATAAAATGGCTTGCATGAAACTCGCATTTTTATAAATCTCTTTCTTCATTCACCTTTTGAATTGATCCTTGTAACTTGTAGTTGCAATTGCACTCTTTGATTATGAAGTTGATGATTACTTGAGGGTTTTCAATGCTTCAATTTTACCAAAGTGATTTTTTTTTTTCCATACCTTGATCTCGCACTTTTCAATTTTAAAATCTAAGGTAGTAAAACCTAGATTTGGGTATCTTTCCCTTGCCATGGGTACTGGAAATTACTTTACTTCATTTGATTCTACAATCTGTTCTTGATCTTAAGAGGTCTTTGTACCTTACATGTGGCTTTTCTAGAAATTATAAGTAGTTATTCATCCATGTAATACCATTCTCGAGGCATAAGCCTTGATTCAGATGCTTTGTTGAAATATTGTAATCTTGTTTCTTTTATTTAGATGCTTTATTTCTTTGATAGTAGTATTTCTGGCATGCTAGAAAATTTAAAATGTTGATTTTTCATGAAAAGCGGTGGAAAGATTTTCCGTAAATCTTTCTTCTTTCTATTTCCAAATATAGTAGTTGTATTTTCTGATTCAGAATACTGAATATAACACTTTTCTATTAAAGCTGATTTGGTAGTTTGAAACTGAAACATAATAACTATTTATCTTGATCATAACATGCTTTTCTGCTTTTCTATCTCACTTACTTGATTTAAATAATTATTTTAAAGCACGTAGTAGCTAAAACAACATGATGAGAAAGTTGTAAATTTCCATTTTAAATGGGGAAGCCCTGTCAAAATTTTCCTAGGACCTTATTTTCATTCTATTTCAGCTATAACCCTTTCTTTCTAGTTAACTTCAACTTCGTTTAATATGATTCTTCTTTTTAGTTACAAACTGAAAAGTACACTTCTATTTGCTAGTCTCTTTTCGATCTTGTAACTTCTTCCATTCACATAAAATATTGAGTTTGAGTTAACTTAATCCTTCTTTCCAACATGTACTTATGACTTGTCTATTTCTTCTTGGTCTACAATCTGTACTCTACACACTTAAGAAAATAGTTAGAAAATGCATAGGCTTTTGGCCACTCTTGTGTCCATGTTTCTTATTTTATTTTCTCTTTCTTATTTCTCGAGTGAGAAAAGCATGTATGCACTTTGAATTTCAAGTGAATTATATCTCCTATTTCAAAGAGATTCATATGCATGAACTAAGACAATAAGGAATATGAATTGATCTCTGAGCTCATAACTGATAGTTCATCTTTTCTTCTTTTCAGGTACAGTGACTTCTATAATAAAGATGAAGAAGGAACAAAAGATGGAATGGAAATACTTCGAACAATGAAGAAAACCCCAAGGAAATGATGGGTTCACTCATACTCCTTTAATTTATTTTTCATGCATGTGTACCTCTTATTTCAGTAGCTATACTTTAATTTCCAGTTACATCCCATGGCTTGTGTGGGAACATTTGAAATTTCCTTATGAATAAAACATTGAATTCTGTAAATGAGTTGTATATTTCTTTCTACATTTCAGCTTTCTGTATGGATTGTATGATGAACTAAACAACTCAGTAATATAATTGAATGTCTTAATCATGAAGGAAATAACATTAATGAGAACCTGTAACATTCAAGTAATGAACTCTAATTTTTGCAATCTGCACTTATGTTTGTTGTCCCAAAACTCAACATTTCACCTATTTTGTAATTCGGTGTCTTCATCAAGACAACACAACTATCCTTCGGGGCCTTGTGTTCTTTTGTTGAAGATAGTATGAAATTGCAGACTATGTGATCTGTTACATTTTGTAATAGCACACATAGCTATATATTTCATTTAATCGTTATTTAATTCATCAGTAACCAATAATATCAATACTCCCTTAGCTTAGGTATACTTCACCAATTCCTTCCATTGTAACGATGAAGTTTTGAGTTGCCCATTTTTGCATATGTGCAAAAATTGTCAACAATTATGGCAATCGTGGGGAAAGACACCTACTAGCTTATAGACCAATGCCTTTCTCTTGTCCAATGGGTATGGAGTCCAAAAATGTAACCAAAATCTACCTTTCTGAAAGGTCCAACCCTTCCAAAACGAAACTAAAACTGGGAAAATATCTAGTAAACCTTATCACATGCACGAATGCACATATTGAATTGAAAAACTATGTAATGTGCATAAACTACACTTATTAAAGGGAAATACTACTTTAACAATCACTATAAGATTTTCAATAAAAGTGTTTGAGAAAACATACCATTCACAGGAATGGTAAGTTCCTCTCCATTCACTTCAAAAGATGAAAAGCAATGTGTTCTTTGCAAGATGAAATCATGTAAGGGCCACTCTAGATTGTATCAAACTTCGTGTGTCTTCCGAATTTTCACGATCAACATCCCACTTTAACACAATATCTCCTTCATTGAAGATTCTGAATTTGGATTTATTATCAAATGTCTTCTTCATCTGCATTTCTTATTATTTTCCATATTCAAATGTGTTTGATCTCTTATCTCTTGTAACTCCATTAACTCTCGCATAGTGAACCTATAATGGTTCATTCTCAAGAAGCTCCATTTGATGCAGCAAATCCAATGTAGGTAACTCAACTAAAATAGGCATTCTTGCTTCTTTTCTGTACACAAGTTTGTATAGTGAATTGCCAACTGATCTTTTAGGAGTCACCCTATCAGCCCAAAGTTCGAATTCAACATCGATGCCAAGCTCTTTGATTATCTTTGAGTGTTATTCTAATGTTCCTCAAAAGGTTCTTATTAGTACTTTTATCTAATCCATTACCTTGTGGGTAATAATTAGATGAAGAACTTGAGTAAATTCCATGGTTGATGTACCCAATGTGTTTTCTTTGCACCAAGAAATGCCAAAGCGTTATCTAATATGATAGTTCTTTGGAACACCAAATATGCAAACTATTCCTTCATAAAAGGATAGTATTGAAGCTTCATTAGCATCTTTCAAGGCTATTGCTTCAGCCCATTATGTAACATAATCTGAAAGTGATTAAGATCCATTTGTGTCCTTGTGATGAAGGTGGTTTTATCATGCCAATAAAGTCAATACCCCACTACATAAAAGGATGATCAACTGAAATAGGCTATAAGGGAAGCGAAGCTAAACGTTCTTTTCCAACAAAGAAAGCACATTTTTTACACTTTTTGATCCATTCAAAATAGTCCTTAAATATGCTAGGCCAATAGTAACCAACTTTCATAATATTTAAAGCTATGGTATGTGCTGAAAAAGACCTCTTGCAGGTCCTTCATGGAATTCTGACAATATTTTCTAAATTTTATCATAGTCAACACACCGCAACAAGATTCCATTTATATCTCTTTTGAACAACACACTATCAATAAATATATAAGGTACAACTTGTAATATGAAATATCTTCATTTATTTTTGTCCATACCTTTCGGATAGGTGCCATGCTGTAGATAGTTAACCAAATCAATCATCCATCTTGATTCCTGAATCTCATGAGTAAGCTCGGGCTACTTATTTTCTAGTTGAACCAGGATTTTTATTGCTGATACGTAATTTCAGCATGTTGTTTTTAATCATCTGGTTATTTAGCTTGTTTTTTTCAATATCAGCAATTAGATGGTCACATGAGCCTTTCCCTCGAACCATCTTAGCAACCCGGATATCAATATCATATTCCATGACCTTTGTTATCCAGTTTTCTCTTTATCATTCAATTCTTTGTTTAGCAAGAATGCTTTCACACTTGGATGAGAAACAAGAACATGGATTTTATTGTTCAAAAGCATGTACTTAAAATTATTTAGTTCTCTCGACTCTACTAAAAGTACTTATTTTTCAAGGAATGTGTACCTAGTTTCATAATCATGCAAGTTCTATCCAAAGAAAGCAATAGGCTACTCAATATTTTCATCATTAACCGAGATATATAGCTCGATTGTTTCCACTCCTGCAAGTGCATACATTGTAATATATTTATAGAAATTTGGATTTACAAGAGTAGGAGCTTGAGAGATAGATGTTTTGATTGATTGAAATCATTCTCTCTCCTTCATTGGTCCAAGAGAAAGTTTTTCTTTCTTCATCATAGCTATCAATGGTTTATCCAATGCTGCAAATTTTGGAACAAATCTTCGACAAAGTTGATTTTTCAAAGAAAACTCTGTAATGCCTTCTTATGATGAGGTAACGATAGCTGTGATATTGCTTCTATTTTGAAAGGATCAATTACTAATAATTGCTTAGAAACAATATGACCAAGTAATTACCTTAATGTACTAAAAAGATAGACTTACGTAGATTCAAAGGAATCCCAAATTGTGTGCAAAACTGAAAGGTCTTTCTTAGATGTATTAGATGTTCTTCGGATGTTTTGAGAATATGGTAACGTCATATAAATAAACTAGGATGAATTTATTTACTAAGATACGGAAAGCCATGTCCATTACACGTTGAAATGTTGTTGGAATTCTAAAGACAAAAGGAATCCTTTTGTAAGCATAAGTACCCCACTTAGTGGTAAAACTTGCTTTATACCTATCCTCTTTCTGGACTAAAATCTAATTATATCAACTATAACCATCTATGAAAGATAATCTATCTGCACCAAAAATTATTCTTAAAATTTGATCCATATTTGGGAGTGGGTAATGATCTTTTAATGAAGCTTTATTAAGATCTTTGAAATCTACACATAATCTGATTTCACCATTTTTCTTCCTAACAAGAACAAGATTGGCTACCCAACTTGAATGCTTAATTGGAAAGATAATACCTAATTCAATAAACTTAGATAATTCTTTCCTCATTAGAGGCTCTATTTTGGGATTTACATGCCTCTTCTTCTGTCTAACTGGTTTAGAATTTAGCTGCAATTTGATAGTATGTTGTGATAAATTGGGATCAAATCCTTTCAGGTCTTGATATTTCCAAAAGAAAACATCTTTAAATTCCTTGCAAAGATTAATAAATGACTGTTTTTCTGCTAAGGAACATACATTTCCAAGAAAAAAAAATTCCTTCAAGAATCGAGATCTCTTCATAATTATCAACATGTGTTGACATATTAGTCTTGACCTTTCTTAACTAATCATCAATGCTGAAGATGTATTCTAATGTAACCAAACCTCGAGGAAGTTTATTTGTCTTTAATCGAACAATCTAGTCACCATATAAGTATTGCAACTTATCTTGATTAACTCGCTGAAAATTCAGCTTCTTGTTGCAAAACCCTGTAGATTTGATCATCACTTTCAAAAACATGCCAATTTGGATCATTATCCGGTATCGAAGGCCCGACAATTACCTTTATATGAGGCTAAATTTTGTTATTTTCAATTTGTTCCAGCATTTCAAAACTAGCACCAACTAATGCAAGTTTGTCCACATGCTTATTTTCAGCTCTACGAATGGAGTGAATATTAATAACATCAAAATATTCCATTAGGTATGAAAATATATGTCTCTGTAAGAATTCATTAATGGATTCTTATAAACAATGAAATTTCTTGATTGATTGATAACACACTCAAAATCACCAAAAATCAGAAGCATGCTAATACATCTCATTCTGGCCCAAAGTAAGCCATGAATTAATACTTCGTATTCAACTACATTACAAGTGCATGAAAATTGGAGACTCAAAGTTGAGAAATACCTTTCATTTGTTGGGGATGTAAGCATCAAACCTACTCCATGTCCTTTCTTGTTCTTAGCTCCATCACAATGAATCTTCGAGATCCCTTCTGCATAATCTTCTATTTTGGACAGCAAGTGAAGTGGTGTATTTTGTTCATGCATATAATACACACCAAACAGTGTGTTCTTCAACTTACTTAAAAGGATCATGTGCATGTTCTTCCACCTGTCTTTTCATCCATAAACATGTTAGAAATACCATCTAATGATTAAACCTAAGCTAACTCATCAAATTCAGATGGTCTAAGGCTAAATAATTAGCCACCGTATTTGGAGAGTGAGGCTCAATATGAAATATGTCCAATGGTTTTGAATCCATAGTAACTTTGGTGCCATAACATGTGGTGAAAAATAAGGACCAATCTATAGAGAGATAACCTCCTATATTTGTTGTGAAGTCTCTAGATAAGTATAAAGTAAAGTATGGAGGTAAATCCATAACAAGAACATCTTGCATAATAGAAACATTGGGCAAGAATGTAACATTACCTCTAAATTTCTGATAACACTAAGCTGTGTTAGTTGTAGTTCCATCAAGTTGTAAGACACTCTTTTCTCGTAGGCTCATCGTTGCAGACCCAATTTTTCTCTAATTTATTTTGGCATAATTGTGATATTTGCGCCACTGTCCACCATGTAATTATGAACTAAATGTTCTCCAATAATCAGTGATAAATAAAATGGTAGTGGCTTCTTGATGTCATGAGCATTCAAAACTTTCTAAACCATCCACTTAACTTCTTTAATGCAGCCTTGTTCAAACATTCCAATGACCATGTCTACCTTCTAAACTTCCTTTTCTGCTATTTTTAAAGAAATCTACAATTTATTTATTAGGAAGGGGTGAAATTTATTTTGCTATAAATTGTGTGCCTTTTGCAAAGCACGAAGCAGGACATTTTTGGATATAGAGTACCGAAGTAATTTTTGCTAGTTTTGAATTTTGAGTGTGAATTATTTTCGCATTCGCAATCATTTGCAGTTTTTGTATGTTTCCATTAATCTTGTGAATAAAAATTCCCGATTAATCATCTTACTCTACCTGCAAAATTCAGTAATTTCTACATGATATTAATGTGCATGGTTAGCTTAGCATTATTGTTGTGATACTCTCCCTCAATATCTCAAAGTGTTTTACCCCTTAACATTCTGTGAAAAAAATTGTTGGTTCGTGCATCGAAAATCCTTTCACATATCAATTGTGCATATACTCAGTCAAAGCCCTCATACAAATTTGGTGTATCACTTTAGTTTTAATTATTTTACAGTCATATTTTCCTCTTAAACCCCAAAAATCAGTTTAGGATACACCAGTAAGGAACCGATCTTGATACGAGACTCACCTCAAAATAGGCATACCCATAGACACTCCGAGGTGTTTCCATTGTTTCTACGAAAGAGAGATATATTTTGCAAGCTTAGAACACCGCAGCCACCTCTTTACACGGTGCACTTTCGAGAGATAACAAATTCCAAAATACATGGGTTGACCTTTAAGGGGCCACTTTATGGGGTAGAGTATGTTTATTATTTCTAACCCCATGTTAAATGGGTACCTTGCTAATGGTTCTAACCTTGTGAGAATTAATTGACCTTAGTATTTATCTATATTGACTCTTCTACCCTTGAGATTTATATGTGGGGTTTTAAGTATAGTGGAATTGAGTTGTTTATTAAAATAACACTTAGGAGAATTTAACCATGCTTAGTCAAATTAAATTCATTAAAGTTTAAATGTGATTTTTAATGTTTTGTTATAATGGGAAATTTTTATTATTAAATATAATTGACTTAGAAACATTAATGAGACAACTATTATTTTTGAAACCTTTTTGTGGACACATTTTGCAAAACAAAATATTCCATAAATTTCTAGTTTTTTCTAGGTTGTTTTCGGGTTTCATGCAAGAAAATTTTACGGGCATTACACTTCGTATCGAGTCATGTGTTCAAATCTTGGACCCTTGGGAACAATGGAAAACATGAGACATGAATATTAAACCTAGCACAAATTTTAAAACCTAGAAAAATAACTTGTCTAAAAATCGTATATTTTAGTAAACATAGAAAACTAGAATAAGACCTAGAATGAAGAACTAACTCTTTCCTTGGTCGTGTATGAGATGTGGACCATACGAGGGTTCCTTTCACATAGACCTAGATTTACCACCTCCAGATCTTTTGGTAGTGGCCATTCTACCTCAAATTTTACGAGACACTTCAAGACATCAATGCTCTTTATATGCGGAGGGTCCTTAAGAGGACAACTTGCTACACCTGATGTGGAGACATCTATGGAGGCTTATGCATCTCCTTGAAACAAAAAGGAGTGTAGGGAAAATAAATTCCACATGGAGTCAGCTAGGCTAGAATTACTATAGAGAGGACAAGGAGATAGTATTTTAGAACGCAGGATAGGTCTCGAGCCCTATACCTAGAGAAGAGCATGCAGAGAGGCCTAGAGGTCACCGGTCGATAGCTCTGAGCCACCATATCGGGGATATCTTCAAGCTACGACTGTCTCACTATTTCAGAGATACATGTGGATTTAAGTAAGATGTCCGGTTGGTGAGAATGAGTGGGTGCTTCATGCTCTACCCTTGTACTAGAACACGAAATCTCGTGGTGTGATCCATATTTTAAGGGATGGAGCGGGTGTCTTATGGAGGACCAAGGAGCGTAAGATCCACATTGATTCGAGAAATGGTTACCCTGGAAGCTCTTTGAGGAGCGGTTTAGGAGAAGGTACCTACCCCAGAGGTTCATTCAAGAGAGGATAAACGAGTTTCTCCACCTTTGTCGGGCATCTATGAATATAGACGAGTATAAGAGTAAATTTTGGACCTACTCTAGTATGTCGACTATATGTAGGATGAGAAGGTACAGATTCATAGGTTCATCGAGGGCCTAAATTTGGATTTTGGTGGTGCGGTACACGTTCACTACCTTAACAGAGGCTATGGAGAGGTCCTTGCAGAGGAGACATGAGGAAAGGCTATGGAGAAAAGATAGCAAAGGTCTAGATATAGTCCTCATTTGCAGAGGAGACATGAGGAAAGACTTGTAGATTTAGGCACAAAGATATGGAGTTTAGGGGAGCCACATCCCGGGTGACCTCAGTCCATAGATCAAGATAGAAATTGAGCGACATCCATGGTCAGAGTCACTGACTTCTATTACTTTGTTTGATTCTAGGTTCATCTGATTATTCCTATACACCATCCTTATTGCATAAATCGAGGAGATCATTGACCTGTAGTCCACCTCCTCCTAGTTGTTATGGTTGTGGTGGATAGAGGTTCTAGACAAGGGTAAGACCTCTAATTTGGTGATATGGGCCAACCATCGATCTATGGCAAAACAAGCTATCTCAGTAGTAGAGATGAAAGGTACCATAGGTGGTATTCCTACTTCTATTTTGTTTGATTCTGGGTTCATCTGATTACTCATTCCACCATTTAACAAACCTACTTAGGAGATTTTTGATGCTTATAAAGCCAAAAGAGGATAGGAGTATGGGGCCTCCTCTTATGGAGTCATTTTTATGGATTGGACACATGGCCGAGAGTGGATTGTTACCATAAGACTATATCATGTATAGATTATCTAGGAGTTGATTTTGTGTTAGAGATCAGAAGGCTCATTTCCATTTGATCTCTATGAGTCCATGCCAAATGTGGATCATTAGATGATGGATGGGCCCTTGATGACCATCCCATCTTGAGATATTTTTCTAATGTCTTTGAGTACCGGTTACCTCCCCATGTGAGATAGATTTTCACATAGATGGTTCACACGAGCGAAGACCTAAGGGTGAGCTCAAGTTATGAGGCCTTAGAGAAAGGCATGATCCATCCTGGAAGTGTGTCCCATTGGGGGCACATTTCATTGGAGATTGAGTGCCTAAACATAGAACGATCTAGTAACAAGGGTAAGACATTGATTTTTTAGAGCCCTCAAAATGTTGGTGATATGGGCGTACGAGAACCATCAAGATCTATGAAGAATGCCCCGTAGTGTTCAAGAGCTTGAAGAATGGTGTTTTCAAGAACTACCAAGTTGAGAACATGTGCAGTACGTGATAGAGATGAAAGGTGTGTCTTCAGAGAGGTGGTATTTGGGCCACATCTACTATCATATTCAATCCTTTTTGTTTGATTCGGTTCATCATGGGTTTAGCGATTATTCTATTATCACCATCCTTATTATAATATTATCCATCAGTTATCCACAAAATAATTGGTAAAAATGTAATTATCAACATTTATTAGACTTTGAAATGGAAATTTATTTAACAATAATAAAAAAAGTTGTGGAATATCCATATTCTTAAAATTTCATTGATAAATCACTCCATATAATTATGAAACATTTATAGGAGTTATGTGTACAACCTAAAAATATTGAATGGACCCATTTTTCACACATTTCTAATGTTTGAACACAACTCGGATATGCGTCGCAAAATCCAAAAATGTAAACTATATCATTGTTGGATGAACACACATCTCTTCGAATATAAATTCATAAAATTTCAATCCAAACTTTTTAATCTATTATTTAAATTAAAACAATTTTTTAAATTAAAATAATTCCATTACAAAATTGTTTATATTGTGTATTAGCACAAAAATGTATAATATAGTGGATTATTACCATAAGACTATATCATGTATAATTATCTAGGAGTTGATTTTGTGTTAGTAGGAGTTAGAAGGCTCATTTCCATTTGTGCCATCTTGGCTATGTAGCTTAAGCGGTGTGTGCGACAAGGTTGCCAAATGTATGTTGTTATGGTTAGTAAGTAATAGATTAGAGATGATGAGTCTAGTGGGCCATCCTTGATGACCATCCCATCTTGAGATATATTTTCTAATGTCAAATTTTCCATTTTTTTAGTGTCTTTTTTCTTTTCAAGAAATCTAATACTGGGTTACCTCCCCCATGTGAGATAGATTTTCACATAGATTTGGTTCCTTACAGAGCCTATCTAATTACAAGATTGCTATATCGGATGACTACTCCTAAGCTCTCGTGAGCTCAAGTTAGTATGCTTGAGAGCCTAAATAAAGAAATGAGGGAGAAAGGCATGATCCATCCTAGTGTGCTCCTCCTGGCATTGGTTTCAAGTAATAATAAACTGGTGATTTTTGTAAAGAAGAAATATGTGACTCTAACATCAACATGCTCATTCAATGCATAAAATTATGATTGTATTTTTTCATGAGTTGTAATTTAATTGATTACATATTGACTTGTGGAGGATGAAAAGTAACGATCATATGAAAAAGATTTAAGAATCGCTATTAAAACATTTCCAAAAAAGCGCATTGCCAATTTATTTTATCGTGATGAAGGGAGCTCATATTTTCTCAGAAGATAGATCTTATTTTGGTATTTCAAGTTATCATCATAGTTGATTTTGGATTATAGAGGAATATATTGAAATTTAATTTAGACATACTACCTATGCGAGACAAACTATGCTATGGAAATTTTTAGATTTAAATTTTTCTATATATAGTGATGCATGTTGTAATCATTAATGTATTTTCAGAGATCGGTTGTAATCTAGTAGATACAGTAATTTTCTAAACAATTTAATGAATTTTTATGTGCCTTTAGGGTTAGTAGTACACATTTATTCTAAAACAGAATAGCTTGGATTTATGGGAGACAAATTGCTTGGATCAGAGAAGGCAATGCTAGTATTGGATTGAAGAGTAAACATTTTGCTTCTCGAGAAAAAGTGATATGGCCACTTCAAGATCAAAAGTGGTGCCTTTTAGGTCCTTAATGCTTTAAAATAATAAAATTAATTGAATCCCCCGATCAGTGTTCAAATGAGCTTGAAGAATGGGTTTTTAGGACATTCTCACCCGAAATGGGTCATCTTCTTTGTGCTCATTTATCAATAAAAATACATCTAAATTAAGGATATTAATGATTTACTCAAACCATGTATGCATGAGGATCTTTATTTCTAAATTATTTTATTTTATGTATTAGCTCTTTCAAACATTATTTTTTATTAAATTAACTGTATAAAATATCTATTTAAAAAAATCGTTTTAATCAAATAATATTTGTAAATTATCATATTTTATTTGTTTTAAGCATTTATGATATTGATATAGTAAATATTCTACAAATAATATACTATCATATTATATATTTTTATTTTAATTGAGATATGTGTGTAAAAATTTATAATAATTTTGAGTAGAGGTGAAATCATTTTTAATAACAAAATTTGGGCACACATCATTTAAAAAATAGGAAGGTATCATTTTATTCATATCATTTTAATGTAATTTGAGAATTTTAAATTGGATGGATTTGACAACATGCCAAATTAGTCATGTGTAAAAATGTTACAATAGGTGCACAAATTCATGGGTTTATAGTGGAATTTTCACAATAATTTTCAGTAGATCACAATTTTAATCACATTTGACGAGATTTGTATCCACAAATTTGGACTTATCCACAACAAAATTGTAGAAAATTTGTGGATACACGACCCATTATCTTGTAGTGACACCCCATCAATTCCCTTCGGTGAAAAAGGGAGAATTTTGTATGGTCATACAAATATGAGTAGGCCTTTAGGAAATGAAGGAATGTCTCACGACAACACTTATTCTTATAGTGCGGATGCTCAAGGTGAGTTCTTTGTTTGTACATATGCTTCTTTGGCGAGGCCTTGGAGGTGTGTTAATGCGGGGAGGGTAGAGTGGTTGCTTTTGAGTCTCACAAACTTAAGGATTATGAGCTCAATTATTTGAATCATGACCTTGAGCTTGCAGTAGTTTCGCGTGCCTTCGTTTGGTGGAGACACTCAAGACCGATCACTCGAGTCTTCGCCACCTCTTCACGTAGCCCAATCTCAACACTCATCAACGGAATTGGATGGAGTTACTTTCTGAGTATGACATGGAGATAGAGAATATGAAGGGGAAGGAGAATGTGGTTACAGATGCCCTGAGTAGATGTAGACATGTGGTTATGGCCACATCAGTGGGTATAGATTTTTGGAGAAGGATATTGTTGTAGCTTCCTACATGACAAACTTGCTACCTTGCGATCGAGAGCAGAAATAGAGTCTCAGAGACCCCTTGAGGGAAAGTTTAATGGATTCTCACTAGAGATAGATGGTCTTCTCAAGCACAAAGGTCAGATATATGTCCCTAGAGATGGAGGCTTGAGACATGAAATTTTGATAGAGGCTCATCGTGCATCTTATTCAGCCCATCCGGGGTGAAGAAGATGTATGCCACCTTGAGATAGTTGTACCATTGGAGAGGAATTCTGAGAGACGTGGCTCAATTTGTGTCATGCTATTTAGAGTGTCAAAAGGTGAAGGTCGAGCATCAGAATCCAGCTATCCTTCTCTTTCCTCATGCTATACCAAAGTGGAAATGGGACACCATTTCCATGAACTTTATAGTTGGGTTACCAACGTTGAGATACCACCACGACACCATCATGGTCATGATTGATAAATTGAAAAAAGTGGCTCATTTTTCTTCGGTGAAAACCACTTACACAACTAATACAGTGGCACGGGTATATCTTGATGGGATCTTTAGGTTACACGGGATTCTGTAGAAGATAATTTTTGACCATGATCCTTTGTACACTTCTCACTTCTTGACTATGATGCAACATGCTCTCAGGAAAAAGATCAATTTTTGTACATCGTATCACCCTGAGACAGATGGAAAGAGTGAGCGGCTGAATCAAATTTTGGAGGACATGCTTAGCATGTACGTCATGGATCATCAGTCGATATGGGAGGAGTATCTGTACTTGGTGGATTTTGCCTACAATAATAGTTTTTAGAGTTTGATAGGCATGTCTCCTTTTCAAGAACTTTATGGTAGATAGTGCAGGACACCTCTTAGTTATGATAGGTTAGAGGATAGGGTTTCTCTTAGGCCAACTTTACTACAGCATATAGAGTAGTAGGTTGTTATGATCAAGTAGATATTGCAGGAGGTGCAAGAAAAATAGAAGAAGTATCTTTGATCAACATAGGACATATCATAGTTATGAGGTGGGAACAAAGGTGTTTCTTTATGTCGAGATCACAAAGATCCCTATTCATTACGTGAAAGGTTCTAAGATTTCTCCTAGATTTATGATTCCCTTTGAGATCTTGTAGCGTATCAGCCCTTTGGCTTATCCTCTAGTGTTACCACCCATCTTGTCTTACGTCCATGAGGTGTTTCATGTTTTTGTACTTAGGAGATATATTGTAGACCCTTCTCATGTGCTAGATTGGACCTCCTTATAGGTGCAAGATCAGGGGCAGGTGATGGTGGAGATCTAAATTTTAGAGCACAAGACCCGGGCCTTTAAGGTAGAGATTAACCGAGTTCGAGTCTAGTGGGACAGATATGATGAGACTGCAGCTACATGAGAGGATGTTACATTGCTATGAGTTCAATTTCCACACCTATTCCAGTGACTTCTAGGAGGAAGTCGAGTCTAAGGGGAGGGGGATGTAGTGCCAACTTCCCTTTGACACCTTTTGTTATTGATTTCGATATTATTGACTATACTTATGGATATTATTGTAGATTTTTGATTTAGCATGATGTTAGATGTTAGAGATACTGGACTATTGTTGATTTCGATTCATATATGATGTGTGTGGATTACTAGAGACAATTTATATTGATGTTGATATGTTTGTTGATATATATATATATATATATATATATATATATATATATATATATATATATTCGGACATGATATTTCATCATATTGAGTAGACCTAGACAATTGAACTAATCTTATGATCTTATATATATTGATGAAATGTGAAATCGAGATGTTGTTAGAAATTGTAAATAATATTGTTACTTGCCTAGATGATGTTTTGATTCATATATAGATGATTGTGGATTTATATTGTATATTTTATCCTATATATTTTGATGTGGCCACGAGGCCGAAAGAGGTATTAGAGGTAAACTTATCACAACAAACAATAGGAGGATTGGAGACCAACCACATTGGAATTCTAGATGAATTCAACAAGGGTCACCATGGCAACATGTATTTTTTATGTATGTGTGTTCGAATTGTTGTTAGGGGCTCCCATGGGGAGAATCACCTCCAATCGTGGGACCAAGGGGTTGCGTGTTATCTCTTTTATTAGTTTCCTTTATTTAATTTTTGT
This sequence comes from Taxus wallichiana var. yunnanensis, assembly GCA_018340775.1. NCBI lineage: Eukaryota > Viridiplantae > Streptophyta > Pinopsida > Cupressales > Taxaceae > Taxus > Taxus wallichiana. The sequence continues at coordinate 175,209,646 of CM031238.1, forward strand.
ATGTTATTTTATAGTGATGTATTCTCCTTTTATTAATTACTTGATTTGTGTCTAGATTAGTAAATTAATATTTTTACTAAATTAATTGTGGATGGGTCAAAAGTATTTCATTTATTAGATTAGATGACTCTTTGGTTATGTGTTGTAAGTTGAGATTTTGTGAACTAGAGTTTTGTACACTCTACCCCTTCATGAAAATTTTGATTTGGCATTGAGGGCCAATTTTGGAGGCTTATGGGACAAGTTAAAATTGTCTTACACCTCTAAAATTGCTATAACAACCCTACCTATGGATTGGGGGTCAAAAATAGACCCTATTATGTTGTTTTGGAAGACAAAAAGGTAAAATTTTATTGCACTTTCTTTCCTGTAATTAAGTTTGTCCTTAGGGGGTGTGGGCTTGGATTATGTGTGTAAGTAAATTTTCATTCCTCTCACCCACCAATTTATGGTGCATTGGGGTTGAGGTTTGACTTTTGACATGGAGTTGAGGATGATTGATGTGGAATCATACATGGAGGCACCTCACCCTCCTCTCTCCCTTTTCTATTTACTCAAGTTCTTTTGCTTGTTTGAGGGTTACTTCATTTCTTTGTGCTCTTGCATTTTTGGGAGTTAGAGGATTTTGGAGTGCTTGTAGATTTTTTGGAGCTTCTTGGTGATTTTTTGGGCTTGAAGAAGCTTGGTGTGGGACTCTTGGATCAAACTCTACCATGGAAAGGTAGGAGCTATACTCTTGTAAAATATTTTCTTTTATATTGTGTATATGTGCATGTTTTTAGTGTTTTGGTATACTTGTTGGGTGCTTGGGTAGATTGTATAAGTTTGGTGTAGGAGGGGACTATGGGGATCTTACATGTGGGGAGGCATAAAAGTTGGTTTCATGTTTTGGAGGGAGTTGGGTTAGGTGCCCCACCTTGGACAAGAAATTGCTTACATGTCTTACTTGGTCTATTTTTATGAGGGAGCCATAAGAGATTGTAGGGAGGCATAAGAGAATGTGGGAGGTATAAGGGGTTCTTGACCAAGGCATAAGAGTGTGTATGCGTTTTGAGATGTTTATTGGAGGGTTTTAAGGTGGTCACCTATTTCCCATTGGGAGGCATAACTAATTTCCCGAAGATTTTGCTTCTATAGATTTTTCCATTTTGAAGGCTTGTATATTTTGTTAGTTTCCTTCTTGTAATAGTAGTTGTGTGGATTGTATTTTAGTATGGTTGTAAAATCTTTGTATTGTGATGTGGAATCTTGTGTTTTTGCCATGAGTTGGATCCATTTTTCATTGCAATGTGGGTCTAATGAGGAGGATGACTTATTCTCCCCATTGGAATTCTTGGTTGGGTGGAGAGTGTTGTCTCTCCCCCTTTTTTGTTGTTATTAAATGAAGCATGGTGAATCTCTCTTATTGGTGATGTGAAACATGGAGCATTGTTGGTGTCCTCAAGAAATCTTTCCTTATGAAAAACCTCCTTGTTATTCCCACTTAGGGTGGAAGACTTGTAATATTGTATTCATTTTAGCTTTCATTCTTGTAAGTTTTCCCACTTTAAGTGGAAGATATTGTATTAATAATTGTGGAGAATTTTTTTGATTGTTGGATATTAAAGTTGTATTGTATGTTAAAAAGGGAAAGAAACATTTGTTTCTTTACGTAATATAGTTTTTGTTGTAAAATAGAAATGATGTTAAAGGAAAGACAATGTATTCCACTTTTTCACTTGGCTCTTGAGCCTCATGTAAGTGTGTTGATCTCATTGAAAAGTTAGTAGCTCTAATTTTAAAACTTATTGAAAATCTTGTAAGATTTGGTTGTGAGAATGGTTATAAAAATAAAGGAAATTGCTTATGTTGTATGAAGTCAAGAAATATTAAAGTTCATTATATTACTCAAAGGCATGTAGTGAAATAAGTTGCATTGGTTCATTTTCATATAGTGGATGAAATATATTTTAAACTTTATTCAAATAGATGGAAATTACTTAAGTTTTAATTAGTCTTGAAATAGGCCAATGAAGTGATCTAAGTTCTAACTTTAGTATGTTATCCTCATTTAAAATTCATTGTAAATCCATTACAAGTTAGTAAGGGAAATGAAATGAAATCTATTTTACTCCCTATACAAGTTTTATCAAATTGTTAAAGGAGAAAGCAAGTGCAAGTATTTATTTGTCAATAGTGATAGCTATATCCCATTATTACTTTTGGTAGTAGGGTTAATATTTTTTATATTATTAACAATTAAATATTTTGATATTAATGAACTTATTAATATGAAAATATATTAATATTAATGTACTATTAATATTATTATATTAATGAAAATATGATTTTATAAACTACACCAAAAAAATAAATATATAATATAAAACAATATATAATATATATATCCCTTAACAAAGTTTTTCTTTGTATCGCATACCCAAATGGAAATATTTATCAAATCTTAAATATATCAATAAATGGGCAAAACCCATAAGCTCATTTGGGCAAATCAAAGAAAAATGAACTAAATAAAATATATAAATACATTTAAAACCCTAAATGGTGGTATAAACAAATAAAAAAATAATGGAGCTTGTATGCCTCCCCAAAATCTTAAAGGGCCTCCAATGGCTTATCTTCCTCCTCAAACAACTTGAAAAACAAAAGAGATACAATGAGCCAAAAGAAAAAAGAAAGTAGTTTTTTAAGCATGCTTTAGGGTTAGTTACTTTTTTCATCATCAAGGGTCCTAAATGAATCCATCCAAGGGATGAGATTCATCCCTGCAAAAAGTAGGTAGGGAGTGGGTGAGTGGAATTTGAATTTAAATTTAAATGTTTTAATTCCAAAATGCATGGGTTGACTTTTAAGGGGTCACTTTATGGGGTAGGAGTATGTTTATTAATTCTAACCCCATGTCAAATGGGTACATTGTTAATGGTTCTAACCTTGTGAAAATTAATTGACCTTAGTATTTATCTATATTGACCCTTTTACCCTTGAGATTTATATGTGGGGTTTTAACTATAGTGGAATTGAATTGTTTTATAAAATAACACTTAGGGGAATTTAATGTGCTTAGTCAAATTAAATTCATTAAAGTTTAAATGTGAGTTTAATATTGTGTTATAATGGGGAAAATTTTATTATTAAATATAATTGACTTAGAAACATTAATGTGACAACTGTTGTTTTCGAAACCTTTTTGTGGGCATGCTTTTCAAAAAAAAAATCCATAATTTTCTAGTTTGTCCTAGGTTGTTCTCGGGTTTTGTGTGGGTAAATTTTTTTGGGTGTTACTTTATATTAAGATGTAGTAATACAATTAGCTTTGTAGCACTATATTGCACACCTGCAAAAAGTCACAAAATAAGAGGGATATGAGTATTATATAGTAAAGGTTGCATGTATCTTTACATATTATTCAATAAATTTCAATAATAGTAGACAAATAAAAAGAACCTTAGAAGAGGGAAAATAAAAACGAATGTTTATGCACACAAAAAAATAAAGGGACATAAAATTAAAATAGAGGTGTCAAATTCTCTTCCAATTTGATTATTGAATTCAGGGATATAAAATGATAGGAAAGGCATTTTTTTTTCAATTTGATTACAAAATTTAAAGGCAGCTCTAACAAATTCTTGAGAGTTTTTAATCATTTGGATTAATGTTTATGAGTAGATACTGAGAGGATCTTCAAACTTATTTCTTCTATATAATGATTTTCAAAAAATTTGAAAAAGAGAGAAATGTTTAAGCATCAAGAAATTAAAGCAGTAATATATATATTATTTCATGAAGAATAGCATTGCTTGTTTAGGATCAGTCCCTACCATTATTGAGCAAGGAAACAAGTAAGTTATGAATTCTTGGGAAATGACATGTTTTACATGTGATAGAGATTGTGCACTGGATAACAACCTGTTACAGATCTAAATAAAAGGAAACCTGCATGATCAATCTCACTCCTTATCAACGTTATGGAACCAGAAGCGAGATGCTTTTTAACACTAGAAGTGTATCAGAATAGTATTCATCTTTTCCAAAACAATTATAAAAAAATTATGAACAATTTTTGACATTATTAGTTAGCATAAGTTTCTATTGCCAAAATTAGTCCTTTGATAGAAAATATATTTTACATACCATTGTCCTGAATTTTGAACGCCAAGTAATCTAAGAGTAGAATGCCAAGAAACATTACTCTGTAGTAAGTACATAGTTTTACGTCAATGGTGAGAATTAGATATTCATAACTTAAATTTATCTTCGTATTTTAAATGTTAATTTCTTTATACTTTTTAATTTATTTTCATCTCTGTAAAGCACCTTCACATAGTTCTTTGATATAAGAAAAATAATGAACTATGGGATCTACCTTTCTACCTCTTATAGATAAATATGCATGTGTTGCATATTTAATTCCAACCGTAGCTTTTTAGGAAAGCTAATTTTAGCTTTAGTCTTGTTTTAGTTTGCTTTAGTTAAGTTAGCTTTATCTTATTTTTATCATTAGATTTAATTCAAATAAATCTGTTTTAATTCATGCATAGCATGCAACTATTTTAAAGCATGAGTTTAGATTTAGAATGCTCAGTTGAAGAGCTGTTAGTGGGTGAGTTATTCTATTTAAATAACAACAATTGTAATTGCTTTGTATGCACACACAAAGGTGTGAAATCTGCACAAGCAAGGAAGGATGTGCATTGAAAGCACACACATTTACACGCACTGACTTGATTGTAAAGAGCTGAAGCTCTACGAGTATGATGAAGCTTTTATTAATGGAGATTATGCACAATGAGTGTTGGTTTGAATATTCATCTATTTATGCAAGTTATTTAAGTATTCTGTTTATTTCTTTTATGTTGTTTGTTGTATAAGACTGCAGATTTTCTACAAATTGGTATCAGAGCGAGGTTATTCCAGCAGCTTATTAAATTGGTAGCAAGCTATGGCTTCTACATCTGGTATGTAGACACCGCAATTTAATGGAAAGAATTACGAATACTGGTCGTTGACCATGAAGGCGCTATTCAGATCTCAAGACGTGTGGGAGATCGTTGAAGATGGGTACACAGAGCCCACAAATGCAGCAGCATATATTGCACTTTCTCAAAGAGAAAGATACTTTGAAGGAGTTACGAAAGAAGGATGGAAAAGCTCTTTTCTATATTCATCAGGAAATGCATGAAAGCATTCTTCCAAGAGTGGCAACATCTAGTCAAGCAAAGACTGCATGGGATACTTTACAAGTTGCATATCAAGGTAAGGAGAAAGTAAAAACCGCCAAGCTACAGTTACTTCGTAGAGATTTTGAGAATTTAGCAATGAAAGATTCAGATTCTGTAGAATCATTTTTTACTTATGTAGTTGGCTTAGTCAATCAAATCAAATCCCATGGTGAGACTCTTGAGGATAGAAGGATTATTGAAAAATTGCTTAGAAGTTTGCCTACGAAATTTGATCCTTTAGTTGTTGCTATTGAAGAAACTAAGGATCTGAGTCAATTTTCTATTGATGAGTTGCATGCATCACTAATCAATCATGAACAGAGGATGAATAGATCACATGCAAGTGTAGATCAGGCTTTTGCATCTCAGACAGCAGGTAGTCGTGGCAAAAGAAGAGGAAGTTTCAGCCCAAGAGGCAGAGGAAGAAGTCCATCTAGAGGACGTGGCAGCGGTTCATCAAACTCAAGTGGAAGAGGACAGAATCAAGAACAGAGTTATGGTCAGAGACAAGATAAGTCTCATGTTCAGTGTCATTATTGCAAGAAGTATGGGCACTATGCTTATGATTGCAAGAAAAAGCAATATGATCAAGAGAGACAAAATCAAAATCAGGTTGGAAGTTCTATTTCTAAACCTATGTTTATTGCATGCACAAGGATTGCCGAAGCAATACCTTCTTTATCCCCTATTGAATGTAATTTGTCAAAAGAGAGTCCATGTGATGTATGGTATTTGGATTCAGGTTGTAGTAATCACATGACAGGTAATCTAGATTTGTTTTCTAGTTTGGATGATTCAGTTAAGAGTGATGTAACTCTTGGAAATAACAATATTGTGTCTGTGAAAGGAAAAGGCACGGTTAGTATTCTAACAAGACAGGGGGAAAACAAGTATGCAAGATGTTTACTATGTTGCAGGTTTGAAACATAACCTTATGAGTATTGGACAAGCTGAGTACGAGAAAGGATACCGAGTCTATATGGAAGACAATGAGTGCGTGATTGTGGACAAAGCTCCTAGCACTCAGTTGATTGCAAAAGTGAAGATGAGCAGCAATAGGATGTTTCCATTGATTTTGAAACCTGGAAAAAAGAAGAAATCAGATCTGTTTGCAGCAAAATTAGTAGCTCAGTTTGCAGCAAAGTCCTGCGTTAAGCCAAATCAGTCTTTTGTTGAGTCTGTGCTCAAAAAGCAGATGATGAGTCTCTGTGCCAATGAAAAAGGATCAAGTCTGCGCTACTGACAAGTGAGTCTCTGCTTTGATTCCTACGTAAATATAGTTGAGTCTATCTTTGAAGGAACACAATCAGCTTTTCATTCAGTCATGAAGGATGAAACATGGCTTTGGCATCTAAGGTATGGACATTTGAATTTTGGAGGTTTGAATTTATTACATAGAAAAAATATGGTTAAAGGTTTGCCATTGATTGAAACCAGAAAGGGTATGTGAAGGTTGTATTGTGGGAAAGCAACACAGAGATTCATTCCCAGTTGGCAAAACAACAAGAGCAAGTGCACCACTTGAGATTGTACATTCAGATTTATGTGGACCTATGCAGACAACTTCTATTGGAGGTTGTATTTATTTTATGACATTCATTGATGATTACACAAGGAAGACATGGGTTTATTTTATGAGAAATAAATCAAATGCCTTTGATACATTTCAGCAGTTCAAGGCATTAGTGGAGAAGCAAAGTGGATACTACATCAAAGTTCTCAAAACGGACGAGAGGAGGTGAGTATGTTTCTAATGAGTTTATGAATTTTTGTAGATATCATGGTATACACAAGTAGTTTACTACCAGGTATACACCACACACAATAGTGTGGTGTGGAGAGAGGAAAAATAGAACCATCATGGAGATGGCGAGAAGCATGTTGAAGGCAAAACATCTTCCAAATGAGTATTGGGCAGAAGCAGTAGCAACTTCTGTTTATATTTTGAACAGGTGTCCAACGAAACTTGTTAGGAACATGGTTCCTCAACAAGCATGGACTAATAGGAAACACAGTGTTTCACATTTCAGAGTTTTTGGTTGTGTAGCGTATGCACATGTACCTGATGAGCTAAGGAAGAAGTTAGATAACAAAGGAGAAAAGTGTATTTTTGTTGGGTATTCAGAGAATACAAAAGCATACAAGTTATACAATCCAGTCCTTTGGAAAGGTTGTGATCAGCAAGGATGTACAGTTTATTGAGAATGAAGCATGGGATGGAAGTATAGAGAAAACAGTGAGTATAGCAACATCTATTCCGCATGATGATATGACAGATGAAACTTTAGAGCAACAAGCTATTGTATCTACAAATCTTGGACATGCACCACAAGTTGTAGCACAAGCTACACCTCCATCTATAATCAGGAGGTCACCAAGATTTCAGCCATCTTCAGCCATGCAAGAGACACCACAGGGAACACAGAAGCTACTCCATCACCAAAAGTAGTCCTGCATCAAATACTCTACAGCGGAAAACAAGAAGTCTAAGTGAGATTTATAATGTTGATACAACTAATTCATTTTCAGTTTTTGCATTATTTTCTCAAGCTGCAGATCCAGTATATTACGAAGAGGCTATAAAGAATGAAGTTTGGGAAAAAGCCATGGATGATGAGATTGATGCTATAGAGAAGAATCAGACATGGGAGCTAATGGATCTTCCAAAAGGAAAGGACGTGATAGGAGTCAAGTGGGTCTACAAGACAAAATACAATGTTGATGGAAAAGTATAGAAGCACAAAGCAAGGCTGGTTGCAAGAGGTTTTACGCAGCAATATGGAGTTGACTACAATGAAACATTTGCACCAGTAGCACGTTTGGACACGGTAAGAATGGTTTTAGCAATTGCAGCTCAAAACAAATGGCCTATTTATCAGATGGATGTTAAATCAGCATTCTTAAATGGATTCCTTGAAGAGGAAGTTTATGTAAATCAGCCAGAAGGTTATGAGATTGAAGGTCATGAAGGAAAAGTATACAGATTGAAGAAAGCGCTCTATGGTCTCAAGCAAGCACCTAGAGCTTGGTACAACAGAATAGATTCTTATTTGATTGAGAATGGTTTTCGAGTAGGAGCAGCGGTGAGCCTACCTTATACACCAAGATAAATGAGCAAGGTAAAATTTTAATTGTTTGTTTATATGTAGATGATTTGATCATTACTTTGGAAATCTATCTCTGAGAGTCATTCAAATCAGCCATGAAGAAGGAGTTTGAGATGACGAGATCTTGGTCTTATGCATTATTTTTGGGTATTGAAGTTCAACAATCAGAAGGTGAAGTTTTTATCTCACAAGCAAAGTATGCAAGTGACGTTTTGAAAAGGTTTAACATGTTGAATTGTAAGCCAGCACCAACACCAATTGCAGTAGGTTTGAAGTTGAGCAAAGAGGATGAAGGATCGTTTGTGGATCCAACATTGTTTAAAAAGTTGGTTGGAAGTCTTATGTATTTGATGGCCTGAGGCACGATATCATGTATGGTGTGAGCCTCATATCAAGGTTCATGGAATCTCAAAAGATTCACATTGGCAAGCTGGAAAAAGAATTTTTGAGGTATGTACGTGGAACAAGAAATCATGGAATTCTTTATTCAAGTTCGAGATGAGTTCAAACTCATTGGTTATATGAGATAGTGACAATTTGGAAGTATAGATGATCGGAAAAGCACATCCGGCTATACTTTTCACTTTGGAGCAGGAGTGGTTTCATGGGCATCAAAGAAGCAGCCCATTGTCACGTTATCTTGAAGAGAAGTAGTAGTATGTAGCAGCAGCAAGGGAGCAGCATGTCAAGTTGTTTGGATGAGAAGAGTGTTGATAGATTTACAACAGAAACAAGAGGAAGCTACACAGATTTTTGTGACAACAACTCAGCCATAGCGTTGTCCAAAAATCATGTTTTTCATAAGAGGAGCAAGCATATTGATACGAGGTATCATTTCATCAGGGAGCTGGTAAACAACAAGGAAATTCATCTTGAATTTTGTAGATCCGAAGATCAGTTTGCAGACATTTTTACAAAGGCTTTAGCAAAAGAAGTTTTGAATATTTGAGAGATTGTTTGGGAGTTTGTGATCCTGCACATGGCAGATCTGAAAAAGCAAACACAACTCTAGAAGAGTGAAAGCTACAGTTTGAAATTAAGGGGGAGTGTTGGAAATATGCATGTGTTGCATATTTAATTCCAACCATAGCTTTTTAGGAAAGCTAATTTTAGCTTTAGTCTTGTTTTAGTTTGCTTTAGTTAAGTTAGCTTTATCTTATTTTTATCATTAGATTTAATTCAAATAAATCTGTTTTAATTCATGCATAGCATGCAACTATTTTAAAGCATGAGTTTAGATTTAGAATGCTCAGTTGAAGAGTTGTTAGTGGGTGAGTTATTCTATTTAAATAACAGCAATTGTAATTGCTTTGTATGCACACACAAAGGTGTGAAATCTGCACAAGCAAGGAAGGATGTGCATTGAAAGCACACAGTTGCATGCACAACTTGATTGTAAAGAGCTGAAGCTCTGAGTATGATGAAGCTTTTATTAATGGAGATTATGCACACATCAATATGAGTCTTTGGTTTGAATATTCATCTATTTATGCAAGTTATTTAAGTATTTGTTTATTTCTTTTATGTTGTTTGTTGTATAATAGGGCCCCCTGAATGGAAAATAAATGTTAATTCTTGTTACATTATTGGCAATCTTATGTAAATGGGGAAATTGAATCGATGCCATTTAATTATTGTTTACCTTCTTTTATACAAATGATTGTGCAAGAAGGATTAGATGGAATAAATTTTATAATCTAGTTACCCCTTGTTGCAATAGTTCAAGAAAAAGAGGGCTATTGCTTTCAATTTCTCATCCTAAGTAAATGGATATAGAATGACCATTTCTTCACCTCTTATTATAGAAATACAATAATTTTTACCAAACTAAACAACAAATCAATTAATATATTTACATATATTATTAATACACCAAGTTTATATTAATTATATATATATATATAGAGTTTTATTATACAAACTTTATTAAACAAAAAATAAATTGAAGTGACTAAGTTTATAAAGGGCAATGTGTTTTTATTGGCAGATTGGCCATTGGTTTGAATATGTGGATAGTGCGTTGGGGAGGGGGCCACCTCCACCCACCTAACCCATATGAATATGGGTTGGAGGAGGGGGTGGTGGGCCCTCCCCAACCCACAAAACTTATTAATAAATTAGTCCCCTAATATGCTTTCGGGGGCCATATTTATTACAACGAACCTCCCCGTTATTAATCTGCAACATCATTTTTATGCCAAAAGGCATGTTCTCTGGGAGAAAGCCCAACCTCTTCAGACAAGTGACAAAGGTATCGAAGATCATGATCCATTGGTCGAAAAAGTACGTCTAATCATTCGCCATACACGTGTCACTACCAAATGTTATGCAAGTTGAGGTTTGTTACTTGAATAGGTAATTTCGGTCGAAATATACCTTCTTTTGCTCCAGAGGGTAGCTTTGTTAAACTATGGCAATTCGATTATGTTTTTAGTGGCATTCGAACAAGGGTAGAATAGTTGAGTTCTTTTGTTGTCTTTTGTCAGAGATTTCAAATCTACAGATATCCCTCTATTTGATTTCAATAGTGGGGATATTCTCATCACCACAGTTCCTGTTTGGTATTGGCAATCATAAATTTGTGAGATCCTTGAATCTTCAAAGAAGAGGAAAACACGTAGGGCATGTACTTTGGCCAGAGAGAATTGAATGTCATCTTGAAAGTTTTCAGTGAAATTTTAGATATCGCACTGAATACATCACATGCAGTGCAGTCTCTCACAACGTCTTCAAGATCTCCTCCATTGTAAATCCTACACCAAGTTTCCATTGACCCCATAAAAATAAATATATGGAACTAAATTTGTTGTTTCATCTGTTTCCATTAATGGCGGTTTTCCTGAACTGCTTCCGCGTAGGCCATGAGCATGTGCACGAGACAGACGGATCCGTGCCCTCATGAGAGGAAGTGGAACCCATCTGTGTTCGCTTTTTTTCCTCCTGTATTCTTGTGTTGATCATCTTGCGGTTGGGGCTGCGGCTGTGCCTACGGTTGCTGGTGGTACTGGTCGATTGGACTTCAAGGAAGGAGTTGCTCGAGCTCGGGATCACCATAGTCGAAGGAGGCGACGACTCGTCACGATAAACCAAAGCCTGATGCTCATGTTGTTATCACTGTTGTTGCACCCTATCACACCTCTCGGCACCAACTTTACATTGGGATGGGATCGACCAAAGTATAAGTAGATGCTCTCATTATTAATGTGAATTTATGTACTTATATTGAAGTATATATATAGTGAGTATATATTGACTTGTGAGTTTAACACAACTCACAAATGAATATGCTCATTGTGTATACTCTTCACGCATGTTGTTAATGAAAATTTCTATAGACTTTAACCTGTGTACACATATTTAAGTATATATACATTGAGTATATATTATTTTGTGAGTTTATGTATATATGCAACATATAGGGGGGTTCAGGTTGTCGCATGGCATAGGAGAATGGACTGCTGTTGTGTTCGAGATTGTGATGACATTTGGCCACAATTGGTCCCATTGCCATTGGGCTTATTGTTAGTGCAAACATTTTAGCTGGAGGGCCATTTTCATGAGCTTTAATGAAACCCTACCAGAGCATTTGGCCCTACTCTAGTTAGTTGGGCATGGAGGCACCATTGGATTTACCAAGTATGCCCTTTTGTTGGAGCCCACCTTGCTGGGATCATTTATGAGTTTTTCATGATTCGATCTGAACCCACTCACCACCAGCCATTAGCGACTGAGGATTATTGAGCTTCAACTAGCGTTAAATGGTTCCTTTGTTTTCCTCGGGTTGAACTCATGACTGAGAAAGGAAAAACTTTTTTCCTTAGTGTTTGTGTATGGTGGGTGTATATTTGGTCTTATTGTTTGTATTGTGTCTATGTCTAAATTTGCGAGAGTAGATGTACATACTTCATTTGCTATTGTAATGTGGTGGATTCTTATGAATAAAATGGACTCCTATTATGATTTATTAAATCTTGTACACCCTTGGTTTACATTTTCCAAAATATTTAGAATTTTCAAAATATATATATATATATATATATATATATATTTATATATATATATATATATATATATATATATATATAAGTAGATACAGTAAATATTGATGATGACACTTCTACACTGCAAATGTTCGGCTATAAAATGTTTTGTAATTTAAGAAACAATAAAAAGGGGTAAACTAGGCTATGATCACACTTTAGTTTTACAAGAGTCTGCATTGGTTCAGGTTTGCAACAAATGTCACTCATGCATTAAAATTATTTTACATTGATGAGTCTCGGTTAACGCCTTTGGATCTGAAATAAAGTGTTTGTATTGTTATGCAAGGAAAATGACAGGTCTGAAAGGCCATTTAGGGTGCGTCACTCTCCATGTTCTGCCCTGGGTTTTGAAGAGTGCATAACCCGGTTGGTGGGTTTGTTTGACACGGGTATTTTTCTCATTCAATTTTTATTTTGTTGTTAAATACATGGAGAAACAAATAGTAGATAATTTTGAAGCTATACGATTCATATGTTATCAATCTAAGGAATATTTATATTGAATGCCCTTTAAATGTGTTCTTACTCTCCAAACCCTAAATTTCGTACATTAAACTTAAACTATTGATAATGGCGTAGGCGATGAGGATAAATCTAAAAAATCCTAAAATTTTAAAGCTATTTGATTCATACGTTATCAATCTAAGGAATATTTATATCGAATGAATTTAAACTACATTAAACTTAAAATATTGATAATGGCGTAGATGATGAGGATAAATCTAAACTATCTTAAAATTTTAATACGCTAGCAAATGCAGAACGCTCCACCCCATTTTTTGCATTTACTCGCTCGAGAATTTTTTACTTGGATTCATCGATCTAGGGTTTTCGAGCAGAAGTGGAGGTCATCGTGGGCTCTACATCTTGTTGCTTGCTCAACGACTATGGCAAAGATGTCAACAATAGTGGCAGAGGCATGAAATCCACAAATATTGGCCTTTGAGTGGGTTTATGCATTTGAACGGGTCTTGGCAATTGCACTTGAGAACGAACTCTGGAGCTTGCACATTGAGCTTGATGAACGTTTTGGTGATTGCACTATGGGCACGAACTCAGGAGCTTTCACATTAAACTTGTTAAACTACGAGTTCTTTTCAAGAACAACTAATGATGATCATGTCTTTCCTAGGTTTGGATTTAAATATTTGAAGCTTTTCAACAGTGCATCGTCTTTCTCATTTAGGGTTTTTTCTAAAAAAATTTCTATGGATTTCCTAAGGGAAATGATTACATAACCTGATTGCATTGTAAATGCATTGATGGTTTGCATGCACGCTTTCAGTTTCTCCTCGGACCCCATGCCCAAAATTCTCATGCTTTTCTAGATCGCAAAAGGGGTGATGAACTTGCAAAAAAAGATAAATTTAGGGAAAGAGAATGAAGAGTGAGCAACAAAGCAAATTACCTCAGCACTGTCACATCCAAGGCTTGTTTAATGGTGAGCTCTAGGCATTCAATTTCTGAACATCCAAAATCCACCCGAAGCTCGAGCATTCACATATTGTGGAAAGAGAAATGAAGAAGAATATGTTCAAGGTGGAGCGATGCAAAAGATAAAAAGAGGGCAAGAAAAAGGAGGAGAAAAAGCTTCAAGGTGATGCAAAGATAAAAAAAACATGAAATTAAAGAAATTGTGTAGTTTCCTAACAATTACGCATATTGATAGCAATTGAGTAGCTTGAGGGGCCATGTATTTGAAATCGTGCATGAATCACACTTGGCTTATAATAGTTGTGTGTTGATATGATTTTGGGTTTATCTATGTTTGAGTAGCTTATACTGCTCTACGTCATCACCAACCATGCACTCATTGAAGTCTTCATATGGTTTTGTGACAAATATGCATTAGACCAACATCAATGTTTACGTTTTGATTATATGGAAGTTTTAAGCTAACATTGGTTTCCTTACCTATCACCTCGAATCATGTGTAAAATCAATTCCTTAACTCGCCAACACGTTCACCTGAATCTGGAGTTAAATCTATTATTTTCCATCTTGGGTTGGTACCTCCATAGAAGCTCTAACAATTGCAACCATATTTTGTTGTTACCGTTCTTGATTCTTATATTTTTATAGACTTGCATTGTATGTGTTCATCTTGACATCAATTAATCAACCCATGTAAGAGGTCACATCTGTAATATACAAGTCCATTCACTGTGACTCGATTTCATTCTAAATCTTGGTCGAAACATTATTTGTGATTTTTAATAGGTTTTAGTTTCATGTAAATTGGTGGTAGAAGTAGAGTTTAGTTTTATTTAATTTTTTGAAGCTTTTCGATAGTGCATTTTCTTCCTCAATCGGTTTTTTCTAAAAAAAAATCTTCATGGATATCCTTTGGGGCAATGATTACATCACCTGATTGTGTTGTAAATGCATTGATTTTTTGCATGGACACTTTGAGTTTCTTCTCGGACCCCATGCCCAAAGTTATTCATATTTTCAAGATGGCGAAGGAGTGATGAACCTAAAAAAAGATTAATTCGGGGAAAGAGATCAAGAGTGAGTAAAGAAAGAAAATTACTGAGCAATGTCACATCAAAGGCCTTTTAATGGTGGACTTAGGTCTCGATTTTGAACATCCCAAATCACCGTAAACCCGAGCATACACATATTATGGACAAAAATGAAGAAGAGGATGCTCGAGGTGGAGTGGTTAGGAATCTAAAAAAGAACATGAGAAAAAGGAGGAGAAAAACCATCAAAGTGATGCAAAGAAGAAAAACAAACTAGAAATTAAAGAAATCATGTATTTTCCTAGCAGCTACACATATTGATAGCAATTGAGTAGCTTGGGAGGCCATGTATTTGTAATCTTGCATGAATCACACTTGGCTTAGAATAGTTGTGTCTTGATATGATTTTGGGTTTATCTATGTTTGAGTAGCTTATACTTTGCTCCGTGTCATCACCAAACATGTAATCATTGAAGTCTACATATGGTTATGTGACAAATATATGCATTAGACCAACATCAGTGTCTACATTTTGATTTTATGGATGTATCCAAGCTATCATTGGTTTCCTTACCTACCACCTCGAATCCTACATAAAATCAATTCCGAACTCGCCAACACGTTCAACTTAATTCGATTCAAATCTATTATTTTCCATCTCAGGTGGCTACCTCCATGGAAGCTCTAACAATTACAACCATATTTTTTGTTAGCCTTTTCTAATCTTCTATTTTAACAAACTTGCATTGTATGTGTTCATCTCGACATCGATTAATAAATCCATGTAAAACTTCATAGTTATTATATACAAGTCCATTCACTGTGACTCGTTTTCATTCTAAATCTTGGTTGAAACATTTTTTGTAATTTTTAATAGGTTTTATTTTCATGTAAATTGGTGATCGAAGTAGTGTTTAATTTTAGTCTAATTTTTATAGCTTTATAAACTCAAATAGACGATCTTCATTTTATTGATATTTATTCATCTTCTTAGTAAATATATACATGTGTGTGTGTAAAAAATATTATTTTATTGGGGTATAGTCCCTCCCAAAAAACTATTTGCCAATAATAAAAAAACTATTATTTAATAATAGCTTGTAGCTATATTAGATAAGTTTCTCACGTTTGTCATTTAGTCGTAGTCAATGCGTGTCTTATACAGTTTAAATGTTAAATATAGAGTTGTCAATGTTGTTATTGTTTTATGAGAGTCATAACTCAAAACAAAATTAATTGTAAAAGGAACAATTGAATCAACAATCAAATTAATTTTATGGCCTTTGAGTACTCATTTCTCTGAACACCGAGCATACTGACTCAGGATAAGTTGATTATGGTTCAATTACAACACAAACTTCTTCTCTACGTCAACCAAAATGGCATGCTCTCCGCAAATTTGTGGGGTGAAAACGTCTTTTAAATGGCACTACGGGTTCTATCCTCAAGATTTTTTGCAACATTTTGTTTCGCCCGATTAGTTTTCCTTCATTCATCATCGTCAAATTTTATCGATACACAGGGGCCCAATTGGATACGGACAACCCTTCCCATGTTCCAATTCCACCAATTTCTAGAGGTGCACGGGGGCAATAACCACTTAAAATAGCTTGGGCATTCTCAATCCACAAATCTGAAGGGATTACTTTGCGGAGAGCCACTGCTAACATTGGGGGTGGGTTTACCTTCCCATCTCTATCAAGAGTTCCCTCCTTATCCACCCTTCCAATTTAACCCCTTTTTCATTCAACCGCTATGAAAAAATGTCTTCAACATCTCTTCCTCAATCATGCATACAAGATAAATCCCGACTTCATTCCCTACCCTTCACACTCCCCTCTTAATCCCTAATGGGGCTTCCCTTTCAAACTGCTCCACTTCTTCTGCAATATAGATATTTTCTTCCACACCAGTTTCCACTACTTCGTAGTTTTTCATTTTCCTCCTCCAAATATCATATTGTTTTGTTGTTTGTTTTGGTTTCCTTTTCCACTCACTAATATTTCACTTTCGGCGTTAACATCACACACCTCACGTGTGATTGCTAGTTTCTTAAGATAATAATAAATAATTATATGTGTGTGTGTAGTGATGACAAGAAACAAAACTAAAATAATAAAAATGTGAATGTGTGTGGTAGGTGGGATAGTGGAGATGGTCATTGGATTCCATTTTTTTATTATTTTTGCTAGAAAGTGGGTGCATGGGTGGAGTTGATGGCCACCGCCTTTATTAATTGTCATTAATGGAAAACATGTTTGGCACTTGTGTTGTTGGACTAAATGCCTATTGAAAGTTGGTTGTCGCATTATAATTATAGTTTTAATTAAAGATGTTGCATCCTTTCAAAAGTTTTCAGCTGAAAGTAATGTTATGTCCAAGAAGTCCAAAACAGAAAATATTAATGTTCAAGTCGACTATAACCTTTGCGAGAACGAAGGACCGCAACAAGGGAAAGAGGATGATGACTTTTAGATAGTTCTTGTTGCTTCTACAACCTCAAGTGACAAATTTTCTAAGAAGATGAGTCTGATTATGACATTAATTCAAAAGTGGAAATTTTAGCTTATGCAAGGAAAATATTGAGAAATAAGTAAAGGGAAGATATTATAGATGCTTCATACAATAGATATACATTTGATTAAAAAGGTTTGCCGAATGTGTTGCTTTGATGATGAAAAAGACATTATCACATTTTGAAACCCATAACAAGAAAGGAGATTGAGGACATGAAAGCACAAGTTAAGGAAATTGATGCTTGGCAAGAAAGAATGTTGCAGAAAGGAAAATCCCTAGAGGAAACGTGTTGCGCAGAGAAAATTCTACAGAATTTCGAAACAAGGCGAATGTAATTTCTAATCAAACTGACATATCTAACCTATCGAAAGAATAAAGTGTTTGAACGCCTACATATTAAGGCTATACCTAAGAAGCCGTAGAAGGAGTATGTAGTTGCAAAGAAGGGGGTGCAACTCAAGCAAGGTAAATGGAAAGTAATTGTTGATCCTTGAATGAAAAAATACTCAAGGTCTAGAGGAATTGGTAGGCATGGAAAAAAATAACAAAAAACATGCCTAAGAAGGGAAAGGGTGGAAAGAGACCTCTAAAATTTGGGACTTTCCAAACCAATTCATTTTGTAGGCTTCATCTCTTACCTTTGCTACTTACCCCCTCCCTGTCTATGCCATACATGGTCATAAAAATTATGGGCATCTAGCAAGAAGAAGAAAAGAGAGAGGTTTCTTGTCATAGCTATATCGTGGATCTTCCGGTCATGTGTAATGTGTGGAAGTTTAGTTTAGGCATGTTGAACATTACCCACTTTAACATTTTCTATTATTAACAAATCTCTTGAAACAAAATGATTTTTTCAGTTCTAAAATGGTATTTTGCATGGATTTTAATCCCCTCCTTCTACTTGTTGTATTTCGATTTAGATGCGTGTAAATAAGTTTTCATGTTTCCTTTACAGGCATCCTCAAAAATCTAGTATTAATAGTATTGGGATTTTATTTTTAAAGAGTAAAGGAGGGGTCAGACAGGCTTGTTATTATTATTTTTAGATCTATGAATAATATTATGTGGAAAATCGTGGTGGTAAGGATATGGGTATCTATTCCTTGGGCTAAAATGGGCTCCTCGTAATGATTGAAACATTAACTAGAGATGAATATGCAATGGGATTTTTGATTTTGTTAAATCGATGGCTTGTTTTGGGCTTGTATGAGGGTTCCGAGAAAAATGTGGGGATACAATGGTTTTGGGTTGTTTCTTGTGATATGTTTTAATGGATTATTACTATTTTACTTCATTTTTTTATGATGGAAAAAATTATGTATCCTAGTTTACGTTATGATAATTCAGTTCATAAACTGTCTGGTCACATTCTCTTGAACCGTGGCTTTCAGAACCATTAAAATTTTTGTACCCATATACAAATATCCTAATTATTGCAAGGCTATAACTGTCACCTTTCTCCTTGAGCATAGTGATCATTGAATTTGATAGTTTTACCTTCCCATGTCACCTATCTCTTGGTGTAGGGTAGGTGGTTTCCTTAAAAACCATACGGATTCTACATTTCATTTATGGGTATGTTGAGAAATGTTACATGGGTTTTTGTTAACCTTTCTCTAGTAAGTAGCCACGGGTTTAAACCTCGATCTGGGCTAGGAGAGACTTTTGTTTTATTTGGGAACCTACTCCCCTATTTCGGGCTATGATAACAAACGGTGTAATGATAGTTGTTTTTTGGTGACGCCAAACCTTGAGTGGTGAGTTTGTCGAGGTCTATTGGACCTCCATGTTCTCATTTCTTATGTACTACGTAAGTTGTCCTATTGGTATTCAAAACCATCCTGCATGTTTTCAAAAAAATATGTGTAGCTGAATATGGTGATTAAATTTGAGTTTGGAGGAAATACCATGAGGCATTTTGAAACACCGAAATCCAAGAACACCCTAGGGAAACTAGAAAAATTATTGAATAACTTTTTTTTGAAAACGTGCACACAAAAAGGTTCCGAATTAATAGTTGTCATATTCTTGTTTCAAAGTTACTTTAAATTAATAAAATAATTTTCCTTTTTAATCCCCATTATAAAAAAATAATAAAACTCTCAATGCCTTTCAATAACCTTAGTTAGCCTAAGGTATGGTTTAGGTTCCCCTAAATGTTATTTCCATAAACATTAAATTCCACTATAGTCAAACTTGAACAAATTATTCCAATGAGTAAAGAGGTCTATTTAATTAAATACTAAAGTTATATTAATCCCACAAGGTGACAAGGTTTAAAAACAAATAACAAGGTCCTTAATTTAGCACAAGGGTTAGAACAATAATCCCACCCCTTACACAAATAAAGTGGCCTCCTAAAAAGTCAACCCATGCATTTTAAATTTTAAATTTGAATTTTCTCTCACCCACTCCCCACGTAGTTTTTGTAGGGATGAATCTCATACATTGGATGGATTCATTTAGGGCCACAAGATCAAGGGATTCAACTAACCCTAAGTTTGCTTATGAAAGACTTCTTTCTCTTTTATTTTACTTATTATTTCTCTTTTATTTAACTTATTATTTCTCTTTTATTTTGCAGATTGGTGGAGGATAAGGAGGAAGAACTTCAACATTTCTTTACTTGTTTTATTTGCACCCTCTCCTAATGTTTTAATGTGATGATATAGTTTTGTTTATTTCATTAATGTGGCATTTTCCCAAATGGGAATTTGGGTATTTACCATATTTTAGAGAAAAATAGATAACATTGATATATGTATTTACATGGGTAGGAGAATATATATATATACACACATATACACACACACACACACACACACACACACATACATATATATAATTTATTAAATTTCATTTTAATAAAATCTTGAAATAAATAATAAGGGAAAAAGTGTTAATACACACATACACACATACACACATACATACATACATACATACATACATACATACATATATATATATATATATATATATATATATATATATATATATACATACATATATATATATAGACACACACACACACACATAGAAAAATAAAATTGAGAGATTAATATAGGGGTTGATTGGATTAGTGTAGCAATTGTTTGGGGTTAGAGGGAGGGGGTCAACCCCACTGGTCGGTGAACCTCCCCCAAACCATTTCCCTCTTGAAACGCAAGCCTTGCATCTATACGCCTTTCCCAAATTCAATTCAATTCTTTTTTGATTGATTTACTTTGTTAATCGATTAAAATTTATTTAATATAACTTTTTTATATATATATATATACATACATTTTTATTTAATTAAAAATTATTATTATTTTCAATAATAATAATATTTTAATACCAATATTATTAAGAGAAAATATGATATCTATATTATTAGCTAAACTTAATCTTACACTTACAAATTCCTTTTAAAATGGGATGGCAATATTATCAAGTGATAGATTATAATTATGTTTCACCTAACTCTACCCTTTTATTTGATATTTGATTTAAAATGAACTTGATTTAGCTTAATAACTCATTTATATACTCAATTAGATCTATAGACCATTTTGCAATTATATAGTTCCTTTGTTCAACTGGATTTTAAGGGTTCCATATATGGTTTGACAAGAAAAATAATTGTTATATATATCTACCCCGGGTAAATATAGACAACAACAGAATATGGAAATCAAATAAAATTGAAATCCTTCATTTTAGGTTTTGAGAGGGTGCATTGCATGCCTCTACTCCCGCTAAGGTCATTTCGGGTTTTCATGCATGCAAAACAAGTCTGGAATTTTGAATCCTTCATTTCAGGTTTTAGAGGTTTCCAAATAGGTCCCAGTCCCGAAATCCTTCATTTCGGGTTTTGGGGGATGCATTGCATGGTCGAAAACTTGACACAAAGAAAATATGTTGTGCAAGTCCAAAAACAAGACACAAAGGATTTCATGTTTCGGGTTTCAGGAAACACGAGACATGAAGAATGCAAATCGCAAGACATGTCCCGATGCTTGGGAGTTCTGAAAACTTGAAACACTACCTAGGAAAATCGGGTTTTGAAGTTGGGGAAACAAGTCGAGAAAGCATGGGGCAAAAACATGTCGAGCCACCTTCAAAACCCAATGCATATGCAAGTCCAACTTCCAAACCCGAAACAAAGGAAATCTTGGCAACACTGGAGGAAGCGGGTTTCAAGAAAACATAAGCATCAAACACATGTTGAGGCACCCTCCAAACCCGATGCAAATGCAAAGGAGAACCCCGAACCCGACAGGAAGCAGACCCTGACACGGGAAATATTCAAATGGCCATAACTTTTCACAGGAAGCTCAGATTCATGCAAGAGAGGACTTTTTGGAAAGCTTACAAGGTCCTCTGTCCAACTAGGACTAGATATCTTTATTTGGGTGAGAAAAAGTTCTTCAAAAATTCAAAATATAGTTCACCTTTTTTTTGGGTTTGTTAGGGTTCTCACCTACCACCATAATGAGATGAATTAAATGCAATCTAGAAGTGGTTGGGGTAGATTTTGAATTCCTCTCTTCTCCCTCTCTTTTTCTTCCTATAAATTGTAAGGAGGGGATTCTTTCTAAAGGTTGGACATTCTTGTTTTCCCCTCCCTTCTTCTCTTATCAGCAAGTGGATTTGTGGAGTTCCAAACCTCCCATTCAAACTGTAATACATGTTTGTGCCTCTTGGCCATTGTAATGGACTGTATCAATCTTTGGAGCAATAAAAACCAAGTCTGTGGATGATTTCAACCCTCTCTTATATTCATTACATTCAAGTGATCTCTCATTGCAATTTTGGTTACTTGTGCATGTTTATTGTATTGCATTTTTATGGTTTGTGTTTATTGGCAAAACAGTTGTTCATCATTCCTTTGGTGCATCACCTTGGTTAGATTAGGTTTATTTTCTTGCATTTTCTCAACCCTGTCTCCTTGGAAAGTTAGATTAGGTTTTTAGTGAACCCTATGCAAATTTTTTGTGTGCACCTGAACATAGGAATAGGAACCGGCCTTCATCTGAAGATATTTCCCGATTCGCAAGGTCCCACACTTGGGAAAAGCTCCATGTTATGCAATCACATTGAGAGTCTCAACCCATCGAGTTGCAGACATTCAGGGGTGCTGTGATTCGCCATCAATAGTTTTGGCATGCCCAGTGGGACCAAGAGGTCATTCCACAAGATTTGAAGGAATTTTCAAGAAATTTGGACTTAGAAATTGCAAGTTTTATAATTTCAGATTTTTCACCTTCTAGGTTGAACTCCGAAATCTATTTTCAAGGGCTTAAATCGCTCAAAACAAGTCAAAATTTCACCAGTTGGTAGATCTGGGTGTAATCTTCAAAAGGGTATCTTTATTTTTTTAAAATTTTTATTTTAGAAGGTTTTTTGAACTTTTGAATTTCGGGTTTTGGAGGGTGCATTCATGCCTCTACTCAGTTGCACAAGGTGTATTTCGAGTTTTCGGGATTGAATTCAAGTTAGCATTTTCATGTTTTTAGTTCCACCTATGACTTTCGGGATTGTCATTCCAAATGAAATTTCAAACTCCATAATCTCAAGTACACAGGTCCTTCAATGTTTTGACTTTATTTTTGTTGAGTTTGGTGTGTAGCTTTGAAAAATTTAGCCTTCTGAGGCTTGTTCCCAACACATCTAGAGACTCGAAGGGATATAATTCAGCGGTGTAGTAGCACAAGTTGCCCAGGAACATGAGAAGAATTCAAACCAGGTATGATACTTGAGAAGAGGGGTTATTTGTCTACTTGCAACTATCACCAAGAAGAGGAAGGAGAGGAAGAGGACCACAAAGATCACCATCTCCACCTAACAGGACTTTGTCTACACCTCCACCTAGTAGACCTTTTCTCGCATCAACCAGAGTTCTTAGGCCAATCATAATGGCACATCTACCACCGAATCCCTTTGTCAATTTCATGGGTAGTAGTCCACTTACCCTAAATGCTCAGAATCAAGTTTTGGTTGCAGCGCTAAAGAATATCCCCTATTTCATAGGAGAAAATCATACTACTCCTATTGACCACATCCAAGATATTGCCAATGCATGTGCAATCCATGAAATAAATGAAATGGATGTTGCAGTCAAGTTATTGGCTTCATCTTTCAAAGGTAAGGCCTTATAATGGTTTAGGAGCCTAACAACAGGGTCTATTATGAATTGGAACCAACTTTGTTTAGCCCTTTGTAACCAATTTGGGGAGAGGGTGGACAATTTGTCTTTATTGGAACAATTGACAAAAATAAAAAGGGCTCCTAATGAGCAAATGATAGATTTCAACTTCAGATTCCAATAGACATGGGACAGGATTCCAATAGCTATTAGACCAACCGCCGAAGGAGCATTCCTTTATTTCTTAAAGGCTATAAATTCAGACATAGCCATGATGATCCAATCAATGGGAGAACAACACTACTTGAGGGCCTACGACACAACTATATAGAGAGAAGCTGTTTGATCTAAGATGGTAAGCTTGCACAAAGGCCACCAATGCCTCTCTATCCGGATATGGGAAATCCTCCGACCAGTCAAACACCAAGATTGAATCCCATTCCAACCCCTAGAAATCAAAGAAATAATGAGGCATAGACTTCTTCAAATACTTCATAGGAATTTCAGGAGGTTATGAAGCAACTACAGAACCTTGGAAATGAGCTAGTACTATACCAGCTCAAAGTTCACCTCGGGCTTAGTACCAAGCTAGGCCCTCATACCAACAAAATATTCCACCAGCTCAGGCTGCAAATCAAAACCAAAACCAAGAAAAACCTAAAGCTATCAGGCCATTCCAACCGTATGATCCAAATATAACTACATCCTCAAGAGCCTTGGTTCCAACACAAAACAACATGGCACAGGAGTACGACTAGTGTTACCCCTGTAATTTACCTCATAATCAATCAATGTGTTTTAATGGTGCACTAAATCAGGCCTTGATGGTGTAAACCATTGGTGTGTCTCAAGAACCAAGCCAAGAAGGGAATTAGTAGCAAGAAACACAACAAGAAGGACCTCTAATAGAAACCACATTGGCCAATTAGCAAACGAAAGACTTCTATGGAGTTAACCAACAACCTTTTCAAGGTGTGGCTGCCAACACACTATCAAAGAAGAGAAGCATAGAAGAGGGAAAACCATCTAATCCATTTGTTTCTCATCCCACTCCTACACAACAAGGGGTCAGTAGACCAAATGCAGCTCCAAATGTGAAAAATTAGCCTAAGGTACCTGTTGTAGCAACACATGTGCCTATTCAAGCTCTAGAAAAGGTTACGCCAAGTAAGGGACAACAAAAGGAAAATTCATCCCTTTTAACATCATCAATCAAATGAAGAAGACACATGTGAACATTTCCATGTGGGAATCACTGGCAATCCTAGGACAGTGAGATTTATTACAAGCTGCAATGGCTAACTAGTTTGCCTCGAATGTATCAAACCGGGGACATGAGAAAGTTCTCAATAATACATCTGACATGATAGAGGCCGAGACGAGAAATTTTTTTATGCCTCCACCATTCTATGTGTCATTGATTGTTTGAAACCACTTGGTACACAACTGCATGATAGATTCAGGGGTAAGTAGTTCAGTGATGCCAAAGTAGATAGCGGATCAACTGGGTCTGACGTATGAGCCAGTTCTGAAAGGAGTAGTACAGCTAGATGGAATGGTAGTAGGAATAGTTGGGGTCATAAAAGGGTTAAGCCTAACACTACATTCATGTCCTAATGTCACAGTTTTACAGGATGTGTCTATAATTGACCTTCCGCCACTCTTTGCGTTGTGTCTATCAAGAGACTTCACTACAAAAATTGGTGGATATCTATCTGCAGATTGGTCACACATGATTTTAGGATGAGGTATGGGGCCAAAGAAATAATCAAGTCAGAACCAATTACCAATTTCCATATTGAGCCTCATGTACCAAGTCCTATCAATGTAAATTGCTCAGCCTTTGATCAAGAGGAGTGTTCAAATGATCTAGAAACAGGTACTAAGGTTGAGGGAATTCCTGATTTGACTTTGGATGAATTTGTAAACAAAAGTCATGCATTTGACCCATACAAGGAAATTGAAGAATCTGAATTAGGCGTGTATTGTGTACACGAAGAAAATTCACCCATTCCCGACATCATTAAGCCTGAACAAAAGGATGACAATGAAGTTTGGAAACTATTTTTTGATGGTTCAAGAAGCAGACAAGGTGCTGGAGGTGGTGCAATGTTTGTTTCACCACAAGACATCAAATATTATTCAACTTTTCATTTCTAGTTTTCCTGTTCAAACAACATGGCTGAATATGAGGCATTGATTCATGGACTTCATTACACCAGGAAAAAGGGCATAAAGAACTTGTAGGTGTTTGGAGATAGCGAACTAATCGTCAACCAAGTCAGGGGACAACATGCTACAAAGAATGACCTACTGAAGAGCTACAAGAACAGGGTATGGGACCTCATTGAGGATTTCAAAGCTTTCAACATTGTGTCCATACCAGGAAGAAAATTGAAGCCGTGGATAGGCTCATGCAGTAGTTGGAGCAATGTTTTTTGTAGTTGAAAACATCAAAAGGGAAAAAACACAGCCACATATCCATGTGATTATGAGGCCAGCAGTGCCAGATAATAACACAAGCTAGCAGGTGTTTGAGAACGATCAATAGATCATCAATTTCTTGCAAGAAGAGGCTGAATTCTCGGCTAGGAATCGGAGACAGAGACTAGAAGCAGATGCGGGGATCAAGTAGTGTAGCTGCGGAAAACAAGCTTCCCAAGGGTTTAGTAACATTGGAGTCTATCTTCAATCCTAATGACTAGTTTTGTAAGGAAAAGGCTAACATATAGGTCAAAGGAGAAGATTCAGATCCAATTCCAGTTGGGGAAGGCAAAACACTTCAAATTAGTAAAGTGGCCATTGAACAGGAGAAATCAGATTTCATATAGCTTTGCCAAGAATTTCTAGATGTCTTTGCTTGGAGCTATGAGGACCTGTGAGGATTCAACCTAAAGTTGGCACAACATACCATAGAACTAGATCTAAATGCTAAGCCCATCAGGTAGAAGCAAAGACCAATCAACCCTCACATTGAGCCTCTAATGAAGAAAGAGCTAAATAAGCTAATAGAGGCAAGCATTATATTCCGATCAAACACTCAAGTTGGGTTGCAAACTTGGTACCGGTCAGGAAGAAGAATGGAGAAATTAGGCTATGCGTGGACTTCCAAGACCTCAACAGGGCATCTCTCAAAGACCATTACCCACTTCCTTCGATGGAACAAATCCTGCAAGTGGTATCCGGTTTGGAGAGATTCTCTCTCCTAGATGGCTACTCAGGGTATAACTAGATAATGGTGAAAGAAGATGACCAGTTCAAGATGGCTTTCACCACCAAATGGGGCACCTATGCCTATAGGAAGATGCCATTTGGGCTATAAAATGTTGGAGCCACTTTCCAAAGGGAAATGGATATGGCATTCAAGGGTTGATCAATGAAATAGTTCTAATATATCTTGATGACATCACTTGTATTCTCCAAAAACAGTGGATCACCTCTTTCATTTGAGACAAGGTATTTCAGAGGTGTAGAAGATTTGGGTATCATTGAATCCCAAAAAATGCATATTCTTGGCTCACGAAGGAAAACTTCTAGGCCATATTGTTTCAAAGGAGGGATTGACGATTGACCCTAGAAAGAGTTGAGGCAATTAGAGCATTTCCATTACCAAGTCACAAGAAGGCTCTTTAAATCTTCTTAGGAAGGATCAATTTTGTCCACAAGTTTGTTCCAAACTTTGTAGCTCTCGTAAAGCCAATAATGTTGATGTTAAAGAAGAGCATGGCATTTAAGTGGATAGTTGAAGGCAAGGAAAGTTTTGAGGAAATAAAAGATGCTATATCTCAAGTTCTAACTCTCATCAATCTAGATTTCTCCAAGGATTTCATGTTATATGCCTTTGGTGGTGGGGAACACAAATTTTTGCAATCTGGTACAACAAAACAAAGAGGGATCGGAACAACCAGTTGCTTTCTTCAGTCAAGGCTTGGAGGAATATGAAACTAGGTACTCTTTCATTGAAAAACATGTCCTTGTAGATGATCAGGAGCTTAAAGAAATTTAAGCACCTAGTCTCAAACAACAAGATCCAATTGTTGGTCTCTCATGTAGGAGTCAAGGACTTCCTTCTAAACAAGGATCTAAATGAGAAATGTGTAGGATGGATCACTCATGTCATGGAATATGACATCGAAATTAAGGTCACTAAGCTGGTCCATGGAAAGGATTATGTGAACAACTGGCCTCGAGTCAACAAGATGAAGTAGGCGATGAAAAGGAGACTGTCTTGGTACTACAGGATGGTCAAGAACAGGAAAATGATGATGTGCCCACTCCTTGTTGGACTCAGAATATGATACACTTCCTATAAACAGGCCTATGCCCTCTAGAAATGAGCAAAGCAAAGAGGAGATACTTTAGATTACAATCCATTCCATATGTGCTTGTTGATGGTGTTTTGTTCAAGAAAGACATCAATGGAGTTCTATTGACGTGCATTGGGACAATTCAAATTGAGAGGGTGTTACGAGATTTTCACGATGGATATTCCAGAGGATTTTGCCCCATAGGTAACAGCTCTCAAGATAATGAAGGTAGGGTATTATTGGCTCACAGTGTTCAATGATTGCTATATATGGATAAAAAAAGTGCAAAAAATGTGCACTCTTCACAGGCAAAGAAAGACTAACAGCACTTTCATTGCACCCAATTTTGGTTGACCAACCATTTATGTAATGGGGATTAGACTTTGTCGAGGTCATCAATCTGAACTCAGGCCAAGGCCACAAGTGTATTCTCACGGAAAGCGGAACTATTTCACCAAGTGGACCAAGAAGCAGTAGCGCTCAAAGAAGCAAATGAGTCTAACATACTAGACTTTTATGAAGGAATAGTGACCAAGTTCGGTGTGCAAGCCACTATCATATCAGACAATGCATTGGCATTCATAGGTTCCAAGATTACAGAATGGGCTGTCAAGAATGGAATCTACTTGAGCACCTCTTCAAACTATTACCCATAGGGTAATGGATAGGAAGAGTCCACGAACAAGAATTTTCTAAGAATCATCAGAAGGACTTTGGATGAAAACCAAAGAACATGGCATACCAAGCTAAAATTAGTGTTATGGGCTGACAGGATAACGCTAAAGAGGTCTACAGGGAATTCTCCCTACAAGTGGTCTATGGGAAAGAGGCAGTATTGCCTATATCATTAGAATTGCCTACATTGGAGCTCATGAAGTAGTTGGAGTTGTCTGAGTTCAAACCAATGGAGGCCAGGTATGTAGAGTTGATGGAATTGGAAGAAATTAGAGAACATGTAGTTCAAATGATTGAGAAAGATCAGGCCTTAGTAAAAAAATGGTTTGATAAGAAAGCAAGAGCAAGGACCTTCCAGGAAGGGGACCTAGTTAAATGAAATAGGATACAAAGGAAGGCATTCCAAGTTTGATGCCATTTGGAGTGGCCCCTACATGGTTACGGGATGTAAAAGTAGTAATGCCTTCCAATTTTCTACATTGGATGGAGAAGAACTTCGATTCGGTTAACGGAATCTATCTTAAACATTGACTAAAGATAATCTTCACCCATGTAAATAGTAGCCTAGGATTTTAATTCCTCTAAGTGCAAATGCAAATTGTCTTGATGTAGTTAGGTTTCAGTTTCCCTAAGTGCTTCGGAATAGGTTTTTTTGCTCCTAGGTTGAATTTCTATAATTCGGATGCTCTCGGAGAAGGAGTTGCGGTATCAAGCTCGGGATCAGATATCAGGTTGGTTTCAGGTTATTGCTTATGACTCCATGCCCAATGGATTGCTGAAAGGCCACTGATCTTCTACCTAGCAAGCAAGTGATCCCATTGAGTCACCAAATTGTTATATATATCTACCCCTAGGTAAATATAGACAACAGCAGAATATGGAAATCAAGGAAAATCAAAATCCTTCATTTGGGTTTGGAGGGTGCATTGCATGCCTCTACTCCGCCAAGGTCATTTCAGGTTTTCATGCATGCAAAACAAGTCTAGAATTTTGAATCCTTCATTTTAGGTTTTAGAAGTTTCCAAACAGGTCCCCAGTCTAAAATCCTTCATTTCAGGTTTTGGGGGATGCATTGCATGGCCGAAAACATGACATAAAGAAAATATGTTGCGTAAGTCCAAAAGCATGACACAAAGGATTTCGGGTTTCGGGAAACACAAGACATGAAGCATGCAAATCGTAAGACATGTCTCGATGCTTGGGAGTTCGAAAACCTAAAACACTACCTAGGAAAATTGGGTTTTGAAGTCGGGGAAACAAGTTAGGAAAGCATGGGGCGAAAACATGTCGAGCCACCTTCAAAACCCAATGCATATGCAAGTCCAACTTCTGAACCCGAAACAAAGGAAATCTTGGCAACACCGGTGGAAGTGGGTTTGGGAAAACATAAGCATCAAACACATGTCGAGGAACCCTCCAAACCCGATGCAAATGCAAAGGAGAACCCCAAACCCGACAGGAAGTAGACCCTGATGTGGGAAATATTCAAATGGCCATAAATTTTCACAGGGAGCTCAGATTCACACAAGAGAGGACTTTTTGGAAATCTTACAGGGTCCTCTGTCTAACTACGACTAGATATCTTTATTTAGGTGAGAACAAGTTCTTCAAAAATTCAAAATATAGTTCACCATTTTTTGGGTTTGCTAGGGTTCTCACCTACCACCATAATGAGATGAATTAAATGCAATCTGGAAGTGGTTGGGGTAGATTTCAAATTCCTCTCTTCTCCCTCTCTTTTTCTTCCTATAAATTGTAAGGAGGGGCTTCTTTCTAAAGGTTGGACATTCTTTTTTTCCCTCCCTTCTTCTCTTATCAGCAAGTGGATTTGTGGAGTTCAAACCTCCCATTCAAATTGTAATACATTTTGTGCCTCTTGGCCATTGTAATGGACTGTATCAATATTTGGAGCAATAAAAACCAAGTCGTGGATGATTTCAACCCTCTCTTGTATTCATTGCATTCAAGTGATCTCTCATTGCAATTTTGGTTACTTGTGCATGTTTATTGTATTGCATTTTTATGGTTTGTGTTTATTGGCAAAACAGTTGTTCATCATTCCTTTGGTGCATCACCTTGGTTAGATTAGGTTTATTTTCTTGCATTTTCTCAACCCTGTCTCCTTGGCAAGTTAGATTAGGTTTTTAGTGAACCCTCTACAAATTTTTTGTGTGCACCTGAACAGAGGAATAGGAACCGGCCTTCATCTAGAGAGCTTTCCCGATTCGCAAGGTCCCACACTTGGGAAAAGCTCCATGTTATGCAATCACACTGAGAGTCTCAACCCATCGAGTTGTAGACATTCGAAGTCTTTGTGATTCGCCATCACCAATAATCACCCAAGGATTCAATTCCTTTTCATTTACTTGAAGGAAGCTTAAATTTTCTTTAAACCACTATAAGGGAATGAACAAATACAATTTACTTCACTACTCTATATGTTTCATGTTATACAATGGCAGTAACTATTTCTTTTCTTTCACAAACTACAAATTGCAACCATTCTCACAAGCAATTATAACAATACTTTTCATAGTTTTAAAATAAGATCTACTAATCTTCCAATAAGAAATACACACCCATTTGAGACAAAAAACCCACTAAAATGAGAACTAAGTAGTTTTCGTTTCAATCTAAATTTCATTATACAAAACTTAACTCACTAAAATTGTTTCTCTTTCAACTTCATTTCCATTTTATCAACTTGTTTTACTAAAAATTTCTTTCATTCCCACATACATTACAACCTTAATAACCAATAATCAATACAACTTTTCTTTCAAAAGTAATACAATAAATCTTCCACTTGAAGTGGGAATTTTACAAGAAGGTAACTACAATAGAGGAATGTTTAGTATTCTATAAGTGCTCCAAGTATCAAATCTCCAACTTGGATCCATCTTTCTTCACTTGATCACAACAACCAAAAATGGGGGAGAGGCAACACTCTCCACCCAACAAAAACTCCAATGAGAAGAAGAAGCAATTATTCTCATTGGCCCCCTGAGCCCCAACCACAAGGCAATAAGGGATGGATCAAACATATAGAAAATATTAAATTCTTCCACACTTACTTTCAAGAAACAAACACACAAGAAAGATAACCACAAAAAAACACTTATTTTTAAGCACAACAACTTCCCAAAACAATGGCTCTAAAATAAGCCAAGTAGAGATAGGAATATGGGGATACCCTTGTGCCTCCCAAGGGTTTGGATGAAACAAATCATAATCAACCCCAGAATCTCTTATGCCTCCCCACAAAAACAAATATATGTCTCTAATGCCTCCCTCTCTCTTATGGATCCCACAATACACAAAATAACAAAATAGAACAGTTTGGGGCATCCAAAACCCACTCCCTCCTAAACACACAAAGAATTTCTTATGAATCCCACCATATTTAATCCCCATTCCACCATCTCAACAAAACCTAAGGTCAATTTACTACCCAACACTTCAAACAAGAACACACATCCATACATCACATAGCATACAAGAAAACAAGAAGAAAAACAAGAGTGCAAGACCCTACCTTGCCATGGTAAAGCTCCACTTTTCAAGAAATTCCAAAAATATTTCAAACTCAAGAAATTCCAAGCTCCCTTCCAACAAGCAATCACTCCAAAATCCAAGATCCAAAGCCAAGCAAGTAACCCCATTTACTTCCCAAAATTCCAATAAATAGAAAAGAGGAAGAGGGAGATGATGTGGCTCCATGTAGGATTCCACATCATTTATTCTCCATCCCACATCACCCAAGTCAAACCCATACTCCAAGGCATATTAAATGGGTGGTTGAGAGGTATGACAAACCTCTTACACATACCACTCCAACCCACACCCTTTTAGGACAAAAATTAAACACATGTAAGAAAGTGCAATTAAAACTCACCTTTTGCCTTCCCAAAACACATAATGGGGTCTATTTTTGACCCCCAAACCCATAGGTAGGGTTGGTATAATAAATTAAGAGGTGTGGGACAAGCTTAGCTTGTCCCACAAGCCTCCAAAATTGGCCCTTAAGGCCAAATCTGAATTTCCAAGATGAGGTAGAGTGTACAACACTCAAGATCACATACACTCAACTTAAAACACATAAACCAAAGAACCATATAATCTAATAAATGAATTTTTTTGTCCCATCCATAATTAGTTTAGTAACATGATTAATTTACTAATCTAGACACATAAATTAATTAATGATAAAAGGGAATTACATCACCATAAAATCACATAATCTAAAATTAAATAAAAGAAAAGAAAAAAAAAACACATAAACTTTGTCACAATTGGAGGTCATCCCCCATGGGGACCCCTAACAACAAATAAAACACACACAACATAACACAAGTTTCCATGGTGACCATTTTTGTATACACCCAATATTCCGCTATGGTTGGTCTCAATCCCCTTTGATTGTTGTGATATAATATCTACAAAACACACAATACCTCCTTGACCTCATGGCGCATCAAAACATCCAAGATAAAATATATGCATATAAATCAACAATCATCCATACATAAATTAAATCATCATCTAGGAAAATAATGTTACTATTTTAAAATTCCAACAACATCTCAATTCTATATTTCATCAATACCAATAAGATCACAAGATTAGTTCACTACTAAATCCTACTCAATATGATGAAAATGTTGAATGTCAGAAATATATAAATATGTCAACAACACATCATCATCAATATAAAATGTCTCTCTAAGAAATCCACACAAATCATACTATGAATCGAAATCCATCAATAATCAAAGTATCTCTATCATCTAATCATCATGCTAAGCCAAAATGATACAATAATATCCATGTATATAACCAACAGTAATCGAAATCAAAATATAATAAGTGTTGAAGGGAAGTGGGCACTACATTCCCTCCCCCTTAGACTCGAATTCCTCATGGAATTCTTGAAAAATAGTGTGGAAACTAGACTTGCGGTAGTGTAGCATCCTCTTATGTAGAAGTAGTCTCATCATACTGTCCCACTATACTCGAACCTTGTCAATCTCTCTTCCTCGAAGACTTAGGGTCCCTGTGATCTAAAATATGGATGGGCTCCACCATCACCTGCCCCTAATCTTGCACCTGCAATGAGGTCCAATCTAATACATGAGAAGGATCAGAAATGTATCTCCTAAGTACATAAACATGAAACACATTGTGGATGTGAGACAAGATAGGTGGAAATGTTAGATGATAGGCCAAAGGACCAATACGCTCCAAGATCTCAAAGGTACCCACAAATATAGGAGAAATCTTAGAGCCTTTTCCATGACGGATAGAATCTTATGTGTTTACGACATGAAGAAACACCTTCATGCCCACCTCAAAACTACGATTTGTCCTATGTTAATCTGCATACTTCTTCTACCTATCTGAGCCTCCTATGATGCGATCTCTACCTAAACAATACAACCTGTTGCTCCATGTCTTGTAGTAAATTTTGCCCAAGAGAGACCATATCCTCCAACCTGTCCTAACTCAGTGGTGTTTTGCACTCTCTACCATACAATTCCTCAAAAGGATCCATGCCTATAAAACTCTCAAAAATATATTGTAGGAAAACTCCACCAGATACAAGACTCCTCCCACCTCAACTGATGATCCATGTCGTAGATCCTAAGCATGTCCTCCAAGATTGGATTCACCTGCTAAGTCTATCCATCTGTCTTAGTGTGATAAGTTTTACTAAAGTTGATCTTCATTTCGAGAGTATAATACATGGTAGTCTAGAAGTGAGAAGTGTAAAAGGGATCATGGTCACAAATAATCTTCCATGGAATCCCATGCAATCTGACAATCTCATCAAGGTATACCCGTGCTACTACACTAGCTATGTAGGTGGTCTTCACTAGAGAAAAGTGAGCCACTTTCATCAATTTATCCACCGTGACCATGATGGTGTTGTGGTGGTATCTCAACGTTGGTAACCCAACTATGAAGTCCATGGAAATGGTGTCCCATTTCCACTCCGATATGGCATGAGGGAAGAGAAGTCCAATTGGATGCTGATGCTCAGCCTTCACCTTCTGACACTCTAACTAACGTGACATGAACTAAGCCACGTCTCTCTATATTCCCCTCCAATGGTATAACTACCTCAAGGTGGAGTGCATATTCTTCACCCTGAGATGGGCTGAATAAGGTAAATAATGAGCCTCTATCAAAACATCATGTCTCAAGCCTCCATCTCTAGGAACATAAATCTACCCTCTACTGTGCCTAAGAAGGCCATCGGTCTCCTATGAAAAACCATAAAATATCCTATGAAGGGGTCTCGATATTCAATATATTATTTGGCTATAAGGTAGAAGCTATCGAGAGGAAGGCTGCTGCAAAATCGTACTCCATAAATATGTACCCACTAAAGTAGCCATAACCACATGTATCCATCTACTCAAGGCATCTATAATCATTTTATCCTTCCCCTTCACTTACTCTATCTCCATGTCATACTCACAAATAAACTCCATTCAGCTCCACACGCATGAGCGTTGAGATTGGGTTGCATGAAGAGATGGTGGAGACTCAAGTGATCAGTCTTGAGTGTAAATCTCCAGCCAAGAAGGAAATGTCTCCACTACATGAAGACGTGTATGGCTGTTGCAAGATCAAGGTCACGAGTTAGATTATTAAACTCATAATCCTTGAGTTTACAAGACTCAAAAGTAACTTATCGACCCTCTTATATTAAACACCCCCAAGTCATGCCAAAGAAGTATCTATGCAAACGACGAACTTTACCTGAGTGTTTGGTACTACAAGAATAGGGGTTGTGAGGTATTCCTTCAGTGTCTTAAATTCCTATCCATATCTATCTAATGATAGGAACTTCTTCCCTTTCCACTGAAGGGAAGTGATGGGGTATGTAACTCGAGAAAATTCTTGTATAAATATCCTATAATATCCTTACAAACCCATGAAAATGTGCACTTGATCACACTAGTGGGTGTTGGCCAATCCATAATAGCTCAAATCTTGGAAGGATCGACTGCAATACCTTCCCCATAAATGATGTGGCCCAAATACTGCACCTCTATCTAAAAGAATACACACTTTTCCAGTTCCCATAAAGTTGTTGCTCACAAAGACATTCAAGAACACTGGCGAAGGTGCCCCTCATGCTCCTCACATGTACATGAGTATATCAGAATTTCATCAATGAAAATAAGCACAAAGTGATCCAAATTTTTAGAATACCCCATTCATCAAGCTCATGAACATTGTGGGCACATTCGTTAGACCAAAAGGCACTGCTATGAACTTGTAGTGGCCTTGTCTCATCTTGAAGGTGATCTTATGAATATGTTCCTCTATGATCTTCAATTGATGATGTACGATTTAAGATCTATCTTACAAAACATCCTGGCCCCCTTCATCGATCAAATAAATCATCAATGTGCGGAAGGGGGTAACAAATTTTTATCATTACTTTGTTTAGCTAGTGATAATCGATACACAAATGCGAGAGATATGTCCTTATTGTTTATAAAAATCACCATGCACCCCAAGGGGATACACTAGGAAATATTTGGACTTTCTCCATAAGGCCCTCAACTTGAAACTTAATCTCACAGAGCTCGGGGTAGTCATCTAATTTTGTGCTCATGAGATAGGCTCTGCACTCCTTGAACCAAATCTATGTGAAAATCTATCTCATGTGGGGAGGTAACCTTGGTAGTTCCCCTTGAAATAAATCAAAAACCTCTCTAATATGTGATGGTCATCAAGAGATGGCCCACTAGACTCATCCTAAGATCTATCACTAACCGTGATAGCTTACATTTAAGCAATCTCATCGCACACACCACTTAAGTTGCATAGCGGAAATAGTGCGAGATAGAAATTGGCCTTCTAAGTCCTACTATCACAAACTCATCCCCAAAATCATCTTTACATGATATAATAAAATGGTAACAAACCACTTTGGCTCTGTGTAATGCAAACAACCAGTCCATGCCCAAGATGACTCCATATGAACCGAATGGAAGGATACAAAGATCTAAGGTAGTGGTGAAGGGTCCCAAATACACTACACACTCCTTAACTAAGGAGTGTACAAATATTTTGGCTCTTGAATCCATCTCGACATCCGAACTAAGACCCTACCTAGCATGGCAACTAGCCTATAACACTCTACTAAGGATGGTGTAATAAAAGAATTAGACGAACCAGAATCAAACAAAGTATAGAGGTAGGAATACCACCAATGCTACCTGTAGTCTCTATCACGGTGCTCTAGTTCTCATCCTCTGATTCTCTGCCTTGCATATATTCAATGACTATACCCCATGTCGCCAACTATAGGCTCGAAGTCTATGCCTTACCCTTATTACTAGGGTTCTGTGGGAACTCTCTCCAATGATGTCCAACAACACCACATCCATAACAACTACCTGGTCCTCTCCAATGGGATGCAACTTTATCTAGTACTCTAGAGGTCTGTGTCATGGATCTTGATGATCTAGCTATGGATTGGTATGGTCTCTGCTGATAAAATCCTTCCAACCGAGCTCTCATAGAACCTTGTACATCCTAATGGAACCCTTAGGAAGAGGCCCCATAATCCATCCCCTCTCGAGAGTTGAATCTCTCGTGGAGGTCTATATGGTGGGCCAGTGCTGCGATCTTGCTAGTGATGTGGTTGTTGTGGTGGCTTGAATGAAGACTGTGTAAAACCATGTCCGCCATAAGGAGGAGGAGCTGACCCCCTCAACCTGTTATCCTGAATCTTTTGGATGCAGCTCCACACTATCTCTGGCTTGCTAAGTCTTCCCATGTGTCTCATCTGAAATATAGGCCTTCTCCATAGCCTCTGCTAAGGTACGTGAGTAATGAATTCACACCGCACCTCTCAAATCTAAATTCAGGCCCCTAATGAACTTTTGAATCCGGACCTTCTCGTCTTGCATATAGTCAACATAATGAAGTAGGTCTAGAATTTGACTCTCATACTAAGATATAGTCATGGATGCTGACAAAGGTCATGGAACCCATCTATCCTCTACTAAATGAACATCCTGGATAAATAAGCGCTCCTAAACCACTCCTCGAAGAGCTCCCAGGTAAATTTCTCTTAGTCTATGTTGAGCTTCTTCTCCTCGGTCCTCCACCAGACACCTACTTCATCCCTTAGAAGATGGATCGCAACATGAGATTTCATGTTGCTAGTGCATGGGCAAAGCTTGAACCACCCGTTCAAGCTCACTAACTAGGCCTCTACCTGAAAACCACTTATATCTCTCGAATAGTGAGACATGCATAGGTTCAGGATCTCCCTGATATGGTCTGCAACTGATGACCCCTAGGTCTCTCTGCATACTCCTCCCTCTGCCTAGGGCTCGAGATTTGTCTTTTTGTCTTGAAATCCTGTCTCCATGTCCCCTCTGCGGTGACTCTTCCCTAGCCGACTCCACGTGGGAGTTCTCTACCCTATGCTCCTCATTATGTCGAGGAGATGCATGAGTCTCAACTGATGGTTCCCTATTGTGTCCGGCATGTCGTCCTCCTAAGGACCATTCGTGTATAGTGGCATTGACATTACGGAAGCGTCTATAATATCCGAGGTAGAATGGCCGCTACAACTTGATCTAGAGGAGGCAATTCTAGATCTATGTACAATAACCCCTCATCTAGTTCACACCTCCTTCAAAGACCAAGGTGAGATTTAGTTCATCCTTCTAGGTTTTGTTCCATTTTTTTAAGTTTGTTATGTTATACAATTACCATACAATGTTGTTTTCTAGGTTTAAAGAAAAATTGTGTTAAATGTTCATGTATCGTGTTTTATAGTGTGACCAAGGGTCCAAGATTTGAACCTATGGCTCTGATACCAATTTAAACACCCGTTAAATTTATCCACACGAAACCTAAGAACAACCTAGGGTAAATTTATAAAAATTATGGAATAATTTTTTGAAAAACTGCACACAAAAGGTTCCAAAATAACACTTGTCACAATCTTGTTTCAAAGTTATTTTAAATTAATAAAATAATTTTCCTTTTAATCCCCATTATAAAAGTAAAAATAAAAATCTCAATTCCTTTCAATAAACTTAGTTAGCCTAAGGTATGGTTTAGGTTCCCCCTAAATGTTATTTTGATAAACATTTAAATTTCACTATAGTCAAACTTGAACAAATTAATCCCATGGGTAAAGGGGTCTATTTAATTAAATACTAAAGTTATATTAATCCCACAAGGTGAAAAGGTTTAAAAACAAATAACAAGGTCCTTAATTTAGCACAAGGGTTAGAACAATAATCCCACCCCTTACACAATTAAAGTGGCCCCCTAAAAAGTCAACCCATGCATTTTAAATTTTAAATTTGAAATTTCTCTCACCCACTCCCCACCTACTTTTTGTAGGGATGAATCTCATCCATTGGATGGATTCATTTGGGGCCACAAGATCAAGGGATTCAACTAACCCTAAGTTTTCTTATGAAAGGTTTCTTTCTCTTTTATTTGACTTATTATTTCTCTTTTGTTTTGCAGATTGGTGGAGGAGAAGGAGGAAGCCATTAGAGGAAAATCTCAAGCTCTTGGGAGGAAACACTTCCACATTTCTTTTCTTGTTTTATTCACACCCTCTCCTAGGGTTTTAATGTGATAATATAGTTTTTATTTCATTAATGTAGCATTTGCCCAAATGGGCATGTGGGTATTTACCCTATTTTAGATAAAAATAGATAACATTTATGTATGTATTTACTTGGGTAGGAGAATATATATATATATATATATATATGTATATATATATATATCTATATACATACATACATACATACATACATATATGTATGTATGTATGTACATTTGTATATATATATATATATATATATATATATATATATATATATATATATATGTATGTATGTATGTATGTATGTATGTATGTATGTATGTATGTATGTACGCATCTCTCTTATTACTATAGAATTGAATATGATGCAAGATATATAGATAATTACATGGTGATACCCGATATAGGTTCAAGATGTTTAAGGTTTTCCTTAAGGGGCACATTGACCATTCCTTATAGAGCTTGAACCGTAACTAAATATAGCCACCGAGATTTGAAGATACATATGTTCATTTTTGTATAATTATTCAGTTATTATTAGAACTACCTTGGCTTAATTCTAATACGGGATGACTTTTGGTGGTATATATATATATATATACCTTGTTGATCTATGATGAAAACTGTCATTAAGATTGTTAATGACATTTGGTGTATATATATGTATATATCTCGCTGATTTATGTTGGAAATTGTTGGTAAGATAGTTAATGGATTTTTGGTGATACATATAAATGCATATATAAGAGTGGCATTGAGTATGGTAATGATGGTTACCTTAAAAGAACTTGTGATGAGAAAGTGGTGATCTATTCTTTTTATAAACCGAAATTATAAATTAAATAAGGAGGATTATGAATCTAAAGTACTATGAAATTTGGATGGATGTTTAGAATACTAACTTGCATGAAGGACTTGGGTAGTTTTGAGACTGTCATTGTTTCGTACTTGGTTATGTCAAGTAACTTGGCAGTCTAGGAAATGCCTATTTTGGATATTTTTGTTAGCCTTCATTTCTCTTGTTTATCATTATTAATTGTGGGTCATAAGGAAATTTTTGTGGATGGTTGGAGTATTATATTTCAATCATATAATCTATATGATTACATGATTGAAATCCTAATGCACTCGACAACCTGTTTTTGACTTTTAAGGCCAACGGTCCCTCCTTGAATGATTGTTTAACCATTATCGTCTTAGAGACAATGATCGTAACTTGTATATATTGCTTATCTAAGAAATTAAAGATTGATGGTTTGAGTATTGGATTTCAATCATATAATCTATAGGATTACATGATTGAAAATTCCAATACACTCAACATTTTGTTTCTAACTTATAAGGACTTTTGTCCTACTTGATTGGTTGTTAACTTATGTTGTTTTATTGACATTGTTCATAACTGAAGCATGTGACTTCCTTCTTAGTTGACATGGTGGAAATTTTAATTTTTGATTTAAGAAGTTGATTAGTGGTTAGAGATTTGATCCATTTCTTGAAATAGAAGTTTTCCTTTCATGATATTGTTAATAGTAGCATAATGTTTTATTGTGTAGTCCTTAACATGCTCAGTTCTCGTGAACTGACTCAACCTAATAAATGTGCATATGGATTTTGCGAGTAGAAAAAAGGAAAGGCTTGTAGAAAGTTGCATTGGTTTTTCTTATGAAGTTATTTTGTTTGAATTCTTAATGTGTTGTAAGACTCTGGAATGGTATTTGTGGAAATTTTAGAAGGGATCAATGCTTTAGTATTCTGTATTTGTGGAGTAATGTTTTCATAACCTAACTGAAACTAAAACTTGTAAAATATTTTTGTGAATGATATAAATTGATCATAGCATTGTTATGAGTATTTTATTGTATTGTAGAAACTTTGAAAGATAGCCTCACTTTTATTTGACTAATACTAATTACATTTTTTTACCAAGTCAAAGTACATTAGAATCAGTTGTCACCTTTGGTTTGTTTGTGGTGTTGGGTAGAAAATGTTGTAACCATGTCTATTTTTCATGATAAGGGTAATGGTGAACTTTATGAGTTATAATTTTGTGTAGTAAAACCTCCTAGGATATGGAATTAATGTAATTATCGGCATAATAGAATGGTATAGTAAACCTTATAAAAGTTATAGAAAAAAAAAAGGTTTGATCTTTTGGATAAAGTCAAGAGTCTTTAAGTGGAAGATAAGGAAACTATCTACTTATGTTAAAAATAATTTACCTTACTACCCCTAAGTTGTACTGATAAAATTTATCCTTATTGTTGTGGGACGTAAAATTATATTAAAGTGTAATCAATGATTAGCTTTTGGGAGAATAACTAGGTCATAACAAGTAGGGGTAATTGATCAAGAAACCATTAAATCTAACTTATCTGTTTTAAAACCTGATTTGAACTCATTTGTCGAACTTAATCAAGAAAAGCCTAGATGAGGCTCTTACCCAATCCAAATTAATTTATAAGTCTCAATGAACAACTAGTTAATGACTAATGAGATCATGAAGATGAATTCAAATTGACCTTCTTTCCACTAACTCTTGTGAAGGTTCATTGTAATCCTTTCTTAAGTGTTGTTAAAAATTTTGATCCTTGCTCAAAGGAAGTTTTAGTTCCAACCTAAACAGTACTCCACCTCCTTTGGAGATGATCTTAAGATAATTACTCAATAGTATAAAAGAAAAGAAATCTAGCTCTATAAGAAGAATTGCATGAATCATAACATGAACCTTCTAGAACGTAAGTTAAGAATTGAAAGAAGTTTTAGTAAATAAGTAACCTTAAAATATTTTACACTGTGGGATGACCCTAACTATAAGTGTGTACTGTGGTTGGACTATTATGTTGTGTCTTGTCGAAAAGAAAGTGAATTGTTTGAGATGGGTGTTGTATGTTTCTTTGTTGCCTATGTGGTCAATGTTGTGTCAAGTTTATTGTGAGTTGGTTATAGCCCATTGAGATCACCTGTGGTGTCGTATAAACTTCAAGAAAGTAAAAAAATTATCCATTATTTTCGTGTTGTCCTTGTGTGTGTATAAGTGGGCATTACAATATACCTATGTGTGTGCATATATATATATATATATATATATATATATATATATATATATATATATATATATATATATATCTATATATATATATATATCTATATATATATATATATATATATATATATATATATATATATATGTATACATAGATGTATATATATATATGTATACATAGATGTATATATATATATATGTATATATATACGTATATATATATATGTATGTATATGTATGTGCATATGTATATATACATATACATATATATACATATACATATACATATACATATATATACATATGTATATATATATATATTTAGATATATTTTTGTGTGTGTGTATGGGGATATATATACATATGTATATATACTCAACAATGAGTGTATACACTATTTATAAACCATATTTATTAAAATGGGTAAATGCCCATTTATCTAAATAGGGCAAATCTGATAAGATTTTTCAACAAAAAAATTTCTAACCAAACCCTACAAAGAATTCAAATAGTATAAAAAATGAAGTTTTGAATATCCATCCTAAGCTCCATTATCCTTCCATGGCATCCTTCTTATCCTTTGCCCCCTCATAAATCTGCAAAAAAAAAAATGAGGAGATAAGTCAAAAGAATGAATAAAATCTCTCCATAAAGAAGTTTAGGGTTAGTTTGAATACCTAAGATCCAAAGGCCACGATTTAATCTATCCAAGGGTTGAGAAACATCCTGAAAAGTTAGGTGAGATTTAGGTGAAAATATACTTTAAATGAAATGTATGGGTCCACTTAAGTGAAGTAGAACTTAAAATTATTTTGTAATCTGCATTCATGAGTTGTTGAATCTTAAAATAAAAGGACATGACCTTGTATTTAATAAAATCAAATTCACCCCTTAGTACTTAGGCAAAAAAATTTAATCGGGATTTTGTTTTGTTTGTATTTATTTTAAGGGGATGGTTTGTTTAGACTTATCCCTAGATTAATAATTTGTTAAATGTCTTATGAACTGTGTTATTAAAATAAATGAAGATTATAGAAATGGATATTTTTAAAGAGGCTGAACTGGGGATTAAATAATATAAATAAATTGTTAACTAAAATGTTAGTTTGTTAACCAAGAAATAAACTAAACATTACAACCAATTTTAACAAAAACAATATTCATTAATTTTTTCCAATTTAACTATTGAGTTATGCAGGTTTTGTGCGAGTTATTTTTTGGACGTTACGAATGTAGTTTTTCCCTTCATAGTTAATTTATCCATGATCTTGTATATGTAATAATTTATCATTTTGGTGATTACATATCATTAATTTTTACTTTTTCCATCCATATTGATAACCATGAATAAGTCTTTAGAATTAAAAGACATTGTTCCCAATTGTTTAAGCCATTGCACTCGAGAAAAATACATCTTTTTACCTAGATGGGATGGAAAACATTTTATAATAGAGACTATATTCTCCCATTAAGAGTTTGATATGATCAAATTTACCACCATACGAGATATTTTTCGCATCAATAACCATGAATTAAAAATTGGTAACTATATATAAAAAAGTTGAGATCATTAACTAATGGCATATTAAGGAAGTTATGGGTATTGTCTATATCAATAAAAATTGTTATATTTTTCTTATTAATATAACTAACCACTTTGATTGCTTATGGTGTTGTTATCCCATTTAATGCATGTAATGAATTTATAAGTTTTACTTCCTCCTCTTGATTTTCATTATTGTCTTCTATTGTTTCTTCGTTATAACAAATTTTTCATCTTTCAAAGCCCCATTCTCAATAACCATTAGCCTTTTCTCTCCACTATCACATTGACCTCTAGACCATTTGCTATTATGACAACAACATAGGCCTTTTAATATTTTTGCCCCTCTTTTGTGGAGATAAATTGGAAATTTTTCTTTGTTTAAAATCATTTACCACATTTCTATTAATATTATTGGTCACATTTTGATCTCTTTATTTTCTATTTTGACCTAAAGCACAATTTTGTTGCTCAATATGTAAAGCTTGTTGTACAATTTTTTTATGTATACGGGATTACGAAAAACAAAACAATTCTTAATTTCATCAATTTTTGTTACTTTAAAATCATAGTCTCATTAACGTGTCACTTTTAGAGTCTTAATCACTTATTTCATATTTTCAACATTATATTAAGTTATGGATCGTGTTTGTTTGATTTTTGTAACTTCCTTCCAAATTTCCATGGATTCTCCTAATGGGCTATAAGTCATTAGTAAATTCATCACAACTAAAATCTTTCCATTGTCTATCAATCATCATCCACTAGTACCAATAATATGGTTTAGATTCTAAATTTAGCGAGTTGTATAAGATATTACATTATCGGCATATTGTGAAGCTTAAAATAATTTTCCATGATACTTATCCATGAGGTTACTTTTTTACCTTAAAAACTATCTCGATGTCCATACTTGGTATGTTCAATATCGATGATATTTGGTCTATTGTTCCCTCATAGATGATTTAGTTATGCATTATGTGGTTTAATTAAGGATTTTAATTCATACACTATATCATCGTTCAACATATTCAAACCTTGATTTATAGAAGTTTCATTTAGGGAAACGGTTTCTCTAGATAAAAGTTACCATTGTTTCACATCCTATATGAATGTTGACCTCAATTTTAGGTGATGGATTATAAAGAGAATTATTGGGATCAATGGTTGAGGAAAGATATATGTTTCAAAAGGAAAGGATACTAATTTTACTTTGTTTTTATTTCCGATTTACATGTAGTCTAGGCGAAAGAATCCCAGTGAGTAGTAGCCATACATTGTTAAAATATGTGAACTATATATGAATCAAAAGTTGTACCATTGACTTGCTTTGACCGTAT
Organism: Taxus wallichiana var. yunnanensis; assembly: GCA_018340775.1. NCBI lineage: Eukaryota > Viridiplantae > Streptophyta > Pinopsida > Cupressales > Taxaceae > Taxus > Taxus wallichiana. The sequence goes on from CM031238.1 coordinate 175,254,644, forward strand.
TTTAAAAATAGATTTATAATTTTAGAATGCCTCCGATATGAAAATAAAATTAATTGACTCTTCCTAAAATTTAATGTGGTTTCCAAAATGTAAATAAGTCAAAAAAATCTGAAATTCAAGACCTATATCAATGGTTGAGGAAAGATATATGTTTCAAAAGGAAAGGATACTAATTTTACTTTGTTTTTATTTCAGATTTACATGTAGTCTAGGCGAAAGAATCCCAAGTGAGTAGTAGCCATACATTGTTAAAATATGTGAACTATATATGAATCAAAAAGTTGTACCATTGACTTGCTTTGACCGTATTTTAAAAATAGATTTATAATTTTAGAATGCCTCCGATATGAAAATAAAATTAATTGACTCTTCCTAAAATTTAATGTGGTTTCCAAAAATGTAAATAAGTCAAAAAAATCTGAAATTCAAGAACTATATAATGGATTTGTTAAAAAACATGAAATCAAAACACATTGACAAATATAATTAATAGAATATGGAAATTTGGAATGATGAATTTTAGTCATGTTTAGAAATATCCATTCAAAAATCTCCAAAATGTACATATTTGTGTGAGATATGATCGGATTTAGTTTTTTTCCAAAATTGATTGTTTGATACCACTTGTTATGATATTTCTTTATGAAAATAGAATAAACACTAAAAAAATCAAATTGAAAAGGTAAACCTCCAAAACCCAAACTAAATTATTAAGGAGAGTTAATAGTATGATATATGATGGTTTTGGAGGATCGCACCCTTCTTAATTATATACTTAAATATGAAGGGCCGCACTCTTTCATGCTAATTAGATCAACCTAATTAATTATCAAGAACTAATTAATCTAATGTTATTGTTATGCACTCCACTACATGAACTTAGTAATTATATAAATATATATTGGTAGTGATATAACATTCTAAAACTAGAATTGAATAGATTACTATTGTAGACACTTAAACATGCACAAAATCATTATTGCATCATGCTTTTGGAAAACTTTATGTATATGGGTCTTGAGCGATAAACTAAGTCTTAATAGAACTAGTCCTTGCTATATTAATTGTACATTAATTTATTTACACTCTAATTTATGACTTACTTGATGCTTTTTTTTTCTTATGATGTTTCAAAGAGATCTATTTCCTTTTCCATTGTTTGTTTGATTTTTTGGTAATTTTGTTCTAAGGTGATTGTAGAGATTGGTTAGGACTATGGTATGGGCTTGATTGAGATGTATGCTCTTGAACCTTTTGATTTTCTATATCTTTGTGTTTATTGGGTGTCTTTGTTAACAATTTGCCTTTCACATCTTATGTTTTTGGTTATCTAGCTAGTTTGTATGCAATAAGATTCATATTTCAAAGTTTGAGACTCCTAAATATACAAGGTCACATTAAGCGTTTATTATCTAGAAATAACTTATCTATGTACCAAATAATGAGCTAAGATTCAAAAGTACTATCTTAATACTACATATCACAATATGGGAGGGCATTAATATGTTCTACACATTTCAATAGAAGGGTTTATATGCGAGAAAATTATCATATAGCACTATTAGTGTAGATGAACAAGGGCGAAGCTAGGTCAAGAGTTTTGAGTTACATAAACATTTTTTCAATGTACTAGGATAACTTGATGTAAGTCTTAAATTAAATGCATCCATCGGTGATCGAAAAACAAGGTAGCTCCCAAGGTTAGTTGAACTTAATCCTTTTTCTTTTATTTTTATATCTAATGTACATGTTTGATGTTCTTATAGAAGCAGGTTTTTTAAAAAATTAGATGAGAAAATTTAGGGTTATAAGTAAATCTAAATCTACAAAAGGGTGAACCATTGATAATGAAGTGTCACACAAACATCAAAACTTTGTCATCTACCAGTCCAAGATAGTACAATAGGGTTAATTTGTTGGATTTGGTCCTTACCTTTTATACTGATCGTACCCCTACATGGTTTTGAAAACAAATAGTTGATCTAGGAACCTTCATAATTTTGTATACTTCCCAAATTTTGTAACAACACAATCTAATAGTGATATAAATTATTTAAGTGACCTTTTACACCTTAATTTTAGTTCAAATTGCTTCATTAGTTTGACATACTTGCAAATAGCCTAAGTCCATTATATAACTATGAATCATTGTATTATTTTTTCATGTATAATATAAAATAGTCGATCGTAATCAAATCTATTTGATTAATCTTTTAAAATTAAATTAGGGAATTCGATACATTTTCATGAACCCTATTTGAATCCTTCCTTTATATAGTAGTGAATGATTATATTATTATTTCAAATATAACCTATAATATTCAATCCTAATTAAATCAATTAGATTAGTCTATTATAATTAATTTATATATGGTACATTGTTCGGGGAAAGTCGTGTTTTACATACCTCTTGAAGAACTATCTTTCACTTGTGTTTTGTTGGTGTTATATATACACTCGATCAAGAACATTTGAAAAAGGTGAGAAGCCGGGAGTTTACAAATACTTTAATGTATTGAAAGCAATGATTTTATGGAAATTGGGCGACTTGCAATTATTTCTACTAAAAAGAAAAGGAAAAGGAAAAAAGGAAAAAGAAAGAAGTGTTTTCTCAACCTTCTTCCACATGCCACGAACCCCTTATAGTATTTATAATTTTTTGGGGATTGGTATTGTGATTATGATTTTTATAACAAACTTTGGGAGCTATGTGCTTTACGATTAAAACTACTTACATGAATTTTCAGAGGAGATAACGTAAGTTGAAGTCTTATCTTCCATGTTCCTTCACTATATCAAACAGAGTTACAAAACTATTTTACTATTTGTGAATCTGAGAAGGACATGTAACTATTTGGGAACCATCAAATTTTATTATAGAAGAAGAAGAAGAAGAAGAAGAAATTTTAACATCCACAAGGCTACCAAAGACAACCTATAGGACAACAGATCTTGTTAAATATCTTTTTGGACATTCAAATCTCCTGTTGGTGAGTTTGATAATCAAATCCCTTGTTTTTCTAAAATATTCTCGCTAAAAATATCTTGAAAGGATGCGGTGAACAATAGGAAAAGTTGTATGTGTCATGGACACTTCACATAAAGGTTTAGCCTAACCCTAAAATCTCTTGTGATGAAGGCTTTGCGAGAGGTCATGGTGGCGGCGTGTGAGCAACGAACTATGGCGAGATCTAGTAGTGGGATTCTTGTGGCGGGTTTTGTTGAAGATCCATGTGTCGGCGTGTTGTTGGCGGAACTTTGACTGCGGTGAGGAAATAGTATGTTAGACCTAGTGTGAATGGCGAAACAACATGGGTGAGGTCAATATGGATGGTAGGGCCTTGGGAATTGGGGACTTTGCTCTAGCTACTCGGGCCGTGGTTGGGTGGATGGTGTTGGAGGTAGAGTGGGCAAGGGAAGGTTATGAATGGATCGAAGGATACTCCAAAGATGGGTATCTCTAGGTTTGTGAAGGGATTCCTAGCTACGGTCAAATATGGGAGCCACCACCCTCTAAATTCATGGCTATGCTAAAAGGATGCTTGTGGTTGCATTTGGGGGAGGAGGTTATAGAATCGGTGGAATTCTATCGGAACATGGAGTCGATTTGCACATTTAATGACTATTGTCGTGGACTACTAGCCTTACACAAATGGATTGTTGATCAATGGCACCCTCTCATTGAAGGTTATATTAATATCTACCGCTCTGCTTGTGGACTTTTTGTAGTAGTTTTTGGCAGTTTCTATGCTAGGGATGTTATTTTAGCAAAAATATGGGAATTATGTGGAGGAAAATGAGGACACAACTACGGTTCGGTAGTGCATATCACCCCCAAAATGATGGATAGACAAAAGTAGTGTAAAATCTTTGGAAATCTTCTACGTTGCATAGTTGGAGAAAAGCCAAAACAATGGGACTTAGCTTTACCACAAGCTGAGTTTTCCTATAATAGCTCAGTAAACAGGTCAACAGGGAGGTTTCCTTTCCAGATTGTATATGGTAGGAATCCCAAGGGGGTCCTAGATTTGATTGTGCTACCCATTTAAGATAAAAAAAAATAGTGACGATGCAGCAACATTTGCAAACACATTCTATAGTTGTAGGATGAAGTGAGGAAAAAGCTGAAAGTGAGTAATGCACAATATATAGTAGTTGCACATGCCAATAGGAGAGTAAGTGTATTCGAAGAACAAGATATGGTGATGGTTCATCTTAGAAAGGAGAGGTTTCCAAAAGGGACATATAATAAACTAAAGTATAAGAAGATTGAATCATGTAGGATTGTGAATAAAATGAGTGATAATGCGTACAAGGTGGAGCTACCTTACAAATTTGCTATTTCAAATTTTTTTAATGTTTCTAACTTATAAAAGTTTCCAAGTGATAATGAAAATGTTGTGGAGAAGGAAAAAAATGGGAGCATGAGATCTTTGAAGAAGAAAAAGGAAGGGTAATGTGTGTCTTGGAGCAAAAGACAATCACTAATAGACATGGGAGTTCTGAGAGATATTTGCGGCAGGTGGGAAGGTTTTGCAACAAGAAGAAAATATTTGGATTCTGGTGGGGGTTGAAGAAAATTGAAAATGCAAAATTAAAGGAATTCCATCAACTAAATTCACGGGGAGTTGAATTCTTTTCTGGGGAGGATGATGTGGCAACATAACTTGTGGATACCATAACTTTTGATCCAACCATTGGATTGTCTTGAAATTTTATAGGGTGGTAGATGTGCATTAGTACTATGTTGGGTTCAATTATGTATACATAATTATGGCCATTCCGGCACTTTTTCGAGGTCGGATTCCTTCATCTAATGGCCTAAAATCGGCTCACGAATGTTTTTTTAGCTTTTGACTAGTTCTTAGAAGTTTATTAACTTTTGTTGTGCTTGTTAGAATAATTCAAAATATTATGCGCGAGCCTTAATTTATGAAGTTATATTTGGCACGCAAATTTTGGGGCCCATCTAAGTTGTTTTACTAGTACGTAATTTTTGGCATTTTTAGGGTTTTGGCATTTTAGGCTTTTAGAGCAATGTGAAATAAAAGGAGGATTGTAATGATGTAAAATTTTAGTGTAGATTCTAGAATGATAAGAAATCTATTTTGAAACTTTTAATTTTTATTTTCAAATTTTTTTATGTGTGTTTTGGAGGTATTTCAACCTCTTACAGTTGGATCCAGATCATGAATCATATGATCATACAACATTTGCTCAGATCTTGGTGGATATGGATATGATTGAGGAATTTTTGGCTACCATGGAGCTTAAATTCAGGGATACAATATGGACACAAATCTTGGATTTTGAAGGATTTCCTTTTACATGCAGAAATTGTTTTTCTCTAGGACATCTAGCTTGATTTCCCTATCATTAAGAAATAGTATAAGGGATGAGTCTCATGGTGGAAGGATTTTAAACCAGATAATTTAATGGTATATGATCTTGATGACAGTGATTGTGAAAATAATTCAGTTAGTCTTATGGATAATCACAATGCGAAGAAGAGTGAGATGGTCTCCTCTCCCCTAAACCATCACGGCAAGAGGTTGCAAGAATGGGGGTTTGGTACTATAGTCCCTCAAATATAAGTTATATCATTTTCCTCCAATCAAGGAGGCTCGTGAAATCTTGTCTATCTATCCACCTAGATGAGAATGAGGATCCTAATAGGGTGATGGATGGACAGTCATGCACAACAAGAAGAAAAGAAAAATTGGAAATTCCCCTCTCAAAATGAGCATTAGATTCCATAGGAGGAAAGACCTGGTTGTTAGGGTTTCCCTGTGGTTTTTCGGTTAAGCAGTTTTGACCGATCGACTTTGGTGGCCTTTTCTCCTTCCGGGTTTTTCCTATGTCTAGTTTGTGTCAACTTGTTTGGTAATTTCACCTTTGACCTTTGGGGCCTTGTTCCTTGATGTTTCGCTTTTCTGCGTTGATGCTTATATTTTGGTTGACGGGGGTTCCGATCCATTCAAAATCTGTTCTTTACCTAATCTAATAAAAAATTAGGAAAAGTTGTATTACCTTCCAAAAATAAAAGATAGTTCACAAACCATAAATGACACCGCAAAGTTTCTATTGTCAAATTATAAGTGCCTATCAAACAAAAATTCCTTGAGGGCTCAGCTCTTTTCGGTAATTGTAAATTTCAATATTTTTATATAGTTTGTACATATATTTACAAATAAGTCTTATGTTTTTACATATTATATATATTTATTAAGAATTATATAAGAAATTTTACTGTTTTTTAAATTTTCGGCCTTTCATTATCTACAATTTCTTATTTTTTTCACGTGTAATATACGGCTAAATCACAAAAAAGGGCCTTGACATTGATTGTATTTTTGACAGATAGGTTATTAGGGACCCCGTCAGATCTCATCCAAAAAATTGAATTTTAACTTAATTCGATAGCTGGTATGATTAAATGCCAAAAAATAATATATGCAGTACTTAACTTCTACTTCTGGCACGATTACATGCCTGATTCCCATATTCAATTATAGCATGTCTATTAAAGAGAATAACAAAAGGCTGGTAGCCTGGTACAACTACACACCCTAAGTTGCAGATGCATGTGCGGATTTTTTCGTAAGTTGCAGAGCGTCTGCACAGTCCTGGCTAAACTGTTGCGGCTCTGAAAGTAACTCTTCTGACACCATTGTTATCAGCTTTCCTTTCCCTGCGTAACTGATGAAAACAACCAGCATCGACTGCACAGTGCCACAGACACAATAAAATTTCCTTTTTAACGTTATCCTTCATCTCTGCAACCATTGTTGTTTGTGTGGTAAATAATAATGCATGAAGTATATAGGTATAAACATAAAGCATGTATCTTATATGTATTATATATTAACAAAAAATATTATTTATGTTAATGTACTAACCTCAGAGGTAGTTTGGGCCGTGGGAAGAATGTGAGTGATTGGGTTATCACCGTATTGAAGCTCTTCCGCAGGCACCATCACATTGGAGAAGCATAATGTAGCATTCGATGAGAATTTACTGGATAAATATGCCACCAACTGTAATTACAAAAATACTTGTGTTAATGGATAAGCTCAAACTAATTGATTATGTTCATCAATCTTTCTCTATTAACAATTTTGGAGGCATTTACTAATGGATTAGCGCAAATTTTGTCTTTTATATTTATTTTCCATATCATTTTTTATAAAAAATTTATTAGAATATAAGTTTATTACATTCTTCAATAACATACATTTCTTAATATAGATACAAGAATATATAATACAACCTTAATCATATAAAAATAATGGATAAAAAATTGAATTGTAAAATTCTATCAACTTAACATTTAGTGGTTCCATACCTTTAAAAAAACATACCATTTTTGCAACTACATTAAATGATTAAAGACGTTTCATAAATTTAAAATGTAGCTTTATTTTGAAACGCAACATATTATAAATTATATAAGCTTAAGAGGTAAAATTTCTGTAATAATTTTATAACTTAACAATTAGTAGTTCCATACCTTAAGCATACTATCTTACAACTACATTAAATGATCAAAGACCTTTGAGAAATTTAGATTGCAGTTTTAGTATGAAATACAACATATTATAAATTCTATAAACTTAACAATTAAATTTTTGTAATAATTTTATCCAAAGTATTGAACTAAAATTTAAATTATTGTTTGACTATAAAGGATTTAAACAAAACATATATTAATCAAGTTAACATAAAATTATAAAATCCTACGAACTTAACAAGAGATAAATGCACCTCATGTGTCTAAATATCACTTATGCAAAATAATTAAGTACAAACTAATTATCAAACATAATTTTTATATGTTATTATAAAAATACTGCAACTCGTTGACAAGCCGTGACAATAGTTAGTACCAACATGTATGATGCACAACCTAACACTACTTATTCTCCTACTCTATTTCCAGATCCAACTAAACTAAAAAAATATAAAAAGTACAAATATCTATCTTATAGATTCGTATAAGGAATGTTACCTTAGTTGGCAAGTATTTGACTACCGCAAATGTTATGGAAGCCTCTAAAGACAACTTCTCAACGTGGAAATATTTGTTGTATCCCGACAATATTAAAGCGGTCTTCATTATAATGGATGCTTGCAATGGAAAGCGTAACGACCCACAAATTCACACACGTAAAACAACACAGTAAAATACAGGGTAACGTTTTTTTTTACTTGCTTGAAATATAGACGACACCAAAGGTGACTACAAGGAGCTACAACCAACTCACGATAAGCATGACACAACATTGACCACATGTATGACACCCATTGCGAACAATTCACTTTTCTTTTTGACAAGACAACATAGAAGTCCAACCACATAACACACTTACAGTTAGGACATACCACAGTGAGAAATTCTTGAAGGTTATTTATTTTTTTATTTTAATAAAACTTCTTTTAATTCTTATCTTATATTTTCAAGGAGATTCTAGATATGATTCGTACAATTCAACTTACAAAGCTAAGTTTCCTCCTTTTACACTGTAGCGTATTTAGCTTTAAGTCTTCTCTATTATGACATTTATTTATGTAATTCATTTATTTAACAAAGAAGGTAATTTAGTTCCACAAGGCCATCTATTCACACTTACGCTACTAAAATTTGTTCATACCCCTATTACAACATGGGTTCGTGTTCAACACACTTAAGAGAAAAATTTGCAAAGCGCGCTTGGAAAATATTTAAGATCTCATTGGTTATTAACCAGGATTTTATTGAATCTTGAGAGTTTATCGAATGATTAAAGTTTTCCTTAGGCTTCAAAGAGATGAATTTACAATAGAAAACAATTTACCCTTCAAACGGTTGAGAGAATAGATTGCGTGGTTTCAAAACTACTTCCCCTACTTGTTAACTCTTATTATCTTCTAAAACTAACCATTGATTTCCCTTAAGATCGTTTAAGAATTCACCATAAAAGGATAATGTTTGCTAATTTAGCTAGGGATAGCAAGTTATATAATTTTACTTTACAAAGGATAGTTTCCTCTTTGATCACTTATGGAATTGATTGTTATCAAGTAGGTCACCTCTACATTAATTTATTTGAAAATAAATTTTAGTTTAACTTCTATAAGGATTATCCACCCATTTTATTTTCTTATAAACACATTGTTACCATGTCTTAGAAAGACTTACAACTCAACATTTTATCTCAAGAGCAAAGTTTACCATTACTCCCTTGTGAAAACTAAACATGGTTACATCAATCCTTCCTAACACGCATTTACAAACCATAGGTGGCAAAAGATTATATTGAACTTGAATGGGAGCAAGAAAGTAAGCACAATCGGTCAATGCAACGCTATACTAAGGTTTCTATAATACAATAAAAATATTCATAACAACACGGTGATCAAATTTTATATTTTATTTTTTTTTTGATAGACAAAATAAGTCAAGGTTTCAGTAATTATGACAACAATACTCCATGAGACATGATACTAAGGTATTTCCTCTTCTAAATTTTCCACGTAATCCCATCCCGAGTTTTACAACAAATACAAATTCATACAAAGGAACTTCATAACCGAGACCGATGTATTTATTTACAAGACTCTCCTCATCTACCCACATAAGCCATCTGCAACCATAAATAACCGAGTCAGGGTTCACAGAAGTGAGCAAGATAAGACTACACGAAGCAATAATAAGCTACTATCTAACAATATCAAGAAAGGGAACATTATATTCCAAGGATTGGATCAAATCTCTAAATACTAGCAACTCCTTAAGTTAATAAGGAAATTTCCACCATGCCAATCTAAGAAGAAACACCTTATACTTCAGTTATGAACATTGTTTCAAAAGCAACAAAAATTAAACAATCATTTGAGAAGGGGCCAATGGCCTAATAAGTTAGAAACAACAGTCTAGTGTAACGGAATTTCCATCAAATAAGTAATTAGGTTAAAATGTGGAGAACTCGATATCCAACCAAATAAACAACATTCATAAACAAGTACCAAAATCACATGAAGCTATGATACTCATTTTCATAAATGAAAAAAAGAACAACAAATCCAGGAGGAAGCACAGATTTCAAGTTTACACGAAAGGTCAAATTCATTAAAAATCTTAATCATGTAATCATATAAGTTATATGATGGGAAACTAATACACAACCACCACTCAACATTGTTTAACAAGGAAAAGTAGATAATACTATTTTTGCCATTGACTATGAGGAATTTCATAACCATTCAAGAAGATTCCACTGCCCTTCTAGGCTAGTACGACAAGTGAGAGTAAAAAGGGAGTTATGTCATGCAACTTAACCTTTCGGTATGTCAATCCAAGTTTTACCACACTAGGGATTTCCAAACCTTCTATAAAAGCTTATAGTTTCAGGTTTAAAACAAGTGGATCACCCCTTTTTCATCACACGTTCTTTTAAAGTGTCCCCTCGTTAACATAAACAAATCATTCTAAAAAGAAATTTGCATTTATATGTATCACCAATAGTCATTAACATAACATCAACTTCAAATATAAATCAATAATGCATCCATATATAAGTACCCCCAAATATCCCTAACGATCTTAACAGATCTATCATAAGTCAACAAGATATCAACATACACACGTCATCGAAAATTCCAAGAAAATTAGCAAGTTGAAAAATCATGAAAATACCACACAAATTCATTAAGAAAAGAATTAAGCCAAGGTAGTTCGACAATGAAAGAGTACCATCTACAAAACACACCCATATCACTTCAACACTTGGTTACAAAATTCTTTTGTTATGGTTAAATCTTCCTAAGGAACGGTCAAGTGCCCCTTAGGGAAAACCTTAAACATTTAGGACCTACACCGATGATCAATGGGAAAAAAAGGTATACACCACCCGGTGACATGAACAATTATGTAGGAATACTCAGGGTGCAGAACAACTAGTAATCAAGGTACCTTAGCCAAGGTACTCCCTCCTAAAGATAACCTTACTACGAAGTCAACCACATAAGTTTTGTAAACCTACGAGATGGATTGAAAAACGAAGGCACATTACTTAGTCCGATAAAAGAGGACATAGAGGTCCAACGGACCTCGACTGACAACTTCACCCTCAAGGTTGGTTTTCTCAAGGAACATTTGACGTTACAAAAATATGCCATAGTCTAAAGAAAAAGGAAAATAAGTGTCCATAAAACTCTAGTCTCTCTCCCAACCTGCAGATTGGATTCAATCTAGAGGTTGTCCACTAAGGTACGAGTTTTCATAACCCATGGGAACTAAGCTCAACATACTCGGAATCAAAATCAAATCAAAATTGTAAGCACGTATGAAGAGCAGGGGGTTTATAGGTATAACTTGATTGTTTTAACCGCAACATTCACTAGCTATAAACAACTTAATAACTTGTAACTTAATCATAGAAATGCAATTTATAATGGTAGGAGGTCATTTACATCCACATAGAAATGCACAATAGCTCAAGGCAGGAGGAGGAATAATCTACGCTATCCACTTTCATGCCAACTATGATTAACGCCAAGACAACTAGATCACAAGAGGAGAGGATGTATTTTCCGCAAAGCAAACATACCCATAACAGAAGCAGCAAATGCATACAAAATTTGGGAAAGAAGGCTCTATCACATGATATTTTTAAATCTAGAAAATGTAGCAATAAGTAGGATTATCTTGCTTGTTTCTCTAGCTTCAACAAAACGCGGCAATGCGATGTGACCAACAACAACAATCTTCAGGTTGAAACTCCCATCTTCTACTGGCTGGGCACTTCAACTTTGTTCCCGTCCATGCTTAGCATAGGTAGAGAGCTCTAAAAACATGAGTTGCATCCTTTCAAAGGGACAGTGGACTTAAGGACTGCAAGGGCTGGGGAATAGACACACCCATGGGTTAAATGAATACACCTAGGAACATAAGAGAGACAGGGGGTAAGGCCAGACTCCACAAACATGCAAACATATTCCCTGATGCGTTAGAAAGTTACAATTAGAGTAGGAAAGGACATCCCTCAGAGCACAAGGAAAACATATTTCATTTTTTTTTCTTTGTCAACTGAACAAGTAGGTGCCTCCAAAATCATGCAAGAAAATAGTGGGAGTGCATACATGAGGTAGGAGGTCAATTTGACAAAAATCCTCAAATGATGAGGTTGCGAAAATCCAATGTTGGAGGATATGTATAGGTGGACCTTACACACAACTCTACATCCAAAAACAACCAAACATCTCACAAATGTGTTCAACTTGCCTTTAAAAGCATGTACTCAGTCACTGCTAACAAGGAGCTTTGACACTAGTACGGTTCCACACAAAGGAAAGGTTAAAGAGACAACTCTGGAGGGACAAGAGTGGAAAAAAACAGGAAAGGGAACGATTAATTCTTAGCATAAACGACCACCATCTGAAACAACAAGAAAATAGCAAGATTGTTCCATGCACACATTAAAGTTCCATGAGCCACGATGCTTGAAAGGAGAACCACAGTGCCTAGCTGGACATTCCTCCTGCACAAAGCGGCCACTCCTTCCTCTTCTACTGCATACCAAAACAAACATTAGGTAGGAAGAATTTATTTCTTACCAAAACAAACAAAACAATCCGTCCTCCAAAAATACAGATCCTAACAATAATTTTTGAGCTAGCAAGAGGGACGAAGTCCTAGGACAGAAAGGGAAGATCTTTGACATCTGATATTGCTGCAACTATCCAACCTCTCCTCACATTAACTTTTGTCAGATCGGATATGGCTTCTGGATCTTAAAAGATTGCTTGTATTCTCATGTAAGGAAAGAGTCAAGTGTGAAAGGGACGTTAGGGTGGAGTCACCTCACACTCTCAGCCAAAAAAAGAATTATCTTCCAGTATTACGTGGTAGGGAAGGAAGATACCCTTCTGCTCATCCACCGCTTCTCAACGGCATTAAAGCTCTTTTATTCCCATGGCAGGTCTCCTTACCCACCGTAACTTTTTCCATAATGTAAATGTATGCATTTTAATAATATTCTATTTAATATATGTACATATATAAATATTGTTTTACTTGTTATTAAATTTTGCTTTTGTTTAATAAACTATCTCCATTTATTTATTTGATTCGGTCAAGTTAAACAATATTTAATTAATCTATATATTTTGTTTGGATTTGTTTATTGATCTCCTTATTGCATTATCCAACCAAACAAAGAAAAGAAAAAAAATTAAATAACTTGAAAAAGCTGGTTTCCACGGAGGTCGCCAAAGCTTCAAAGTGAGATAAGACGACTTGGATCCGATACCTCAAAGGACATCTCGAGAAACCGGAGGAGTACACTCTTGCATCAAAAACTAGGTGCGAAGGTAGAATCCACACTTCATCGGTTAAGGGTGACAAAGTGGGGCATTACATTCTCCCCCACCCTCTAAGAAAGCATCGTCTCGATGTGGCATAACATTGAAGGAGGGAAAGGTGGAAAGCAACAAATAACAGATAAGGATGAAAGTACACCCTATGGTTAAAAATTTAATCGTCAAAGCATGGTCACGGGGTAGACTTAGAAACATTTTGACAAAATGATTAACTTTCAAAGTTCCGTGAATATCGCGGCCTTTCTTCTTATTCATTATTTCATTAGTCTCTTTCCATTAACATTATTCTTAATTCAAGTTCTTTAGAATTTCATTGTTGTAGAATTTTAGTTTATTCATTCTTGTGGGTGCCCAACATGAACTACTAATACCACACCCTACCAGGGTCATACAAGACACTACAAATTCACAACCATACAAGAAAATACTTCAAGACGGTACCACACCATAAGAGATTAGTCAATTTATGGAAGGGAACATGCACGGTCCACATAACATAGTACATGTCACACATCTATGACTGACGTACAGAATACTCGAACAAAAGAGTACTACAACAACTAGACATTTCCTCAATTCCACATATGAATATTTTACATGACTCAGAAAATAGCTACATGTACATAGGGTCAACAAGGGCATCAATGCCATATCCACAACATCACAAAACATATCCAACTGACATGAGTAACACATACATCAAAAGACCACTACCAAAACATCACAATAACTCAACATATATCCCAAAACATCAATCATACACACAAATCTCTTATGCCTCCCTCAAACTCTTATGCCTCCCTCAAGTCTCTTATGCCTCCCTCAAGGAGGCCGGTTGTCCCTATGGCCCAAGACACATAGATTTCGAACACTCCTAACCCAAGTGACATAATAATGCGTGGTTCAACAACATGCTAGTTATCTATAACTCCTTAGGGTGTACCCCACACAACGAAGCGGGTCCATAGGTCCAACCATTCCATGGTGCATCCCATGACCCTATTCCACACATCACGACAATAGAACCAGCATAACAATCCGATCCAAATGTCAAGTGGCAAGGTACAAGCCTTGGGCAAGGCGGTAAAATCTTAAAACTTAAAAGAAAATCAAAACCAAGACAAAAAAATGGCCAATTAGCCATAGTTAGTGTCAAAATCTGCATGTTAGTGCCGCAAAACCAAGGAAATGCCCAAAACAGAAAGCATGACCATCAAGAAAATTGATGGTCCTTGCAAAATAAAGTAAAAAGCTCAATTTGAAAAAATACACATAATAATGTCACATTACGATAACTATGTGGCCTTATCTAGCCACTAAGGGGTACTCAACAAGTTCACAAGCACTTAGAACATCGAGGCTCACTCAAGTAAAAATACATATCAATAATACTGTTTGTCATAATCATCCCACCACCACTTGACGAGGATAAACATAGTCATAGTTGTACTAAGGTTATATCCATAAAACAACCACATAAAGAGAGAGAGAGGAGCATATGCAACCTTCACGAGCCTAAGGTTGGCTCACAGTGATTGGTCAACCGTGCACACTTGTAACGACCAAAAAAAAAAAACTCACACGAACAACACAAGTGAAATACGGGATAACTTTTTTTTTTGACTTGCTTGACACATAACATGATGCAATATGTCATCACCAAGGATACAACTAACATTGTGAACAACTTGATACAAGGATGGCCATAAGGGCAGCACGGAAATGTTCGCACCTATCAAGGACAATACATTTTATTTATTTTTTTTTTTTGAAAAGAAAACATAGAAGTCCAATCACAGAATACACTTGCAGTTAGGGCCAACCACAATGAGATATTCTTGAGGGTTATTTATTTTAAAAGGACATCTTGCAATTCCTAGCTTACGTTTTCAAGGAGGCTCAAGATATGATTCGTATAATTCGACTTGCCAAGCCAAGTTTATTCCTTTTGAAACTGAGTAATTATCTTTAAATCTTCTCTATTATGACATTTATTTGCGTAATTCGTTTATCAAGAAAAAGGAGTATTTAAATTCCACAAGGCCATCTGCTCACCACTAAAGCTACTAAGATTCGTTTCTTGCCCACAAGACAACATGGTTTCAAGTTCAAAGCACACTTAAGAGAAGAGATACAAGGTGCCTTGAAAAATGGTTAGAGGGAGAAGGTCGAGATGAAACATCTCTAGGACCTCATTAGTTATTGCCAGTATTTAATTGAAGCTAGGGCTCTTAACTGGAATTATCAACAACTTTACTAGGCTTCGCTAAAAGTATTAACAAGGAGTAAAAATTTCTTGTCAAATGGTGGTGAGAAAGATGGTGAGGTCTCCAATTTGTTTTCTCTGGCTTATTAAATCTTATCATCTTCAAACAACTAACAGTTCATTTCACCTTAGGGTCATTTTACAAATTTCACCGTAAAAGGAATAATGTTCACTAGAGGAGCTAGGGTTATCATGATATAAAGTTTACTTGCAATGATAGTCCTGCCCTTGTTTACTTAAAGAATTTCTTGCTCTCAAGTTGGTGACCCCTACGTTACTTTATTTGAATACAACTTTTAATTTAACTTCCAGAAGTATTAAACAATCCCATGTTAGTTTACTTATGACACTTTATTACTAAGTCATGTCAAGGTTTAACTCAAAATTTATTCTCAAGGCAAGGTTGCGGCAACGGCAGGTCATTTACAAGAACAAAACAAGATTACATCAATTCTTAAAATACTGATACTCCAACAAAGTCACTCAACAACAATAACCAAATTTTCTTATAATTTCAATGATGGTCAAACAATACAAGGTTTCCAAAGTTCAGATGACAAAGTCCACAATACTTTATACTAAGACATTAATCCTCTTTTAAACTTTCCATTGGACGTTAACAATAGTTGAACAACATAAAAAGGTTTTGAGCAAAGGATCTTCTCAACTGAGGTTGATGACAAAAGTCTACAAATCTATCCCTCATCTACACGCAAAATCCATCTGCAGCAAATTTTCTACAAGAGTCAGTTCACGAGAACTGAGCAAGATAAGGCTACACAAAACCACCATAACTATTATCTAACAATACCACGAAAAGGAAGCACTTTATTACAAGAATTGGTTCAAACCTCTAAACACTATCAACACATCAAGTTATAATAAAGTCTTCATCATGCCAATCAAAGAAGGAGAAGACCTTGTACTTCAGTTAGGAGTAAAAGCAACGAAAGTAACAATCGTATGAGAATGGCCCTTGGCCCTATAAGGAGAAAATAAACAATCTAGCAAAGAACATAATTCCCATCAAGTAAGTAAATAACAATAATTACAAGATTGAGATTTGATATATATACCAACCATCTAGAAAATTTATCAAAGGTACCAAACGCATAGACTAAAATAATATATTTCTAAAAGAACAAGAGTTGATCGGCCCAAGAAAGGGGAACCACGGGTTTCAGAAATTAACACAAAAGGCCATGTATAATTGAGTTTCAAACCGGAAATCAATTAGGGTATACATACAACATAAGTTTCGAAGCGAAGGCAAGTATACTAGTTTTGACCATTGACTACAAAGATTTTCCAATCATTCAAGAAGGGTCAAAGTCTTACAGGCTAGTAGCAAGCATGCGAGAGAAGAAGGGAGTTCCATCACACAAGAGTATACAATAATGTCATCAACAAATTTTTATAACACTAAAGATTTGCAAACCTCCACTACAATGCTAATGTCTGGTTAATTTAAAATAAATTACCCATATCCCAAAACAACCATATTTTACGGCAACCCTTGGTAACACAGTCAACCATCGCACAAATAGATACAAACATAATTTCTAAGTGACATTATCAAAACAAAAACTTCCGCTATGAATCCATAAGATTATCAAATGAAAGCTGAGTTTTTCCCAAAGATTAATCACATTTAAGGAAATTTCCATCACAAACTATTACGGTAATTACGTGCATAAAAACCGACCAATATTAATTAATAGCGTTAACATTGCCAAGGAGAAATAATGCAAGTTAGGAAAATAGAAGAGCACCATCAACAACAATTCTGAGAGGGGAATTAGACCGAAACTATTCTAGTGTCTACGAGGTACTGGATTCGCACAATGAAACCTCGAGCTTAGCTGATCCGAAAAGCTAGTTATGGTTCAAGTTGATAAGGATGGTCAAGATACTTCTTGAGGATGGCCTTAAAAGCCTAGAAACAAGATGAAAGATATTATAAGAGTCTAAACACGCGAGACAGCAAAACACATTACACACAAACCTTTTCATTCTACCAGTTTTAATACCAAAACTCTAAGCTAGCTAGCCCACGCATTGCTCACACAATCCTACAACCTTTCTTTCTCGATGCCAAAAGGTTATCAAAGAGACTTGCAAAGGGGCTAACCAAAAAATGTCAAAAGACAAGTTGGGTGCTAGGGAGGAGCTTCATAGTTATCGTAACTTACTTCCATAATATCGAAAATACTAGTTGATCAACATAATAACTTGCAACTCAATCGCAGAGAAGAATTAATACATAAACAAACAGACGAAGGTCTATCATTCGAGTAAGAGAAACATAACATTCAGAGGAGAGGGCACACACATCCTTTCGACCAACATACTGACAACGATAAAAGCTAAAACAAGAAGAAACAAGCAGAAAGGGGAAATCTCCCATCATGACATCCAACTGACATATCAATGCAAGGAAAAAGTGGTTCAATTTCACAATAATTGTAAATATAATAGCAGTAGAAAAGTGTAGAAATATCTTGCCTATTTCTCTAGCTTCAACAGGTCGTACAGACTCCGCACGGGTCAGCATAAGAACTGTAGGTACTGGAATCCGGGTGCACCAGTTCTAAGCGGTCCACATTCACAATCCGCGAGTCCATGCCATTGAAGAGGATTTTTGTCAAACAATTCACGAGCATTGTTGTATCCGAAGTGACTCCATGCACTTGTGCTCAACTATTGCTTTCCTTGAGCTTTTACTTCTTGTGGGATTCGACAACCAACTCACATACCCTATACGTGCTACCACAAACACAAGTGATCTACACAAGGCTGGAGGAGATATTTTCAGAGAAGAACCTAGCAAGGATGTCACGGCAAGCAAAGGTTGTAGGAGATGGATTTACCCAAGTTACTCAGATTTGTTTCAACTTCCTATGCCTCCTCAACAAACCCATTCCAAAACATATCATGCAATCCTTGTTGTCCTTTGGCCATATTTCACTCAGGCATTTTGTCAAATAGTTTGGGTGTCTTATGCTTGCTTCCACTTTGCATAAGTATCTACCAACGCCCAACAAACAAAGCATTTGACACAACCTTGTCCCTTCTCCATTATTTTCCAAGTTTCCAAGGTGTCTCAACCCACCCAATTTGTCCACAACCAACAATCATTGCTGTCCAAAAGACCACATTTCTTTCAAGTTTTGCCCAAACCATCCGAACACTTTGTTGAGCATCCAGATCGAGGGTGAAAAAAATCCGTCTTAAGACAATTATGCACCTGTGACACTAGTAGATACAACAAGCAACAAAAATCTTTTTTTTTTTTTTTTTAAAAGCATTGGAGAACGTCCATGCCCCGCTCAAACAATCCCACTTTGGTATAGGCGTGAGATGCTATCAAAGGTTTTGGAGCTTGGCTTACACTGCTCTTTGCATTTGCTTGTAAGTTTATAAAGCCATTTCAACATATCCATATTATACGAGCCCAGAAGTAGACACAAACACAATTTTGGCATTTCCATCCCCTAAAATCGAAACCGTATCCTGGTAGGGCAAGAAGGCTGGTTGCCCCAAATTTGGCACAAAAATACATGGCAAAACAGTTGTTGCAAACATATGTGTAGGGAATTCCTTCTGCCTCAATGGCCCTATGGACTTTGACCTTGTAACCCCATGCAGTATTTGCAGGCTCGACTGCATGGACTCTATCAAAATCATTTCCAAATTCAGATGGCAGAAATCTCTTGATGGTTCCAACCTCTTTGATTGCCTTGATAATGTTAAGCTGATCCATTATCTGCGTCCCTCCCACTGTGGAGATGACCACATCCACTTTTGATTGTCTCCACAAG
Source organism: Taxus wallichiana var. yunnanensis (assembly GCA_018340775.1). Lineage (NCBI taxonomy): Eukaryota > Viridiplantae > Streptophyta > Pinopsida > Cupressales > Taxaceae > Taxus > Taxus wallichiana. Next base: position 175,274,090 of record CM031238.1, read on the forward strand.
ACTTGCATGATCTTCTAGAGATCCATGGACTATATTAGCACCTGAGGCCTTGAAAGATTCAAGAAGCTTGGCTCTTGAGGATTTGAAGTTGTGGACACAAGACATAATGATTACATCACTCCCACATTTCCTCCAACTGCACTGAACTCAGCAAGCACCACTGTTTCCCCTCGTCACCACTGCATAAACAATCGCCATCTCCCTCTACAAAACCCCAGTCAGCAGCTCATGAAGCAGGCATTTCAGCTGCAGCTTGTAGGTGTGATAATTCCACAGAAACCTTTATGTCTACCAAATTAGTGACTCGTTGAAGAAGCTCACATAATTGCAAAGCAAAATGTGCTTCAGGAATATTCTGATATGAAACAGACCCACCCCTATGAGATCCTCTTCCATGAGTTACATCGTAGAACAAGCAAGGTCTCAGTAGAGAATCTTTGCAAATACATTTCATCAGGTCTCCTGGTAACACTCTCACTGTCACAAAGTCGATTTTGATAAACTATCTTGAAGGAGAATCTTGAATTTGAGGATGCAATGATCATCTTGAATGGATAACAACATACCGAGAGATTCCGCTGTCATTGGAATCACTCAAAAGGCTTCAACCAACCTGTAACACTCCTGCCGCCTGGCTAAAACTTGTTGCAGGCCGTTGCTGAGGCTCTCCGACCAGCACACACCTCGCAGCACCCAAAGAAAGTGGAGGTAATATGCCTGCTCCCCCATCCTGAAGCTCCATCTACACCCACGCGCATGTGAAGAACACACCATGATAGAGAAGGTTCGTGTAGCAGAAACATGAAGCAACTATGAAAAAGGACCAAAACAACATTCAAACACATTTTTCCATCCATCAATGCCTCGCAGCTCCGTAAGGGACGTGCCCAACACTCCACCTAAACGCATTGAAGAAGGAAATCCAAATAAGATCATGGTGAAGAAAAACGGGACTCCACCGACTCCTCACGCAAGGACAGAGAACATGACAGTCATACAGTCGGTAGGTAGGGTGGTTGGGAGGTGACCAAATGCACCCACGTGCAACAAGACCTGCCTGGTCGGCCAAGGTGGCAGTGGAGGGAGTGGCGTATCAGATTCGATGCCCTACGGGCATTACACACCTTTCCTCACTCTAGACATACACTTTTACCAATTTCCTTTTAGGGTCGGTTAGTGTAGGGTTCACAACATAACATGTAACTACACCACAAACAAAATGGTGTTTCACACAAATTTACCATAACATCTTACGTATGGTACATATATAGGGTAGGTCACAATCATACATTCACTGGGGCAATACATCACTTTACCACATTTTGCACCCAAAGTGCAATCACTACACAATAGGGTTCATATATTCACCATATGCCCCTAAATCACGACATGAATCTTTACATATTACAAAAATCATACATGTGATGAACATAGTAACATCACAACATAACATTAATTGCTACATAACAAGGTGATACACACATTTCTCCAACATGGTAAAAACATCATGATATAACTCATTTCACTTTACATCAATCTAGTCATACAACACATCGACACACCCTCATATCACAATATGCCACAATGCTCCAACACTCTATCATCCACATTAGAATTCTTTTCACACATCACAAGTAGTAATTCACATGTGAACTCTTCATAGAATCCATAAGAAGGAGAGAGAATATTCCCATCAAAGACACATCAACATGATAACAAATACGCACTAAGTGACATACACATCATGTGCGTTCACAATATCACAATTACAACATAGATCACATCACTCTTAAAACACATTACTCTTCCAATATTTATCACCATCATGAAACACCCTCACCATCATGCAACCCATCATGTAGCACTATCACCATCATGCAACACCATCATAACTCCAATTTGGCCCAGAGGTTCGAGAGCATGAACCTATGCTCTGATACCAAGTGTAACGACCCACAAATTCACATACGCAAAACAACACAACAAAATATAGGGTAACTTTTTTTTTTTGCTTGAAATATAGACAAACCAAAGGTGACTACAAGGAGCTACAACCAACTCATGATAAGCTTGACACAACATTGACCACATGTACGACACCCATATGCAGTATAACTCACTTTTATTTTTGACAAGACAACATAGAAGTCCAACCACAGAACACACTTACAGTTAGGGCATACCACAGTGAGAAATTCTTGAAGGTTATTTATTTTAATAAAACATCTTTCAATTCTTATCTTATATTTTCAAGGAGATTCTAGATATGATTCGTATAATTCAACTTACAAAGCTAAGTTTCTTCCTTTTACACTGTAGAGTATTTAGCTTTAAGTCTTCTCTATTATGACATTTATTTGTTTAATTCATTTATTTAATAAAGAAGGTAATTTAATTCCACAAGGCCATCTATTCACACTTACACTACTAAAACTCGTTCATACCCCTATTACAACATGGGTTCGCGTTCAACACACTTAAGAGAAAAATTTGCAAAGCACCTTGGAAAATATTTAAGATCTCATTGGTTAGTAACAAAGATTTTATTGAAGCTTGAGAGTTTACCGAGAATGATTAAAGCTTTCACTTAGGCTTTGGAAGATGAATTTTACAATAGAAAACAATTTACCCTTTAAACAAATTGAGAGAATAGATTGCGTGGTATCAAAACTACTTCCCCCTACTTGTTAACTCTTATTATGTTCTAAAACTAACCATTGATTTCCCTTAAGATCGTTTACAAATCCACCATGAAAAGGATAATGTTTGCTAGTTTAGCTAGGGATAGCAAGTTATATAATTTTACTTATAGGGATATTTTCTTCTTTGATCACTTATGGAATTGATTATTATCAAGTAGGTCACCTCTACATTAATTTATTTTAAAATAAATTTTAGTTTAACTTCTATAAGGATTATCCACCCATTTTATTTTTCTTATAAACACATTGTTACTATGTCTTAGAAAGATTTGCAACTCAACATTTTATCTCAAGAGCAAAGTTTAGCATTACTCACTTGTGAAAACTAAACATAGCTACATCAATCCTTCCCAACATGACGCACAAACCATAGATGCCAAAAGATTATATTGAACTTGAATTGGGAGCAAGAAAGTAAGCACAATCACCAAGCAACGCTATACTAAGGTTTCTATAATACAATAAAAATATTCATAACATGGTGATCAAATTTTATATTTTATTTTTTTGATAGACAAAATAAGTCAAGGTTTCGATAATTATGACAACATTACTCCACGAGACATGATACTAAGGTAGTCTTTGCCTCTTCTAAATTTTCCACAGTAATCCCATCCTAGAATTTTACAACAAATAAGAATTCATACAAAGGAACTTCATAACCAAGAAAAATGTATTTATTTACAAAACTCTCCCTCATCTACCCACATAAGCCATCTCGCTGACCATAAATAACCTGAGTCAGTTCACGAGAAGTGAGCAAGATAAGACTACACAAAGCAACAATAAGCTACTATCTAACAATATCAGGAAAGGGAACATTATATTCCAAGGATTGGATCAAATCTCTAAATACTAGCAACTCCTTAAGTTAATAAGGAAATTTCCACCATGCCAATCTAAGAAGAACAACCTTATTCTTCAGTTATGAACATTGTTTCAAAAGAAACGAAAATTAAAAAATCATTTAAGAAGGGGCTAATGGCCTAATAAATTAGAAACAACAGGTTTAGTGTAACAGAATTTCCATCAAATAAGTAATTAGGTTAAAATATTGAGAACTGATATCCAACCAAATAAACAACATTCATAAATAAGTACCAAAAGCACAAGCTACGATACTCATTTTCGAAATGATAAAAAGAACAATAAATCCAGGAGGAAGCACATGATTTCAAGGTTACACGAAAGGTCAAATTCATTAAAAATCTTAATCATGTAATCATATAGGTTATATGATGGGAAACTAATACACGACCACCACTCAACATTGTTTAACAAGGAAAAGCAGATAATACTATTTCGGCGATTGACTCGAGGAATTTCACAGTCATTCAAGAAGAGTCACCGCCCTTCTAGGCTAGTATGACAAGCAAGAGTAAAAGGAATTCATGTCATACAAGTTAACCTTTCAGACGTCAATCCAAGTTTTACCATACTAGGGGTTTCCAAACCTTCTATAAAATCTTATATTTTCGGTTTAAAACAAGTGATTCACCTCTTTTCATTAGACGTTCGTTTAAAGTGTCCCCTCATTAACATAAACAAATCATTCTAAAAAGAAATTTGCATTTATATGTATCACCAATGATAATTAACATAACATCAACTTCAACTATAAATCAACCATGCATCCATATATAAGTACCCCCAAATATCCCTAACGATCTTAACAGATCTATCATAAGCCAACAAGATATCAACATACACACGTCATCCAAAAGTCCAAGAAAATTAGCAAGTTGCAAAATCATGAAAATACCACACAGAGTCATCACGAAAAGAATTAAGCCAAGGTAGTTCTGACAATAAAAGAGTACCATCTACAAAACACACCCATATCACTTCAACACTTGGTTACAAAATTCTTTCGTTATGGTTAAATATTCTAAGGAACAGTCAAGAGCCCCTTAGGGAAAACCTTAAATGTTTAGGACCTACACCGATGATCAACGGGAAAAAAAAGGTGTACGCCTAGCGACATGAACAATTATGCAGGAATACTCGGGGTGCAGAACAACTAGTAATCGGGTACCTTAGCCAAGATACTCCCTCCAAGCATAACCTTACTACAGAAGTCAACCACACATAAGTTTTGTAAACCTACGGGATGGATTGAAAACGAAAGGGCATTACTTAGTCGATAAAAGAGGACATGGAGGTCCGACGGACCTCGACAACTTCACCCCTCAAGGTTGGGCACCTCAAGGAAACATTTGACATTACATAAATATTGCCATAACCTAAAGAAAAAGGAAAATAAGTGTCCATAAAACTCTAGTCTCTCTCCCAACCCAGATCGGGTTCAATCTAGAGGTTGTCTGCTAAAGTAAAGTTGTCATAACCCATGGGAACTAAGCTCAACATACCCGGAAGAAAAATCAAATCAAAAACGTAAGCTCGTATGAAGAGCAAGGGGGTTTATAGGTACAACTTGATTGTTTTCACCACAACATTTACTAGCTATAAACAGCTTAATAACTTGTAACTTAATCATAGAAATGCAATTTATAATGGTAGGAGGTCATTTACATCCACATATAAACGCAATAATGAAGCAAAAATGCATACAAAAGTGGGAAAGAAGGTTCTATCACATGATATTTTTAAATCTAGGAAATGTAGCAATAAGTAGGATTATCTTGCTGTTTCTCTAGCTTTAAAAAACGTCTGGGCACCGCATGGACCAGCAGCAACAATCTTCGAGTCGAAATTCCCATCTTCTTTGGCTGGGCACTTCTGTCCATGCTTAAGACAGCAGAGAGCTCTAAAAACACGAGTTGCATACTTTCAAAGGGACAAAGTGGACTTAAGGACTACAAGGGTGGGAATAGACATGCCTACGGGGTTAAATGAATACGTCCGGGAACACAAGAGAGAGACAGGGGTAAGGCGGACTCCACAAACATGCAAACATATTCTCAAAGATGCGTTAGAATGGGACAATTAGAGCGGGGAAAGGACATCCTCGAGCACAAGGAAAACATATTTCATTTTTTTCTTTTTCAGTGAAGAAGTAGGTGCCTCCAAAATCACGCACGAAAACGGTGGGAGTGCTTACACAAGGTAGGAGGTCGGGTTTGAAAAAATCCTCAAAGTGATGAGGTCGTAGAAAATCCAAGGTTGGAGGATATGTATAGGGGGACCTTACACACAACTCGCATCATCCAAAAAACAACCAAACATGTATCAAATGTGTTCAAATTGCCTTTAACAACATGTACACATGACCCACGCTAACAAGGATCTTTGACACAAAGTATTGTTCCATGCAGAGGAAAGGTTAAAGAGACAACTCGGAGGGACAAGAGGAGAAAAAAATAGGAAAGGGAACGATTAATTCTTAGCATAAACCACCACCGTCTGCACAGCGCCAAGCTAGACATTCCTCCTGCACAAAGTGGCCACTCCTTCCTCTTCTGTTGCATACCAAAACAAACAATAGGTAGGAAGAATTTATTTCTTAGCAAAACAAACAAAACAGTCTGTCCTCCAAAAATATAGATCCTAACAATAATTTTTGAGCCAGCAAGAGGGACGAAGTCCTAGGACGGAGAAAGGGAAGATCTTTGACATCTGATATTGCTACAACTATCCAACCACTCCTCACATTAACTTGGGTCAGATCGGATATGGCTTCTGGATCTTAAAAGATTGCTTGTATTCTCGTGCAAGGAAAGAGTCAAGTCTGAAAGGGACGTTGGGGTGGAGTCACCTCACACTCTCAACCAACAAAAGAATTATCTTCCAGTATTGCGTGGCAGGGAAGGAAGATACTCTTTTGCCCATCCACCACTTCTTAACAGCATTAAAGCTCTTTTACTCCTCTGGCAAGTCTCCTTACCCACCGCAACATTTGCCATAATGCATTTTAATAATATTCTATTTAATATATGTACATATATAAATATTGTCTTACTTTTTATTAAATTTTACTTTTGTTTAATAAACTATCTCAATTTATTTATTTGATTCGGTCAAGTTAAACAATATTTAATTAATCTATATATTTTGCTTGGATTTGTTTATTGATCTCCTTATTTCCATTATCCAACCAAAACAAATAATAATAATAATAATAATTAAATAATTTCGGAAAAATTGGTGTCCACAGAGGTCCTCAAATCTTCAAAGTGAGATAAGACGACTTGGATCCGATACACTGTAGGGACATCCAGAAAGCGGAGAAGTACACTCTTGCATCGAGAACCAGTGCGAAAGAATCCACACTTCATCGATTAAGGACGATAAAGCGGGGCATTACGAAACAACCGAAACCTAATTTATTACCCCACATTGATTGCATAGGATTTTTTATATTGTTGTTCAAATCCTATCAAATATAAATGCTCATATAAGATAAGGACAACAAAACATAAAAAAAAAACTAACTAACACAAAAAAGCCTTCCTACTTTGAGCCTTTCGGGAACGTCTCATGTTCACCGCTACCACTTTCGAGAACAGTTGAATTTAATGGAACATTTACGTAGTTTGTACTGCGAATATTGTTACTGCAATCATTTGCTCTTGGAGGATAGCTCTTTAGTATATTTGGAATTTGGAATGGAAAAAACAATGAAATTGTATTTGATTCACATTTGATTGTAGAGCATAGAAAAATAATTAGGTATTATCATACCATATTGTTTTCTCCTTAAATATCCCACAAATCAATCTGAAAGCACTCCCATAATCACATCATTCACTGTCTGACATAGAGCTTTTGTAATTAAAGACTGATCAGACAAAAAAAAGCTCCTCATACATAAAAATAATTCGATAGATAGCTCTCAATCTTTAGTATTAAGTTGAAAAAGTGGATGAATCTATATCTGAATTTTAGCCAAACATTACGTAGTTTGCATGGTTGAATTTTTAGCAAGTCAATGGATTGCTTGCTACTTTTTTGGGTGTTTTTAATTAGTCAGTCAACAATTCAATGAAGATGGACTGCTGATCTTTAGACTAAGCGAATAGAAATTGGTTTCAATGTGACATGTATATATTTATTAACTGAATCGTAGATCAGATCGCATTAACAACTCTTAAATCTCCACTTAGAAAAGGCTACATATAATTAAAAATTTGTAAATACCTTACCAAGAATCTTTATTTGGTGTTATGATGATAACTTACATCTAAAGAATAATAGAATCTAAAATCAATTAAAAAATTGTCGAGTTATAAGTTTAAAATGAAAGTAAAAGAAGAGAAACAATTCGTTCCTTAAAACTAAGATGAATAAAGTCGTTTATTCATACACGAAATTCTTTAAAAAAAAAAAAATCTGATATCTAAGATAAAGTGATTTCAGCAATGTTCATTCTTCAATTGAAAATAATACATAGAGTGGGCGTAGGAAAAACTCTCACCCCATTAACTGCCTTTTTCACCAAGAGAATATCATCCGTGTTAGGAGTCACATGAGCCAGACGCTTTCGACAAACTGCGGCTCTGCTTCATCCTCTTAATGGATTCCCATCATGCTTCCACAGCAGGGTGGCTCCATTGTGGAGCAGACATAGGAATGTGAGCCACAAAGCAGTAATCTTAATGCAAACTGTTTTCAACAAGCCTGTGGAAGTAATCTGACTAGAGCTTGTCTGGTGTAGAATAACGGTGGGTGATGATTTAGAATCCGTGGATTTGGTTGTGGAGTTTAGCATGAGGGATATCATGGAGACACAATCTCCTAGTGAATGATGGATTTTGAAAACAAGTGTGGCTGCTGCATCCCCAGAAGAAACGTTCAGTACATGAATTTCCCACAGAGGCCTGCATGGGTTGAGAGGAGAAGCAGTCACTAAAGAAGCTGTGTACTCATTCACAAAGTTGGGGTTTTCTACAAAGGACTGGCTCAGACATGGCACAATCACATGATCATCTATCACCACCTCTCTTAGAGACCACTTAAGCTTGTTCTTCCAATCCTTTACCTGCACCCATTTCACAGACATAAATCTTATATCAAACAAGTGTCAAATACAGGTGCACTAGCTACTGCACCTCTTTGTGCCATTCGCAGGCCTATTCTGTATCTGCGCCCATTTCACATACATAAATCTTAAATCAAACAAGTTTCAAATACCTATATAATCACCCATAAGACGAAGACCGACCATGTATTTGAGAAAAAAACTACAACTCATTTCACAAACACAAGTCTTAAATTAGACAATTAATGTAACCTCTATCACAAGTTAAACATAGATCTACAAGGTGTTTGAGAAAATATACAGGGGAAGGGAAGGGGCTAAATACTAACCACAACACTAGAAAATCTTTGGTGCTCCACCAGATTATTTTGCAGTTAAATTTTGAAAGAATTGACATCGACTTCTTTCTTGAATCCCACAATGCCCAATATGCAACTATTAATTAATTTATCATGGGTGAGGCATGCCATTGGACTCAAGGGTTCTTCATGCTTGGACATATTAACCATACGGTTTACATCATCTGTTTTCTTCACTGCAATCTCTTTCAGTTGTATCTTGGCCTCTTAAAGATCGTCTCCATGACTATGAGTATTCTCCATATAGAAATGTTAGGCTTCTGTAAATAATGTTACAGAAACTTTTTCCCTTGTGACCTTGAGAGGCTATATCCGTGGAAAGATAATAAGGAGATTAGTCAATACAGGAATGCAAGCATCCAATGTTAAAACATATAAAGCATGTACCTTATGTGTATTATATATATACAAGAAAACTGATCCAAAGTTAGTATACTAACCGCATAGTTAACTTGAGCTGTGGGAATAATTCGAGTCATTGGGTTATCACCGTATTGAACCTCTTCAACTGGCCCCATCACTTTGGAGAACCCCAATGTAGAATTCACTGCTAATTTGCTGGTCATATATGCCACCAACTGCAATTACAATGGTTTTAAAAGCTCTTTTAATGGCTAAAGCACCCAATAATATCATCAGATTGATTTGTCGACACATAAGCTCAAAACAATGGATTGTATTTGTCAATCTCTCTATTAACAATGTTTACAAGAATGTTAAGAATTGTTTTGTTGGTAAGATTTTAACTTTCATATTCATTTCTTTTTAGTTTCTATATTAATTTTTTAAATTTGTGTACTGATATTAATTTACTGTATTTACTATTGAATATTATACTTTTCGTAATATACATATAAAAATATTAAATACAATATTAATTGTACAAAAGGATGAACAGAAAAAATAAAATTATTAAATTCTATCAATATATAAATAGCTAGCCGTTCCACAGCTTTAAAAAAACAAAATTTTGCAAGTACATTAACCCAGACAATGATTATAGACCTTTACAAATCTAAATTACAGTTTTGTTTTAAAGAAAAAAACAAGTATCCATTTAAATTGATATAAAGTTAAAAATTTCTATTAAATTGATAGCTAACAGTTCTATAATATTTGTAGCCCACATTTAATTTATTAATTTTTTGTTGAAGGCTTGGAATTAATCCAGTCCCCTTTAGTTTAGATGTCAGGTTTAAGGGGTATCCATTCCGCTAAAGTCGCCCGGGATCCCAGCCTTATCCCTACAATTCCAGCCTCATGCTAAAATAGCAATTTACAAGTTGCTCAACTAAAATTTAAATTGTTGTTTCATTGTAAAGAAAGGAACACAACCATGTATCAATGAAGTTAATGCAAAATTATAAAACTTTAATAATTTAACAGTAGATACGTACATTCCATGTGTTTAAATATTACTAATGTTAAATAATTTACTACAAATTAATTATAAAGATTGAATATTTACATTTTTTTAAAAAATACTTACAACACAGGATAAACTATTGACACTATAATGATTAATACTAACATGTATGATGCACGACCTAAAACTACATGTTAATGGAAACCTCGTATATACTATTCTCCTCACTCTTCCCATCTTGGAAAGATGGTTGTACTAAAATAAAATTGCATGTTTAAAAAATAACATAAAAATTGGAAGAGACGAAGTGGAAATTAGATGAATGATAGAAATGGTAAAAGGAGGTAGCATCTAGAGCCCCTTGCAAATGTACATTAGTAACAAAATTCACACAACCCCTTAGCTGGAAAGTGGGAGCCCACAGTAAAATCATTAATTGTGGAATGTAAACTATCAATTCCACAGGACCGTGCAATGTGGACGCCGAAAGGGAAATGGAGGAGGTTGTTAATTGTGAATTTTGTGCCCGAGTGCAAAGAAAAGAAATTTTTAAAGGAGAGAAACAATTAAACAAAGTGTAGACATATGTGTAGTAGTAAACAACTTTAATTACAATAGTTATGAGATGATCCATGACAATATGAGTGTATATGTTGTAAGGAGCATGGGGAAGATGGGATGGAGCATTTTGTAGCAGGTATTGGACAACTATAGACTTCTCAAATGTGCTTCCTCTTCCTTTATTTTGAGGAGTTGACGGGAGAGGGACATTCTAGTTAAACGTTCAAATGAGAATGGAGGAGAAATGCGGAGGTCTTACATTGCAGAAACTTTGGAGAGTGCATTGAACGCAAAGGCCGAACATTCGAAAAACTTGTATCTATTGTTTATTTTAGTAATGTAATGATGCGCTAGAATTAGCGGGGAACTTGACAAGGTCATAACTTGAGTTCAGTGTCCGTTTGAGTCCGTTTTTGAAACCACATGTTTCGATGAGACGAACTTAGCGCAACCCGCCCTACCATTCTGGGCAAGTTTTGGCACATTTTCGGGCCCTAAATCTGCCATCTTAAGGCCGAAAAATAGGATTTAAGTCATAGTTCATCTTTTTTCCTATTTTTAGGCATTAGTTAATTTTAGTCTATTAGTTGCATTATGAGTTAGAAAGTTGGAAATTCCTCTAATCTAGGAATGTAGAAGATGCGTGGCAATTTAGGTTTTGCCCATACGAATAAGCATGCGAACTTACTAAGAATAAAGCGGAGTTCTAGTAAACTACTAAAAATAGTAATTTCGCCACCTAGAGTAGATTTAGTCAAGTTAGTTAGAGTTTTCTTGGCAAATCAGGTTGGGAGTTGTTTTCCTATTTAAGAAACATTGTAATTCATTATTTGATAATAAAGAAGGAGATCTATTTTTCTTTTGGAGTTCATATTATTTGTAGTATATCAAGTTTATTCTTAATTTGGCTACATTATAAACGGTATCAAAGTTGGTTCAAGTATTTAGAAAAAATGGCAGGAAGAGGAGGCAAGCGTATTGCCTAGATGAATAGAAATATGCAAGATCTACGAGACAAGTTGTTGCGCTTGATTGCAATGATAACCCTGAGAGAGAGCTACGGAATGAGAAATAGAAGAGATAGTTTTATCTCATATTATTCTGTCTAAAACAAAGCACACGTACAGTATTTATAGGATGAAATCTGAACTTGACTCCCTAACTAAATGGAGAAGATCCACAATAGTTGCAGAGAATGATGGAAGAAGAGATAACGTGATAAGAAAGACACCTAATAACCAACGTATCCTAACATTCCCCCCTTTATTACATTATTCTTGCAAATGTGACCTCTGAAAGATTCAAATTTCACTTTTCCAAGAGATTTAGTGAGAATGTCAGCAACTTGTGCTTGAAGAGGGACAAGATCTGGAGCTGAATTTGATGGTTCAAGACATGCTCTCGAATGAAATGGAAATCAATTTCAATATGCTTTGTTCATTCATGAAAGACTGGATTCTACACGAGCTTCAACACACTCTGATTGTCATGCAATAGAGAATAGGTGATTATTTTTCAGGAATTCCCAGGTCATCCAAAATGTGACGTATCCATATCACTTCGCACACAGCTCCTCGTGCGGCGCAATATTCTGCCTCTGTGGATGAGATAGAAACAACATTCTGCTTCTTGCTTATCCACGAGATAGGTCCAGATCCGAGATGAAATATGTATCCTGTAGTTGACTTCCTATCATCAACAGATCCAAAGCATGGTCCGAGTCGACATATCCCTGTAGGAAGAATTGATCATTCTTTTTATATTCCAGACCATAATTAGTTGTTCCTCGGACATATCTCAAAACATGCTTTGCTGCATTCTAGTGACATTTCTTTGGCTCCTGCATGAACCTGGAAAGATAGCTGACAGCATAGTAGAGATCTGGTCTGGTGTATGTCAAATAGATGAGCCCTCCAACAAATTACCTGTAGAGAGTAGCATCTACTTGAGGTGAGTCCTGGAATCTTGAAAGTTGCAAGCCTTTTTCCATGGGAGTGGATATAGGTTTACAGTCGGACATTCTATACTTTTCCAGGAGTGTCTTAGCGTACTTTTTCTGGGGAAAAAGATGTGATTCTCCTTTTGCCATATTTCCAAGCCAAGACAGTAATGTAGTAGCCCCAAATCTATCATGTCGAAGGTTCTTTTGAGATCATTCTTTACAATATCAACCTGATCTTCTGAACTACCAGTGATCACAAGATCATCTACATAAACAACCAGAATGACAATTTCTTTGCCTACCTTCTTTATATACAAATTTGAATCTGAGGGGCTACGAGTGAACCCATGCTGTAAAAGGTGATCGTTGATCTTGATATACCATGCCCTGGGAGCTTGTTTCAGTCCGTAAAGAGATTTGATGAGACGACATACCTTTTTAGGCTGATTTTCATCAACAAATCCTTCAGGTTGGGTCATGTATACTTCTTCTTTTAGATCACCATTTAGGAAAGCACTCTTGACGTCCATCTGCTGAAGTCTCCATCCTTTTTGTGCTGCAAGTGTGCAAACTACTCTGATGGTCTTCATCTTCGCAGTGGGTGCAAAGGTTTCTTCATAGTCGATGCCTTCTTTTTGAGCATATCCTTTGGCTACAAGTCGTGCTTTATGTTTGTCGATGGATCCATCTGCCTTATATTTTGTCTTGAAAACCCATTTGCAGCCTATGGGTTTCTTTCCTGTAGGCAGATCGACAAGTTCCCATGTTTGATTTTTCATGAGTGAGTCATATTCTATTTCCATAGCTTCCTTCCACTGAGTTTGACTGAGTGCTTCACGAACATTATCTGGCTCGGAGCTATTCATCAGTGAACTCATGAGTGCAAAGTTTACCTCATTTCTTGTTTGACTCCTTGTTTTGACTCCGGATGATGTATCTAGGAGTTGTTGCAAATGTGAGTCCTTGATAGTGCTTTGTACCCACTTCGGATGAGAACTTGACTGCTTTTGAGAAGAACTGTGTCGTTGCCGTGAGGATTGATGTGGAGTCACATTCTGCAGTTCTCCAAGGTCAACAAATAGTTCTCCTGGTAGCATTTCTTTTCTCTGAGTAGTCTCCTCCGGCTCATCATCTGATTCAGAGACTAATCGGTGAGATGTGTTTGGAAGTGGATCTTCTGTTGATACTATTGAGTCAAAGGATGACTCGTCACAAACCACATCCCGACTCTCGTATATTTTCTTTGTCTCAGGATCCATGAGACGATACGCCTTCGAGGTAGTACTATAGCCAAGAAGGATACACGGGAGTGTTTTTGGCTCTACCTTCTTTCTCTTCTGAGCTGGGACATGCATGTATGTTGTGCAACCAAATACTCGTAAATGAGAAATTGATGGTTTTTTACCACTCCATACCTCTTCTGGCATCTTGTTCAGTAGAATCTTTGTTGGTGCCCTGTTGAGAAGATATACAGCCGTTTGTACTGCTTCAGCCCAATAGCATTCTCCTAGCTTTGCAGTTGATAGCATGCAGCGAGCCATCTCCATCACTGTGCGATTGCGACGCTCAACAATGCCATTTCTTGGGGCATGTAGGGAGCAGTCAGGTGCTGCTTAATGCCGTGATGGTTTAGGAAGGCCAAGAACTTCTTTGATGTGAATTCCCCCCTCGATCTGAGTGGAGTAGAAGAAGTGGTTGTCCAGACTCTTTGACAACACGATGATAGAAGTTCTGAAAGTGTTGAAGAGCCTCACTTTTCTTCTTTAGGAAATATACCCACATCTTGTGAGAGTGATCATCCACGAACAACTGGAAGTATTTGTATCCTGAAAACGAAGCAGGTAATGGGCCGTTCAGATCGGTATGAACTACCTCTAGACACTTCTTGGCATGGAAGGTGCTCGCTTGAAATGGATCTCTATGTTGTTTTCCTGCAAGACAGCCAGGGAAAATAGGCAAGGAACTGGACAATTTGGGTAGTCCACGGACCATTGCTTTTGAACTCATCAGTGCAAAGTGAACCGACCGACAAGTGTCCATATCTAAAATTCCATAAGGCAGTTGATTCTATTATTGCAGAGATAAAGCTACGAGAAGATGAAACAGTATCTAAAGCAAATAACTTATCTTTTAAAAAGGCTTTAGCAAGAACCGTACCTTGTTAAGAGATTAAGCATGATTTAATGCCATTTTGAACAAGAAATTCAACCTTAAGGTGATGATTCAAGAGTGAGTAAGCTCGACAAAAGATTGCTAGTCAAGCCAGGAACATATAGTACCTTTGTAAGTGTACATTTTCGTGGCCCCAGAGGAATGGTCACATTCCCTATTCCTTCTGTAATGTACTCTTTGTCATCCACTATCCGAACTCGATCTCAGTTGGCTCTTCGTGTAGTGAATCAAAAACTTCTTGTCACACTGACATATGCTTGCTTGCACCAGAGTCTATCAACCAGACTTTCTTCGTGGGCTGAGAAGTTTGAGAGACGAGTACAAGATTCTTACTACAATGGGCTCCTTCTGATGTCTCCTCATCAGAGTCATCATCTTCTTGTTGGGCTGCAAGATGTCCTTTTTGCTTTCTCAGTGGGACGTCGTTTGAACTTTTGAAAATATTCGCGCCCGGATGTGCTTGTATGGCTTGAAGGCCCTTGTTTTAGGCTGTTGTGCCAATAGTGATCAGTGTCGTGAGTATTGGTTCTGTAAATGTGACACCATCTCTTTGAATTTTGATCTTTCTGTTTGGATTGCGCTAGATTTGGCTTCTCTGGGGGACCTTTCGATTCTTCTGGCCACGATTAGGCTTTGAGAACAAGGCTTTGTCCTGAGACTCACCATGCGATGAAGTGATAGCTTCTTCCTGCTGCAGAAAATTCACAAGCTCTTCAAATGTCACTGTTTGTTTAGACACATTCAGTGTTGTAAAAAACACTCGAAATTGAGAAGGGAGTGCTCTCAAGGTGATTGGGACGAGAATTTTATCGTCTACCGTTTCACCGAGTGCCAATAACACCGATCTCAACTCAGCCACGCAACGCAGGAATTCCTCCACTTTCTCGTCAGACCCCATAGAGAGGGTGTGCAGCTTCGACTGAAGATGAAGAATCTTTGTCTGATTTTTGGCTTCATAAATGGTTGCCAACTTGTCCCAGGCCTCCTTGGGTTTCTCCGCATTCCAAACATGCGGTTGCACATCATCACTGATACTGAGCATTATCAGCATCAAGGCTTTAGCACAAGCCATGTCATATTTTATTAGTTCATCGGGGGCTATGGGAGCAGGCATAGACCCTGTGAAAATTCCCCATAATCCTTCAAACTGAAGGATTGTCTTCATTTTTGTCTTCCAGGCCGCAAAATTAGGCCCTTTGAGCAACTGAGCATCAGACAGAAGTAACTTCGGAGTAGACATTGTAATAAATTTTTTTATTTATTTGAAAAAGTTATTACAATTTGGACTCACTATCGAGAATGATTGGCTTGTAGATGCTCGCGATATTCGCGTGCTGTGAGATGGCGACGCTTTGCAGGGCGTTCTTCTTCGTAAATCCACAATGGCGTCGTATCCGGCTTCTAATTCTTCCCGTACTCGCTTTGCTTGGCAGCTGACGTCGAAAAGAAAGTACTCAAGGAGTCCTTCTCGAACTAGTTTTTCGAATGCAAGATTGCCGCAATTTGAAGCTCGTTCAGCAAAGAAAAGTAGAACCTGGAGCTCTCAGGAGCTTCTCCACGGTGTTCTCTGGCTGGCAAGTTGATGTTGTGGCTTTCAGCTATGGCGACCATGTTGTTGACGCTTTCAATCGAGTTGTCTACACTCGACATTCGATGTAGTGTAGAAGAGACTGTTGTAGACTCAAAACTACCTCGACAGCGTT
This sequence comes from Taxus wallichiana var. yunnanensis, assembly GCA_018340775.1. Lineage (NCBI taxonomy): Eukaryota > Viridiplantae > Streptophyta > Pinopsida > Cupressales > Taxaceae > Taxus > Taxus wallichiana. Next base: position 175,290,833 of record CM031238.1, read on the forward strand.
TGAAGGTCTCCGCGCAAATGTAATACCAGATAAACATAGAAGTGAAGCGGAGTAGTCAAAGATAGAAATGTGTAGCGAGCGTGATGTTTTTATGGTTTCAGGGCCTCGCCATCTCACAAATATAGACTGGCATGAAAACAAACAGCAATCTGTTCATGTCTATATTCTACATGCACGTAATTCACTCCTTAAATTTCAAGCATTTCTCACCCAAGCATTGTTTTTTACTTTTTTTTTTTTTTAGGGCGATCTCGAATCACGGGAGTTGCGCACAGCATTTGTGCCACTGGTGCAGGGCGTGTACGTTCAAGAACGAATCCGGCAAGAGAGCAGAAATGACGTGGACATCCTGGTGGAGATTCTTCAGCCTCGACCTCCTTTGAACAAATCAGAGCTTCCCGCAGCTATCCATGATCCAATAGGCAGTGCCTTCACAAGGTTGCCGTATCCACACGCTGGATCTGGGCCTCCGACACTCCCTTCTCCTCTACGGTGACCTCATTCAGGACACCTACGATGCCTTCAACAACGACCCTCACTCCAAATGCTTCTGCTGGTGAATTTTGTCACGTCCACGTTGATTCTTTGGTAGAGCAGGTGTCGCGACTTAAGACACCATCGATTCTTCAGCGAGAGCAGGTCGCGATTTAGGACACCGTTGATTCTGCACTGCGAGGAAGAGGCTCATGAGGGATTTCAAGCGTCTGCAGCAAGATCCTCCTGCTAGCATCAGCGGGGCTCCTCAGGACAATAATATTTCACTCTGATACCAAACTGAGAGAGAGCTACAGAATGAGAAATAGAAGAGATAGTTTTATCTCATATTATTCTGAATAACACAAAGCACACGTACAGTATTTATAGGACAGAAATCTGTACTAGACTCCCTAACTAAATGGAGAAGATCCACAATAGTTGCAGAGAATGATGGAAGAAGAGATAATGTGATAAGAAAGACACCTAATAACACATCTAATAATCAATGTATCCTAACAAACCCAGAGAGGAAATCAAGGTGGAGATAACACAGATGAAGAAGAAGTTTGTGAAAAGGAGGAAATGCAAGCACCACCATTAGCTTTTGAAGAAAGGATACTTCAAGCATTAGAAGGAAAGAATGATGGAATAAGAGTTGATGTTTTAAAGTATGGTGGTAGTCTAAAACCAGAGGAGCTGATAGACTAGTTGACTAGCATGGGAAATTTTTTTGAGTGAAAGGTTATGTCAGAAGAAAAGAAGGTAAAATTTGCATGCACGAAATTGAAAGGTCACGCTATGTTATGGTGGGATCACCTACAGAAAGAGCGGTCAAGAAAGGGGAAAGAAAGAATTAGGATGTGGAGTAAGATGGAGAAGAAGCTGAAAGATAAATTTCTCCTGTGGATTATGCACAAACCCTTTACAAGAGGTTTCAGAATCTCAGATAGAACTTACAAATAGTGCAAGAATACACAGATGAGTTCTACAAGTTGTCCATTCATGTAGAGCATGAAGAAACTGAGGAACAAATGGCTGCAAGGTATGTAAATAAATTAAAATTTTCTATTCAAGATGAGATAAGTATGCATAAGATTAAAATCATGGAGGATGCCTATCAATTAGCCTTAAAGGCCGAATGAAAACAAAATTGTCAAAGTTTTAGGAGATCACCTGGAATGAATAGGGGGCCTCATCTTCCTTTTCAGGAGGAGCTGGTTTTAGGCAAGGTAGGGAGAATCATCTCTTGTGGATTTGAAAATCAAGAGGATACGAGACAAGATTTCGAATCAACAAAGAGGCGAGAGGACTTTCTAGGGGTAGAGGATATGCTTTGGCGATAGAGGATGGGAGGCTCCACGAAGACCATTTGTTTATTACAGATGTGGTAAAGAAAGGCATTGGGATTTTGAATGCCCGCATACTTATACACATGATAAAATTCAAGGAGATGCTCCAAGAGTAAATCTTGTTGATGTTGAACAAGTAGAAGATGAAAAGGACCTGGAAATTCCACTAGATGTTGGAGAAAAATCTGATGATCAAGAGGACGATGATTGCTCCAAGAAAGGAGATCAAGGGGGATGCATGGTTGCGTACAAATATTTTCAGAACAAGATGCACTTCGGAGGAAAGGTATGTAATGTTATTATTGATGATGGTAGTTGTGAGAATGTGGTTTCAAATGAGATGGTCGATAAATTGGGTTTGCATTGTGAGAAGAATCCTAACCCTTACCATATTGCATGGTTTAAGAAGGGTAATGAAATTATCTTGTTGATAAGAGATGTTTAATAAGCTTTTCGATGGGGAACAGTTATACGGATGAGATTTAGTGTTATGTTATTCATATGGATGCATGTCATATGCTCTTAGGAAGACCATGGAAATTTGATAGAAAAGTTATTAATGATGGGGAAAGAATACTTATAATTTCGGAAGGATGGCACAAAAATAGTTTTGCTACCTCTTAAGGAAGAGTGGAAGGTTGAAAATATGCTTCTCGTAAAGGAATTTGTGAAGGACGCAAAGGAAACTAGTTTTGTTATGTTAGTTGCAAATAAGGTTGAACCCATAAGTGCAAAAATACTTGTAGAAATAGCGAGAATTAATAGAAGAATTTTTAGATGTTTTTCCGATGAGCTACTAGATGGATTACCACCCAAAAGAGATATTCAACACCATATTGATTTCATTCAAGGGTCTTCACTCCCAAATCAAGTTGCTTATAGGATGATCCCAACATTGCATGCAGAGTTGAATAGGCAAGTGACAAAGCTCGTGCGCAAAAGGGGGTCATAAGGGAGAGCATGAGTTCGTGCACAACACCAGATTTATTAACACCAAAGAAGGATGGAACATGGAGAATGTGCATGGATAGCAGAGCAATCAATAAAATTAAAATTAAGTATAGGTTCCCAATACCTCGCCTTGATGATATGATGGATGTTCTTGCTTTGGATCTAAGTATTTCACCAAGACCGATCTTCAAGTGGTTATCATCAGATTTGGATTAGAGAAGGAGATGAGTGGAAAACAACATTCAAGATAGGAAATGGATTATATGAGTGGTTGGTGATGCCATTCGGGTTATCCAATGCACCTAGTACTTTTATGAGATTGATGAACACCGTGTTACGGGAGTATAATGGTAAGTTTGTTGTTGTTTATTTTGATATCTTGATCTTTAGTAAAACTAAAGAAGAACATTTGAGGCATCTAAGGGTGGTATTTGAAGTGTTAAGGAAAGAGAAACTCTATGCAAATATGAAGAAGTGCACATTTATGCAAGAGAGTTTGGTATTCTTGGGCTTTATTATTTCAGCAGATGGGGTACAAATGGACTCGAAAAAGATAAAGGCAATTATTGAATGGCCTACTCCATGGAGTATAATAGAGGTAAGAAGATTTCATTGTCTAGCAACATTTTACAAAGTTTATTAAAAATTTCAGCAAAGATTGTAGCACCTATAATGATTTCCAAAAGGAAGGGAGTTTATGTGGGCAAAGGCAGCGGAGGATAGTTTTCAATTCTTGAAGAAGAAGGTGTGAGGCACCCATTTTGGCACTACCAGATTTTGATAAAGTGTTTGAGGTTGATTTTGATGCCTCACATGTGAGGATTGGTGTTGTTCTAAGTCGGTGGAAAGCCGGTAGCTTTCTTTAGTGAGAAACTAAATGAGGTAAGAAAGAACTACTCTACTTATGATGTGGAATTTTATGCAATTGTCTGAGCATTAAGGCATTGGAGGAATTACTTTGTGCCTAAGGAGTTTGTGTTATTTACTGGACCACATAGCCCCGAAGTATGTGAATACCCAAAAGAAGTAGAATAGTAGGCATGCAAAGTGGGTATCATTTTTGCGAGGGTTATACTTTTCTCTAATACATAAATCCATAAAAAGAATCAAGTTGTAGATGCATTGAGTAGGCATGTGACTTTGTTTACCACTATGGAAAATGAGGTGGTGGGTTTTGAAGCAATAAAGGGTTTGTATTCTTCTGATTCTGATTTCAAGGATATTGTTGAAAGGTTAATTCGTCCATTGTCATATAATGCAGGAGATGTCCTGGATGAGTACATTTTACAGGATGGCTACCTATTCAAGGGACACCAACTATGTATTCCAGTTGGGTCTATGAGAGAGAATATAGTGAAAGAGTTTCATAGCGGAGGATTGGCTGGGAATTTTGGTAAAGATAAGATGATATCCTTGGTAGCAGAGAAATACTATTGGCCAAAGCTGAAAAGAGATGTGGTAAGATATGTGGAGAGATGTCGAATTTGCCAAGTCTCAAAAGGCCATGCATAGAATACAGGGTTGTATATGCCATTGCCTATTCCTAAAGGGTCGTGGACAGATCTGAGTATGGATTTTGTTTTGGGATTACCAAAAACACAATGAGGTAATGACTCAATTTTTGTGGTTGTTGATAGGTTTTCTAAGATGGTTCATTTTATTGCCTGTAAGAAAATAAGTGATGCGACTTGTGCATAGTAGATTTGTTTTTTAAGGAAGTTAATGTTCGTTTGCATGGTGTTCCAAAAACCATTACTTCATATAGGGACACTATGTTCTTAACTCACTTCTAGTAGACGTTATGGAAGAAATTGGGAACTCAACTACAGGTTCGAGTAGTGCTATCATCCTCAGACTAATGGGAAAATAAAGGTGGTAAATCAAAGTTTGGGAAACCTGTTAAGGTGCATCATTGGGGAAAATCCAAACAATGGGACTTAGCATTACCACAAGATGAGTTTGCATATAATAGTTCCATAAACAGATCCACAGGAAAGTCTCCATTTTCAATTATGTATGGAAGCAATTCAAATGGGGTGTTTGATTTGGTATAGCTACCAGTTGATGGCAGAGTCAGTGATGATGCAGAAGCATTTGCTAAACATATACAACAATTGCAGGAAGAAGTGCGGAAGAAGCTGTAGAATAGTAATGATAAGTATAAGGAAATAGCAGATGTGCATAGACGGAGAAAGTTATTTACAGTTGGTGAGTTGGTTATGGTATATCTATGGAAGGAAAGGTTTCCAAAAGGAACCTATAACAAGCTGAAGTACAAGAAGATTGGTCCCCAGCAAAATTGTGAAAAAATAAATGATAATGCTTATGAGGTAGAATTGCAAGGAATTTTGATATTTCTCCAGTGTTTAATGTTTCGATTCGTATTGTTTTCATGAAGATGGTGCGAAGCGAAGGGGATGTTATTGATGAAGTAGTAGATTGGAGGTAGCAGGTTCCGGTGAAGAAGAAAGAAGAAGTGGATCAGATTTTAGATAAGAAAACAATGGACATGCGACATGGGAAATACAACAAATATTTGGTACATTGGAAAGCATTGGAACATGAAGACAATACTTGGGTCATAGAGTGGGAGATTAAGAAGTTGGATATAGATAAATGGAAGTAGTTTGAAGAAGACAACTTGCAGGAGCTGCATTTTTTCAAGCAGGGGAGAATGATGCGTAATTAGCAGGAACTTGACAAGGTCATAACTTGAGCTCCGGGTGTCCATTTTTTTGAAACCACATGTTTTGATTAGGATTAACGCAACAGCAGAATTGGCCCTACTAGTTGGGGCAAGTTTTGACACATTTTGGGCCCTAAATCTGCCATCTTGTGGCGAAAAATAGGATTTAAGTTGTATTTCGGTTTTTTCCTATTTTTAGGCATTAGTTAATTTTAGTCTATTAGTTGCATTATGAGTTAGAAAGTTGAAAATTCCTCTAATCTAAGAATATAGAAGATGCGTGGCAATTTCTCGTGTCTGAATAAACATGTAAAATTACTAAGAATAGTAGGTTCTAGTAAACTACTAAAAATAGTAATTTCCGCCACCTAGAGTAGATTTAGTCAAGTTAGTTAGATTTTCTTGGCAAATCAAGATGGGAGTTGTTTTCCTATTTAAGAAACATTGTAATTCATTATTCGATAACAAAGAAGGAGATCTACTTTTCTTTTAGAGTTCATATTATTTGCATTATATCAAGTTTATTCATAATTTGGCTACATTATGTAAGGCCATGAGACTTGTGGATTGTGAGGGCCCAAGCCATTTTTAGAGGAAGTTGTTTGTGGTTCCCTCTAGATATTGGTGGTATGGGAGCATGAGTGCGGCTATTTTGATTCCAGGGAGGACCACCGTATCTATCGAATTTGACAACCAAAAACATTGGAAGAGATGGAGGACATGAAGAAGGGGAGTAGACAATGTCGAAAACAGCCTCTATAGAGCCATTGACAATTCCATTTCGACCTAGAGATTTACGGTGAGCATAACCTTATGTTCTTTACAAAGCAATCATTTGTGATGTATTTGTTCTTCATCGAGTTCCTCTAGAGAGTTGATCCTAGTAAGCTCATTTTTTATGGTAACCATTGGAGTGTTGATGGATTTGAGCATCCTGTTATTGCGTTGCTCGACGGGATCATTTTTTTCAATAGAATGAGGAGTAACATAAAATGGAGAAAATTTAGTGGTAGTCATTTGGGTGTTAGTTTGTTGGAATATTTTTTCCATTCTTTAAACAGGGAGGATGCCATCTCTGATATTTATCAGGAGCCTCCAAAAGTAATCTGGGCCTCATTTGAACCTTTATGTCTAAAGATTGTTGTTAGCATGACACATGTTGTGAAGCTAGGAAAACGTTTTGTTCCATAACATTTTCTAGAATAGAGCGGGACATCCTTGAAAAGAGGGAGATGGCCAAGGTCACCGACGAGAATAATGGGTCTATTACCAAATGGGTAGGACTTGAAGTGTGGGAATGCCTCATGCAAAGTCAGTAGTCAACTTTGGCAAGGCGTTTGGGCCCTATGAAGCTCATATCATCAATTAGATTGTAGCAAACATCCTGGGGGATTATTGAAGTGAGGAGAGAGAGAGAGAGAGAGATAGAGATCATTGAGCGGTTTGAATTCATTAACACGAATACGTAATGTAGAATTTATAGTCAAAGCTAAAATATTGAAAACAAGTACTTGTTACAAATATATTGTGTAACATTATTAATAAATTGTATTGTTTGTATTATTATTTAAATGAGATGTGAAACTCATTTAATAATAATATAGTGTGAGTGAATGTGAAGTTGTAATAAAAAACTCACGGGTAGTTTGATAGAGTTGAGTGAGAGAATAAAGGGATAAGGAGTGATTCTAGGAGATGGACTAGAGAGAATTGAGGGATTAGTGTTGACGCCTATATTTATAGGAGTTGTTAGCTCTATATAATGTAATCACTACTCTATGTAATACATCCCGTATGTTTTGAATCAGATTATTATTTACGGTGTTTTTTTTAAGTTTTGTGCAATAGCTCTACCAAAAATAAGATTTGGTATCAGAGCGAGAGGATCATGTGATGAATCATAGTTTTTTGTTTTTGGAATGGGCAGCCATGATGTAGTAATTATTATTTTTATTTTTGCAAAGGAGAATTGTCTGCGAAATCATCTTTCTAGTTTAAGAAGTCTACAGCCTGACGTGCAGACTGGTGTATTGACTGCATCTAAAAAATTGGATACATATTTTCTTGGATCTTCTTACGCTTCTGAGACGCCTCTCCCAATCCTCATTTAACCACAACGTTTTATCTTTCCACACGAGATCTCCATTTTGCGGCATGACATTGTGTAGTTTTTTTCTCTCTTGTGAGTTATTGCATTGAAATCGTCTGAACTCAAGTTCGTGGATATGCTTGGCCCGCAACTCACCTCCGAACTATGGTAATTTGCCTGTTTTTAATTTTTTCCATTTATGGACGTAGCTAAAAAAAAACAAGGAAAGAAAAATAATTTGCCATTTTTGGAAAGGGTCTGGAAAGATTTTGAGATTTGAACTTGTAAGTTCCGTAACTTTCAACTAGTAACTTAGATCTAGGTGTCATTTGTTTTAAAATGTGTATTTTTTGAGCTTTGTGCATTGATCTAGTTATTTATGCTCTTGGACTTTTTTTTTTTTAAAATTCCATTTTTGGAAAATATTTTAAAAAAATTTAAAAAATTTATGTTCAGCATTTAAAGTTTTTGTAAGGGTGCATTATCGGTTGAACCCAAGACCCATGAGAATTGTGTAATGAGCCTCAAAGATAAATTTTCTAAGTAGCAAACTGATGGAGGCTGGAGGCAACGGAGGAAGGAGGTTGATCAGTGACCTCTCGTCTGGTACCATCGATGAGGCCGCATGAAGATTTGGTGGTCATGTTTTTTCAGTTGTGTGTTTATTTTTTGAAAATAAGAACAAATGTCACATTCTGTTCATTTTTAATGTGTGAGAAATTCCTATGTGTAACCTTCTAATGAAAAATATAGTGTGGAAGTAAAAAAACATGCAAACATGGATCTTGAAACGGTTCGTGGAGATCTAGAAAACCACATGAGGTGAATAATACAATGGAGAATTGTGCATGTATAGGTTGGTGGTCCGTCTGTTGTAAAACCGTAAACGTTGAGCATTTCTCCCTTCATTTATATCAAGGTCATGAGCTACTGAGGATTTCCACAAGGGTTGTAATTTCATGTTGAGATGTGTAAACATTTCTCTACCATGTTCACATTAGGCGAGTGTATATTGGAAATTAATAATGTTAACAATAGGGGAGTGAATGTTACGAATATATTGTGTAACATTATTAATAAATTATATTGTGTGTATTATTATTTAAATGAGATGTGAAACTCATTTAATAATAATATAGTGTGAGTGAATGTGAAGTTGTAATAAAAAAATCATGGGTATTTTGATAGAGTTGAGTGAGAGAATAAAGGGATAAGGAGTGATTCTAGGAGATGGACTAGAGAGAATTGAGGGATTGGTGTTGACACCATCTTTATAGGAGTTGTTAGATCTATATAATGCAATCATTACTCTATGTAATACATCCCGTATGTTTTGAATCAAATTATTATTTATAGTGTTTTTTTAAGTTTTGTGCAATAGCTCTACCAAAAATAAGAGTACTCCTACTACAGAAAGAACCCTAGGAGGTTAGATTTATTTTAAGGGCTTGTTGAAGACATTGCAGAGCACATAGTTTTTATATGAAAATATTTACCAGGCACTGTAGTACCTTGGATTATCATCTTCAAAGGAGTAGAATGTAATTTTTCCTATATTGATTCAGAATTTTATCGAAAGCCTATTTCTATTTTGTAGAGAATGGAAGTGAAATTATTCATCCTGAAAGGGATAGTTGTAGTTTCCTTGCACATTTCAATGAAAGAAGTGCCACTTTCATGCAATTCAACTTGAACATCATTGTGGATCCAATTGTGATTCAGATCAAAGTCTCGATTGGCTATCAAGTCGAGGGTGTGAAGGGCCATGATATTAGTAGGATGGAGCTGGGATAAAAGTTCCCATTCAAGTGTAAATGGAGAAGTCCCCAAGATTTCATCATAAATTTTTGATACTTTAGAGGAAGATGATTCAGTTGTTGTAGAGGCCCGCTTGACATGCCAAGGGTAGTAAATTTCTTTCAATAATAGCCAATTGGAAATGACTTATTCTGGGGTGGTTTCAATGTCTATTTGAATGTTATGGAAATTTTTGTATAGGAGGAGTTCACTCCAGCAGAAAATTTCAAAGGAAGTGGAATGATATTTGGGGGTGAAATAAAATATAGGCGACACACGCACAATTGTATATGTTTTTATTTGCTTCCATTTGACACCGACACATAACTTGTTGTAAGTCCACTAATTTTTACCTCAATAAGTGAAACAGATTCCATATCTGGAGGTCGTTTCATCTATGCATCAAAAATATTTGTTGGAACGATTTCATAATCACCTGTTAAAGAGATGTATTGTAGAATTTTCTTTCTAATGTTTACGGAAACAAAGGAGCAGCTACAAAGAACAAGAGGAAACTTTTGCAACATGTGAAATGTTTCTTGGGCTCTCATGTCATGATCGACAACACTATCTCTAAGTAATTTTTGGAACGCAACCTTGGCTGGTTGCCACCGATTGGATCTTGAAGTAATCTTTGAGAGTATTTGATGGTATGATTTGGAATGTTGTTCTGACTTGGAATCATATTTAGAAATATATTTTAGTATTGCATGCCTAGAGAGAACGGGATGGCAATCGATTGGCTCTCCAGATTGATGACATTGTGGGGTTGTGGATGTTTAATCTGTCATTATTTCTTGCTGACATGTACCGGACCTTTTGTGCATCGTTAATGAGAAGGGATGAATGTTTGTGCACTTCCCAAAGTTCTTTATACTGGTAATGCAAGCAACCTTGTGTCTTTCACAGACATTTTTATCAGTGCATTTTGTGTGTCTTTATACATGATTTAAAATTTCTTCCACATCAAAAAGAGGTTTTGTGGCCAATACCTATGATGTGTTTATAAAGCATCAAAATTTCTAGAGGGGATGATGAATGTATTCTTATCTACAAGACATGGGATAGGGTTTCCTTGTAGAAACAAATTTATCAAAATAGAGGTGAACCTTTTCAACAACTGAAGTGTCAATCTAGCCAATACTGTCAATATTTGGGGCTTCTGGAAGCCAAACAGAATCACGAACATGCGCAGAGCCTCGATGTTTCCATTCGTACCTGGAAAGAAATAAGTAAGTACATTATAGTAATGTGTAAATGGAAATAAAGAAAGAGGAAAATATTACCTATACCAATAGTATTTTTCTCGGAGGTATTTTTTCAAGACTTATTCATGGAATACTGTGAATCTCTGGAGAAATTTCGCTAATACACAGTTAGGGTTGGAAATAATTTTATGGCTCCTCCACCTTTATGCTTCCCAAGGAACCTCAGGGCCGGTGTTGGGCATTAAACTATTAAGGTTTCGTTACTTAGTGTCGGCATCACTTAAAATTAAGAACAATTTCGGCATACCAAGATGTTCGATCATGTCTGAAACTTCTCCTCTACTTTTTCACCAAAAATACCTTGTTCCTTGGAGGGTGTTTTCGAACAGCATAAGATTATCCAAGAGGAAATCATTAGGATTATATTGTAGTCATTTCCAAAGCTCTTCTATAGTTTGCCAAATGTTCTGGATAATATCTTATCTCATGAATATAGAATTTGTCCCCTGGTTGTGATGACACATTATGAGGTTTAGTAAAAATATATTACATGTAGGTGGTGACCAAAGTGGTTGTAATAGTAACTGGTTAAATGTAATTCATGTTCATGAAGTTGGACATTTTTCATGCAAGGTTGTTTAAACATATCTACACCTATGGGAAACAAAGTTGGAAAATCCATTGAAAACAAACCTTCAGTGTTGTATTCATTAACTGGGAAGAGACCAATTTCAGGCCAAGGCAAGGACAATGGAGGACCATTTGCTGAACAAAACAAGAAGAATAGTATCTCCTCTTGTTCAATACTTGAATTAGGCATTATCGAGACAAAGGATGATGGAAGGGTTTTTGTGTTGAGTGATGTAAACTTTTCAGCACCAAACAACGAGGGGATATCTTCTTGGAAGGGGGGTTATTGATTTGAACAGTTTGTAAGATGGAAGAGACATTGGCTATTGTATGTTGGAAGGAGGAAAAGACATTGTAATCAATGAGAACATCTTTGTAATATGGATCGTAAGCTATTTTGAATTGGAGTACCTCACATACATTATCCCTACCGATACGAAATGGTAATTTTTTTGGTTAGGCCCCTTTATTTGTAAGAGTGATATATCAGATTATCCAAGACAAAGTGTGGAAAGAATTTGAAAATAGATTTAATGTTTTGTGGGAAGATGATAGTGTGATCTGTGTATTTTTATTGCCTTTTGTGCGCTTGGCTAACTTGTAGAACATTATTTACTCTTGCAATAATAATTTCCTCCAACTGTGTAAGGAATTTAAGAACCTCAGGTTGATGTCCTAGATCCATGTTGTTCCATGTAGAGAATCAACTACTATTTTTTAAGACAAACATTTTTTACAAACATATTTGTCTTTGCTCAGTTTGGCTAGCATTATCGTGTAGTTTTCCATACATACAGAGCAAGTCTCCATCTTTGCAAAGTTATCTATCCTTTTATGGAAATTCTGTTGTGCCTCTAAAAATGGTGGAAGTACTAATGGTATTCTTTGGGTAGTACATGTGAAGGGATCACTGTTGAATATTTGCATGAGGGAGGTTTGACTTAAACCATGTGTAGGACTTGGGAGATGGATATTAGAGTTGTGTATTTGATGGAGATCAAAGGTAAGTTGTTCAGGGAGTATGGTGTTTTCATAGAGTCTTGTTTAATATAGTAAAAGAGGAGGAACCCCACGTGCCACCTCGAGTCCTTGAAATGCAATTGGATAAGGTAACTCTAGTGCACACTCCTCTTCGACACTATTTTAATTTTGATGATATTACTTGTTGGATGGATACTTAGACATTTTGATTATTATATCTTGATATGTAAATGATAAACAATGCAAATATTTGGGATATTGAAATGTTGTGATTTACATTTTGATTATGATGCACAAAATGACAATGATGGAAAAATATATATGTTAATTTGCAGTATTCTAATTTTATACTAACATTTCATAATTTGGATAAACAACCTATGTTGGATATTTTGAGTAGAATTATGATGTTATGGATGTTGGAATCGAATTAAATTGTTGGATAATAGATGATTCAATTTCTAATTTTAGATGATGATTATTGATTTCTATATGTATATTATTCTCGATATTTTTGATACGGTCACAAGGTCGAGAGAGGTATTATGTTTATGTCGTAGGAATATTTTTTCACATACATTGAAAGGGGATAGGGGACCAATCACGGAAGGATCTCGGGTGTTGTGCAACATGGCCAAAATTTGACAACTTGTGTATAATGCTATGTTGTGTTGTTGTATGCTTTATTAGAAGGTTCTCATGGGTGGTAACCTCATTTATGTGGCCATGGGTGTAATGTGTTTCCTTCCTTTAAATATTTTTTTAATTTGATTGTGCCTATGTTTAATTTTTGGGAAATATTGTCACTTTATTAACACTTGTTAATGTGTCTTAATTAACTAGTTTAACTTAAATTTCAATTGAAAATGAATATTTGATATGCGGGCAACAAATTGGGTAGATGGTCCTTGAAATCTTGTTACTGTAAATTAGATTTGTGTTGGGTTTTGTGTTGTGTACTATTTCCCAAATTAAAAATTCGTATTTTGACTTGGGAGGATTTTTTAAGAGGCTTGTGGGATAAGCTAAGCTTATCCCATGCCTCTTAAATTCAACCAACAACCATACCTATGGTATGGGGAGTTAATTTTAGGCTTAATTATGCATTTTTTGTAAAATGGGTAAATAATTACACTTGTTACTTACCACATTTAGGTTTTTCCTTGTTAAGCATGGTGTGCAAGTTAGAGTGTCATGTTGGCATGTCATAAGTCTTACATGTGCATTTCATTCGTTGGGCTTGGTGTTTGACTTGTGTGTGGGAATGGAAGGATTATGAAGTGGCATCCTACATAAAGCTACCTCATCATCGTCACATCCCTTTTATATTTATTGGATGATTTTGATGGATTTTGGGTTACTTGCCTTATTTGCTTCTCTTGTACTTTTGACATTTGGTCTTGGCTTTCATACTTGGAGTTTTCTCTTGAGTTACATCTTGGATTGAGTTTGGTTGAAGGATTCAAAGGATTTTTTGAGAAAAGGAGTTGGAATCTTAATGGAGAGGTAGGATCTCCTCTTTTTCCATCTTTGTATTATTGTATTTGATGTAGAAATGGTGTTGTTGGTTTATTGTATGGGTGTTGTGGTTATGTTTTTATAAATGGGAAGTTTTCCTTAAGTTGTGTGTGGGAGATGGATTTATGGGACCATTGGGAGGGAAAAGTGAGATGTGAGGCATGAATTTTGGAGGAGTGTGAGTTTGAGTTCCACCTATGGGGAGTAAAAAGGATAACATGGTTATTGTTATCAAAATAACTCTCCTAGTGATTTGGGTAACTTACATATACACATTCGGCTCTCGGCTCCTAATTTTAAAGGTTACATGCTCTCAAGTTTAAATGGAGAGGTAGGATCTCCTCTTTTCCATCTTTGTATTATTGTATTTAATGTAAAAATGGTGTTGTTGGTTTATTGTATGGGTGTTGTGGTTATGTTTTTATAAATGGGAAGTTTTCCTTAAGTTGTGTGTGGGAGATGGATTTATGGGACCATTGGGGAGGGAAAAGTGAGATGTGAGGCATGAATTTTGGAGGGAGTGTGAGTTTGAGTTCCACCTATGGGGAGTAAAAAGGATAACATGGTTATTGTTATCAAAATAACTCTCCTAGTGATTTGCGTAACTTAGCATACACATTCGGCTCTCGGCTCCTAATTTTAAAGGTTACATGCTCTCAAGTTTAATTGGTGCATTCCCTTGGTCATCGTTTCCTGTGCACCCCTTTACTTCCTCACATGCCCTTACGCACATTGTGTTCTTTCCTTCCACTTTCCCTTTCATCTTTGATTCCACTCCTCCTTTACGCCCACCTTTTGCGATTCACTTTCTTCCCAAGTAGTTTCTTCCTGCGCGCATGCCTCACACTTGCTTCAATCAATGAAGTCCCTTACCCTCTCATACGGTGTGTCCATTACTTTGTAATGGTTGTGCCTTGACCATGTGTTCTCTTCTCACCAGTTTACCTCATTTTTTACGCAATACACATCGTTACATGTTTCTCTGTGCCTTCCTCTATTCTCTTTTGCATGCCCTTTCCTCACACCCTCCTTTGCACCCTTATGGCTAGGCCATATTCCTCGATATACTTGAGTTTATGACATGTAGCCTATCAAAGCATTCTGATAGGGTGTCAAATCCTTGCAACAAATCAATGAGTGACATGTGGCAAAAATGAAAAATATTTACACAGTTGGCCATCATTTCAGCCAATCCGCGTGTGCCACGTGTTTTGCGTGCACCAATGACTACGAAATATTATGACAGTCATATCTTCTACCCCATAGCTCTAATTATCAATGCACTGGACTTGTCATGAGATATGGTAGGTAAGAAATGGGAAAACATCTTTCTAAGAATTGATGAAGCAGATTTGATTACTTCAACCACCCAATTTGATATGATTTTCCTTCCTTCCTCATCCAACATGCCAAAAATACCTAGGGAAGTGCATTCGACATATTCTCAGGTGGATTTGCAAGCATTGAATGCTTCTTATTGGTGGTTGTATTTCAAATTCAGGTTTCCCTCCTTCTCTTCTCCTTCTACAGATTCATCTATAAATGTAAGAGTTGGGCTCATTATTAATGTTGGACAATCTGGATCCTTATGCATTTTGTGAAGGACTTCATATTTTTGTATTTTGAGTTGCAGACCTCTAGATTTGACTCTTGCATGTGGATATCGGCCTCCTTTGCCATTGTAACAACTCTGTGCATTTCTAGAAGTAATAGAAGCATCATTTTGTGACCATTCTCTGTCAAAACATGTTTGTGTTTCTTCTTCTTTCCTTTTCTTTTGCGTTGTGTGTTGGTTGTGCCATTTCACGTCCCTTATAGCTCCTTATTTGGTTGTGTCCCATTAAATTGATCTAGTGAATGTGTTTTAAATCATGTTACACGTGCACTAGCCCTCTTTGCGCATTTCCTCTCATTTTCTCTCGTAACGAGATAATATTCATCCCTCTTTTCTGGTGCTATCATCATTTAGTGTAGGTTTCATTTTCATGTTATCCTTCTATCCTGGTCCTTGGAATTTATTAGCTTAGTTTCCCATTCCAACATTAGGAATAAAATAGTAGTAGAAATAGAGGAGGAACCGGCCTTTTCCGGATATCCGTTTCAAGCCCGCAAGATACCATAACTTGGATACGATTCCATTTTGGTCTCAAACAACTCGGCCCTTCAAATATCCAAGATACAGTGCACGTTTGAGCAACCATTAGTTATATTTTACATTTTACAAGTTTAGAAATAAGGATTGATTTATGTTTTGAGTTGCACTTATGGAGGCTTTTGGGTGGAACTTGTAATTCACTTAGGAGACAAAATGAGGTGGTGCCCATATTCCATTGCTCATTGTTGGCTTTTTGTATTCAAGCCTTTGTTCTTGTTGGAGATATTGTTATTTTGTTTAATGGTGTGTTGAATATGTTATTTGATTATGTTATTATGGAATACTTTTGCGGAATCCTCTTGTAAAGTTGTCAAATGTTTCTCAATACTTCTCGTTATTTTTAGTTAGGGCTCGGGGCCAATAAGGAGATGGCTTCTCCTCTTATTGGATTATAGGTTGGGTAGAGCGTCGCTTATACCCCTTTATTTGTATTGTGATCGAATTTTTGAATAGTTGAAGAATGCAAGTTGAAAGCTATGAAATTGGGAGATGACTTGGAAAGAAGACTTGTGTTTTTGACCTTGTTGGAAGAGTTACCCATGTTGTAAACCATATTGTTGTTCCCACTTAGAGTGGAATATTTTAACATTTGTATGTTGTAAGAAAGTATATTATATTTCATTTATTCCAAGTTGTAGTGATTTAGTTGAATGAAGAAAGAACTTTTGTTTTATACCTTGTTGGAAAGGACTAATTTTATTGAAAGAAATGGATTAGAAGTTCTTGTATTGTAAAAGAATATTATTGTAACTTGTAGCTATCATATTTATATTATATGGTTGAAAAGATAAATTTCAAAGTATGTTCAATAAAAGAAAACTTACATTCATATTGTTGAAAGTTATATGTTCGAATGGAAAAGCTATGCATTTGGAAATTTTGAGTTATGAAACTAAGATATGTTATCAATATATCAACTAAAGAATTGTAGACACCATAATCAAAATTAATGTTTCCTTACAAACCAACCTTAGTACGAAACTATTTTGAAAATTCTTTAATTTAAGGTTCTTTTTGGGAACATAACCACCACCCAGCTTAAAGCGGCGTTCATTGAATCGCCCCCTAGGAAGGGTGGCGGTTCTGATTACCACGGTCTATGTAGGGCATTTGTTTCATCACTTTTTATGGAAAATAAAATCCCAACCTTGTGAAAAACCCAAATTGAATTTTAATTAAAATCTAACATTTAAACCTTCAAAATGAAACTACCAGCAACTAGTAATTGATAAAATTTAATTGATTAAGCTTATCAATCCTCTTATGGGCATCCAAATATGTAGATTTTCATAGATTAAATGAAATGGGGTTTTTCCTAATCGTTTAATTGAAAGAATGTTTACATTGAATAACAAAAATAGATCCATGGTGGGATCTCTACATTAAGCAAATGAATAACCTTACAATTGCAAACCCTTGTCTAAACTAAGCTATGAAGAGAACAATGGAGGAAGATTTCTCCATTACAAATTGAACCAAGGAAATCTCTCCATGGTTGCACTTCTTTTCTCTCATGGCTTCTCCTCCTTCTCCTCTTCCAAACCTACAAAACAAGAATGAACAAATTAGGCTATTTTGGGGAAATTGAAATAAAATGAAACCCATAAGCGATACTTAGGGCAACCCAAATCTAAGGGCTAGGATAGATTCAATATAATGGCTTAGGTTAAACTATACATCAATTAAGTGGGAGGTATTTCGGGAATGAAATTTAATTAAAAAAATTGCATGGGTAATGGGGTGAATGGGGCCACTTAGTGGCAAGGCAAACAATTAAAATTTTGTGTTAGAAAATAAAGTAATCTAAGTGCATGATAATTAATTAAACTTTTGGAACTTGGTAAACATATCATCTTAAACCGTAATTATATTTTAGGAAGTAAGTTAATAGTATTTAATTATTAATTTAATTTTAACTTCACAAGCTTGTGTAGAAATATTTTAACCAAGGAATTTATTAATTGTGGATAATGTCTAACCTTACAAACCTCTTTTAAAACAAAGAAAAAATATTTACCATAATTTTAACTATTAAATTATTAGTTATGATTTTGTTTGAGAGATTTTTTTGTGGGCGTTACACTTGGTATGAAAATCGTTTGTTCAATCTTTGGGACCCTAGGCACACTTGGAAACATGAGACACAACAAGTAAACCTAGTGCTGACTCTAAACCTATTACACACAACATTGCATGATGTTTTAAAACGTAGAAACTTAGAAAACTGAAACAAAGCCTAAATGATGATAAACTAACTCTCGTCTTGGTTTGTGTAGGAGGCACGGACTAGAAGAGGGTCCTTACATGTTAACCTAGATCTACCACCCCGAGATCGGGCGTGCAGAGCTATATTGTCTCGAGATAATGTAGACACTACGGGATGTTAATAACACTTTATGTGGATGATCTTTAGGAGGGTGACCTAGCAGACATGATGGAGAACCATTAGTGGAGGCTTGTTCATCTTCATGTCATAGTGCTCGGGATAGGGAAGAGAAATCCCATGTGGAGTTGATTGGACATGAGTCACCACCTAAGAAAGCACAAAGATAGAGCTTCGGGAAAAAGAGACAAATCTAGGAGGCTGCGGTGAGGGATGTTCATGCGGAGAGACCTGGGGATGATAGTCGATAGCGTAAGATCACATCGAGAGATACTTAAGTTACACCAACCACATTTAGATTTCAGGACACGGGAGTATTTTAGGCCGAGGAATGGTTGATTAGCATGAGTGGATGATTCAAGCTATGTCCTTGTACTAAAGCAACATGAAATCTTATGCTTATATCCACCTTCTGCGAGCTAAGGCCTACATTGCGAGAGGAAACCGGGGGAGGCTCGGTAGGCTCGAGATAAAGTGAGGAGCTCTATATAGCAAATGTAGGATCATAGGGCGGAGGATTGTCTCCTCCTCCTCATTACGGACACACCTCGGTGTAGTCTTCATTTAGGCCTCCTCCTTCTCTCGGTAGCGTAGCAAGACTTGACGACCCTTTCGACCTCCAAAATGCCATGATGCTCGAGAGAGGTGTAGTATGGGAATTCCACCGTGGGGGACCAATAGGACTCGGGCTCCAACTCATGCACTGAGTCTCTTGAAGTACGTCCACTACAAAGCACCAATAGAGATCTATGCCAAGTTTTAACCATTTAACTTACAGGAAGAAGCCTATATATGTCAGACTAATTTTTTTAAAGAAATCCTTGTATAGTGAAATTTTGCTAAAGCTAAGAATCCGAAAATTTTCAATTTTTGGACTTTGGAGTTTTTCTCTTTCGAAGTTTTTAAAACTCAATTTCAGAATTTGAATTTGAATTTTCCAAAGTCCGAAACTCCAAAAGTCTAAATTTTCAAGTTTTCAGAAATTCGGGGCTTTTTGGCCCATTTTGTTTAAATCCCTCTTTGAATCATTTTAGCATAGAATTTTTACCAAAGCCGAATTTCCAAAATTCCAAATTTTCAAATTTTTTTGTATTTAGGTTTGAGACTTTTAGATGCCAATTCATCTTTTTGCTTCAATTTTTTCCAAATTCCAATATCCCGAATTTTAGAAATTTCAAGCTTTCGGGTTTCGGAACTTCAAAGGTTCTATGCGTGATTAATTCTCACCTACCTCCGTACAGATCAAATTTTTACCATTAATATTGGGTTTTCTATTTAAACGTGGATTTTTCCTTTTCATTTTTACCTGACACATTCGCTCTGACATTTCACTCTTGTACTTTGCGATGTCCTTTTCAAGGTATGTTTTTTGGTTTTATTTTCTTTTGGTTTAGGTCTTTTTCCTCCTCCTTCTCCCCTTTTGGGTTTTCCTTTTTGTTTTTCCTCTATGTTTTCTGTTTTTGTCTTTCTTTTTCACCATGTTTCGTTGTGTAAGTTTTCTCCAGGTTTTCAAGTATGATCAGGGGATGTTTTTAGGTCCCTCATACTTCCTCCTGTTTCTCAAAATCCAACTTGGCTTTTTAACACTTCTTTTTTGCAGTTCCTCTAGAGACCATTCGGGATTTCTTTTAGAAAATTCATTTTGGGAATTCTTTCAAAAGATCACAAGGTGGGAAACTATTTCGGAGAAACTTTTCGGTGAAAATCTTTGGAGTTTTCCAATTTGAATTTCGAGAAGCTGCTTTGCTTTTGGGTTTTTGGATTTCTTAACTTCGGGAAACTATTTCAGAGATTTATTTTGGAGTTTTTCACTTGGGAAACCTTTTCGGAGATTTTAGTTTTGGGTTTTGGAGAATTCAGATTTCAGAAAACATTTTCAGAGAATTCAGGATTTTGGGTTTTTAGAGAATCAGAATTTTGGGTTTTAGGCTAAAACTTGAGAAAAATTTTAAGTTTTCTTTGTAATTCTTTTCAAACTCTTTTGGTTCGGGATTTCGGGTTTTCCTTGTGTTCGGGTTTTAGAATTCTGCTGACCTTCATAGGTTTTAATGTCTACCTCCACTTCGAAGGGAAAAGAGAAGATGAAGTACACATTTCTTGGGGTTGCTCCCCAATCCTACTTGACCTCTGACTTAGGAAATATCGGGGACACTGATCTAGGACAGTTGATCTTCCCGAGTTCTAGGAAAGATTAAAGGCCCCGAACAAAAGCCATCGATGCAGGCCATCTTCGATAGTGTTCTTGCTCTTATCACCGGTTTTCCTGCATCCGTCACAATGCCTAGAGTTCATCCTAGCCACAGCTGACCCACTATGATCGGGGACTCTATGTTGATAAGAGATAGAGATGATAAGGTGGTGATCTTTACGGACCAGAGACTTCTTTGAAGATTTGTTTAAACTTCCGGATGTTCAAGATTACACCACTATCTCACTGAAATAGTAGTCGAGCACTGGGATAAAAAGAGGAAGTATGCTCGAAGGTCATGATGAAATCCTATCTCGACTAAGAATTTTGAAAATTTTCCCAAGAGTATACATCAATCGATTTCATCCAGAATTCCACGATCTTATTGTGCTCTTGAGTAGAGTTTCAGGTCTTCCTTCTGCAAAGGAATTCCAAGAATGGATGTTCTTATACATAGCAACTATCAAGAAGAATACCAATTTTATCTAGTGGGGTGAACATATTAGTAGCAACATTCACTATCAGTTGGGCAAGGTGTCAGAAACCAAGACTTTCTACATGACATCTTTTCTAGTATATGGTGCTGCTACTATGGGGAATTTTGCTGGGGATTGAATTTGGGGGTTTGCAGCACGTCCCAAATATATGAGTTTTATCCCCAACTTACTCTAGACGAGGGGAGCAAGCACTTCCAAAGAATCAATGATGCCTTCTTTATTGTTATCCTCTATCGCTTCGACAAAGAGCTATATAATCAAAGGGTTTCCGATGAGGCTTTCCAAGAAGTGTGAGCAATCTACTTCCAATTTCCCACATTCACCTACATTCGGATTCTAGGTTTCATAGGTGCCCCAAGCAAGTTGCCAAGGTACCCCACTAATAAATGGATTCTTCTAAAAAAATTTGGCAGTTGTTAGATTACCATAAAATCCAAAATACGCGTCGTAATGTGGGAATGCATTTCCCTGTTACCATTGGTAGGTATTCTTGCCCAACTATCCACAAGGAAAAGAATGTAGATGCAAAAATGGCTGAAGTAACCCTGCGGACCTTCCATCCACGAACTAATTTTGACTATTGGGGTAATTTTAGGGAGACAGGTAAGTCCAGTGCTCATGTGCCCTAGTTAGAAGACATATGGATTCATTGTCGGGATGAGTACATCATGTGGCAAAGAGATTATGAGAGATTAACTCTGGATGAAGTGTGGCAGTTTGGATTGGCCGATGTGCCAAAAGACTTGTAGGACAATGATGAGGTCCTAAATGCATCATACAGGGATAATAATTATAACACCCGTAAAAACAACCCACTTGAGATCCAAGAACAACCTAGGATTAGTTAGGAAAAATTATAGAATAATTTTTTTATTAAAGGAATCTACAACCATGTTACAAGACAACTATTGTTACTAATAGGTTCCAAAACAATTCTAATCTAATAGATTATACTTTTCTTTTATTAATAATTATTAGAGGTCACAAGGTCAAAAATTTAGGCTAAGAAGTTCCGATTAGGTTCAGAGGGAAAAATTCCTCACCATACCCATTCTCTAATAGGCTTAAAGTTTCAACTTGATTTTTCTCATACTTAACGCATTAAAAATTTTCCTAAATCACTCCCATTGGATAGGAAATTTCCTCACCTTTCCAAGTGATATAAATAAGTCCTCCTAACTCCTCATATTTTTCAAGTTATGGGCCGATGGGCCTTGGGGTGAAAATTTTCCCCAAGGGCACCTGTGGGCCTAAGGGAGAAAATTTTTACTTGTGCGGGTCGATGGAGTGGGGAGAGTTTTTCCATTTTCTCCTTTTCGGGGAAAAAGCATGATTTTCCTCCGCGTGCCCTGAAGCCCGGTGACAGGACACGTGTTGGCTTGAGAAAACTCTGGCGGGAAGTTGGGTTGGAGAGATTTAAGGCATTAAGCCTTTTGGGTCACAAAACACTAAGGGATCAAATTGATTTGTGCCTCTGCTGATGCCCAAGGTGCCACAGTCAAGATCTGATTGGCGCGGGGAAAATGGACTTGTGGGGACACATCAAAATTTTAGACTTTTGGGTTTGGAAATGTAAGGGGCAAAACTTCCCATGCACCTCTGCCTATCCTAGATGATACCACGTGTCATCACCCTATTGGCCGTGGGCCGGCGAGGAGGTAGAGGAAACTAAGAAAATTTTCCCAAGAAATAATTTAAAAATGCTAAGGTTGAAAAAGGTGCGCGCCTTCGCCATTACCTCGTGAGGCTATGTGGCGGCTTAATTGGCTATGGGTCGGCTGGAGAGGCGGGAAATTTTGGAAAAAAATTCCAATTTTTTTTTTTTAAAGGTTAATTTAGCGATCGAGGGAAAAAATGGGACAATTGGGTATGCAGGGAAAATTCTCCAAAATTTCTTTTGACAGTTAGATTATTATTTGTTTTTGAAGCCAAAATGAAGTAAAAATTTCAAAGGCCATAACTTTTGATAGAGATCTTGGTTTGGGGAAAACGAGGAATTTCTGGAAATATCTCGACGTCCTCTTTGCACATAGCTCATTAATTTTTGTTTTGATAAATTTTAAGGGGTAAATTTTAAGAAAACGGCCTGCAGGCTTATACAATGCGAACTGGTAAATTTTAACTTGTTAGATTTATTCAATTTGATCTTCCTCCTCTCTCAACATGTCAAATAGACATGGAGGATTGTTCCTAAATGGATTTAAGGAAGGATTCAAGGTTCAATTTGTCTGATTGACTTGCAAATTTGAGCATTTCTGTTTCTTGATAGAAAATGACTGCAAAACAGTTTGAGCCCAATTTTGCTAAGTTTTGAAATATTTCCTTAAGTGTTTTAGTCTATTTGAACTCGATTTAGGGCCTACTACTTCAATTCAATCATTTAATTTGTCATTTTATTGTTGTAGGTTCGAACTGTGCATTTTAGAGAAGTATTTGCTAGTTTTAAAATTTAAAATAGAGATCAGATTTAAAAGGGCTATTTATCATTTTTCATCTTCCAAATATGGAGATTCATTTCCATTCCAGCCTAAGACATTTAGTTGATACAAACAAACCATTTAACAGATAAAATGCAAGGTCTGATTTCCAATTTTAACATATTTCAAAAGAATAGAGTTCCATATATTTCCTTCATACGTATTCCTCTTTCAATTTTCCAAACAGAGGTTTCAAATCACAAATTGATGATCAATTTCAATGTCAAAATGAAAATTCAAGAAAATTATTGCAATCCTTTATTGATTTCAAAAAAACAATACAACTTTACATCTTTCAATTCCTTGAATGTAAATAATGATTTCAATTTCTTTCTTTTAGGATGATCGAACAAAGTATATCTATTTCACAACTTGGAATACATAACTTTCATAGCTTAATACAAAGTATATTTCCATTCAAATAATATCTGAGATCATCCACTTCAAGGTGGGAAAGGTTCAATGATATTTCATTTCACATGGAACTATCAAACTATCTTTCTCCTCTGCTCTAGAATAACAACAACATAAATTTCTCCTTTTGGAGTCACAACAAAGGCAAAGGGGGAAAGGCAACGCTCTCCACACTAACCAAGAGATCCAATGAAGAGGAGAAGCCATCCTTATTCATTGGCCCTCGACCCCTAACCATAATACAATAAAAGATGTGATTGAACACATGGCAACAAGGCTTCCTCAACACACATGCAACATTTTCACATTTAAAACATAGTTCAAAATAGAATGTAGTTTACAACTACATTAAAACATACAATCAAGAATAAGGCTCCATCAAGCAAGCCAAATGAGAAAGGAACTATGGGGAAGCTGCTTATGCATCCCAATGGGAATTGGGTATCCACCTGTAACAAACCACCAATATAAAACATCTCCCATATATCCTATGCCTCCCACAATCCCTCCTTACGCCCCCCCACAAATTTCCTTATGCCCCCACAAAGTAAGAAATTCAATGCCATTTCTTTCCAAGGTAGAAACCCAATCCCAACTCCCTCCACGAATTTTGATGCCATTGTCATTCCCTTATGCCCCCGTGGATTCCCAATAGCCTTCTCCTACACCATTCCTAGGTAGTCTACCCAAATAGCCCATAAACATGCTAAAACATTCACACAATAACATGTACATTCATAAAGAAAAAGAGTATTTCAAGAGCCAAGCTCTTACCTCTCCATGAAGGAGTTGTCTAAGTTCTAAAACAGAAAGCTTACCAATGCCAAAATATAGTCCAAAATCAACAACCAACAAGCATGCAAAGGTCTCTAATATCCTTCCAAAATCAAGAGCTCCACATAGCAAAATTTCACCCAAAAGGATGTATGGAAAATGTTCAACAACCCAAAACAAAGCAAGGAGTTCTAATTTTATAGAAGAGGAAGAGATAAAGATGAGGTGGATCCATGTAGGATGCCACATCACATATCCTCAACTCCAACAAAAATTCAAATTCATTCTCCAATGCACAATAAAGAGGTGGGTGAATAATATGAAAATAAACTTACACACTCCAAAAAAACCCACATCCCCAAGGACTGAATTTAATAAAATGTAAGAAGAGTGTAATTAAAACTTATAATTAGTCATATCAAAATGCATAAAGAAGGTCTAAATTCAATCCTCCAACCATAGATATGGTTGGTAAATAATGTTAAAAGGTATTTTACTTGTCCCACAAGCCCTCAAAATCAACCTCCAAGGACAAATTCGAATTTCCAAGAAGGTGGAGTGTTTCACACTCAGAAGTAAACTTACACATCACTTACAAGGTCACTTACACATACTTACAACATTTAATACAAAATCCAACCACTTCACTAATTACTTTCTTATGACATATTGATTTTTTACTTTAACAACATGATTTTTCACAACATTAACACAACATTTAATAAGCTAATGAAAAGGGTAAAAGGACCACAAAATAAACACATGTAAACATTAATAAAAGAAACCATTTTAATAAATACATAAATCCCTTGGTCACATTCAAAGGTAATCCCCCATGGGAATTCCTAACAAAATAACACACACAAATAAAACATGTTGTCCATGGTGACCTTGTTGAATTCATCTAGAATTCCAATGTGGTTGGTCTCAATCCCCGATGTTTGTTGTGATAGTTTAACCTGAAAAAAACAAATACCTCCTTCATCCTCATGGCCATATCAGAACATCCAACATGATATAAATATAATCACAAACTCATTTATAGATATTAATCACAACAACATCAAGGCAATCAACAATATCACTTACAATTTATATCAACAACTATATCATCATCATATAATATCTATTTTCTAGGTCTACTCACAATATCTAAAAATCACATGTCCGAACAACATTCATAATATATCCATGTCAAATAGTATATCATCATCCACATATGAAGTGTCTCTAATAATCATCATGCTTCATAACTAAATCAGATAAACAATAATCCATGGTCAACATCTAACATCATACTAAATAAAACCATAATAATGTCCATAATGTAATCAAAAGTAGCAAGATCGATGTATCAAAAGGTGTCAAATGGAAGTGGGCACTACATCCCCCTCCCCTTACACCTAACTTATTCCTTGAAATTCTTTGGAACAAATGTTGAAACCAGAACCCACAGTAATGTAGCATTCTCCCATGTATTTGCAATATCATCATATATGTCCCCTGATTGCACCCGGACTCGATCAATCTCTCTATCTCAAAGGTCGAGTGTCCTGCGATCTATAATGTGAATGGGCTCCACCGTCACCTACCCTATATCTTGCACCTGCAACGAGGTCCAATATAGTGCATGAGAAGGATCTACAATATATCTCCTAAAAACTAAAACATGAAACACATCATGTATGCAAGAAAAGCTAGGTGACAATGCTAGACGGTAGGCTAAAGGGCTAATACACTCCAAGATCTTGAAAGGACCAAAAAATCTTGGAGCTACCTTAGAACCTTTTCTATAATGGATAGGGCTCTTATGTGGCACGACATGAAGAAACACCTTCATGCCCACATCAAAACTAAGGTCAGTCTATATTAATGCATACTTCTTTTGTCTGTCTTGTGCCTCTAAACTGTAGTTTCGTCGATCGAACCCCTCTTTCCATGTCCTACAATAAATGGTCCAAGAGAAACCCTATCCTTAAGCACCTGTCCTAGCTAAGAGGTGTTATGCACTCTCTGCCATACAATCTACATAAATCCTCTACATAAATCCCAGCCTCGTGCCCGAGAATACAATCTTCCTCTAAAGAAAAACCATCAGACTTCCCTTTGAGTGGTCTTTGAGAATAGATCCCTTCTCAAACTACAATGTAGAAGCTGTCAAGAGGAAGCTACTGAAGAATCCTACTCCACAAATCTATGCTCATTGAGGTGGCCATAGCCACATGTCTCCATCTGCTGAGAGCGTCTACCACCACATTATCCTTCCCTTTCACATGCTCTATCTCCATATCATACTCACAAAGTAACTCCATCCAATGCCGCTGATGAGCATTAAGATTGGGCTACATGAAGAGATGGTGAAAACTCAGGTGATTTGTCCTAAGTGTGAATCTCTAACCAAGAAGAAAGTGCCTCCATCAAATAAAAGCATGCACAATTGCCACAAGCTCAAGATCATGAGTCAGATAATTAAGCTCGTAATCTTTGAGTTTGCGAGACTCAAAAGCCACTACTCTGCCCTCCTGCATCAACACACCTCCAAGCCCTACTAAAGAAGCATGCGCAAATGAAAAACTCAACTGTGGATCTAGCACTTTGCAAGAATAGGTTTTACGGTGAGGTAATCCTTCAATTTACTAAATGACTACTCACATCTATCCAACTAAACAAACTTCTTCCCTTTCCTCTACGAAGGGAAGTGATAGGTGTGTAATCCGAGAGAAGTCTGAACAAATCTCTAGTATTACCTTATTTATCCCATAAAGTTGCGCACCTCGAGTTATAGTAGTGGGTGTTGGCCAATCCATAATAACTCTAATCCTAGAAGGATTGACGGTGATACCTTCCCTAGAAATGATGTGACCCAAATATTGCACCTCCATCTAAAAGAATGCACACTTCTCCAAGTTCCCGTAAAGCTGCTGCTCCAAAGACACTAAAGAACCTGGAAAAGGTGCCCCTCGTGCTCCTCATGTGTATGTGAGTAAATCAAAATGTCATCAAGGAAGATGAGCATGAAGCGATCTAAGAAGGTCTTGAATACCCCATTCATCAAACTCATAAACATTGCGGGGCATTAGTCAAACCAAAAGGCACCACTATGAACTCATAGTGCCCATATCTCATACGAAAAGTGGTCTTATGAATATCCACCTCCGTAATCCTCAACTGATGATAGCTTGACTTAAGATCAATCTTAGAGAAAATCATGGCTCCCTTACTTTGATTAAACAAATAATTAATGCGAGGAAGGGGATAACGATTCTTGATTGTTACTTTTTCAGGTGCAGTAATCAATACACAACCACAAGGATCCATCCTTCTTATTCACAAAGATCACCGTCTCACATGAGGGGAATACACTAGGATAGATAAGGCCTTTCTCCAAAAGGCCCTCAAGTTGCAACTTGAGCTCACGGAGAGCTCAGGGTGGTCATCCGATAAGGTGCTCGTGAGATAGGCTCTGCTCCCGAACAGGGTCTATATGAAAATCAATCTCACGTGGGGTGGTAACCCTGGTAGCTCCCACGAAATACATAAGAAAAATATCTCAAAATGGGGTGATCATCTAGCGATGGTCCACTAGACCCATCCTCTGATATGTCACTAAATGTAACAGCATACATCAGCAACCCCATCATATACATTTCTTAAGCTACATAGCGAGAGATGGTGCAAATAGAAATGGGTCTCCTGACCCCTAAAATCACCGACTCCACTCCCAGATCATCTGCACAAGATATAGTCTTGTGGTAACAATCCATCTTGGCCATGTGTGTAGATAACCAATCCATACCCAAAATGACTCCATACGAGCCCAAAGGAAGGATACGGAGATTTGAGGTAGTGGTGAAAGGTCCCAAATCCACTACACACTCCTTAACTAAGGAGTCTATAGAGATCTTGGCTCCAGAAGCCATCTCAATGTCCCAACAAAGACCCTACCTAACTGCCACCAACCTACATCACTCTACTAAAGATGGTGCATAGAAAGAGTCGAGAAGAATCAGAATAAATCAATATAGAGGTAGGAATACCCCCAATGCTACCTATAGTCTCAATGATGTACTCGATGCTTAACCCGATGGTTCTCAATTGTTACATAAATAATGTGGCTACATCCCCATGTCACCTGTAGTCAACTCTAAGATTTGTGTCTCACCCTTGTTAGGGTTATGAGGAAAATCTCTCCAAAATGTCTCGTAACTCCACAACCAAAACAACCGCTTGATCCTCTCTAATGAGTAGCACCTCTAGTAGGTGCTTTGGAGTTTGTGTTATGGATCCCGATGAACCAATGATGGTTTCTATGGCATCTCTTTGGCGAGGTCCCACTCTGATTGAGCTCTAGGTCCACCTTGTGTCCTGATGGGACCCCTAGGAGGAGGCCCCATACTCCAACCTCTCTGTGCATCAACTCTCTGTGGAGGTCTATAAGGTGGGCGAGACTACTCACTCTCTTGGTGGGGTCTAAATGATGACTCGTGAAGAACTCGAAGACCATGAGGAGGAGGAGTTGACCCCCTCGATCTATTGTTTTGCATATGTTGTATGCGGCTCCGACTTGGTCTCTAGCTGCTTTGGTTATTCCCTCGAGTCTCCTCTCTGCTATGTAGGCCTTCTCGATGGCCTCTGCTAAAATCTGGGTAGTGGATCCAAACCACACCTTTTTCTAGGTTTAGGCCCTGGATGAACTGTGGATCCCATTTGCTCATCCTACATGTACTCAACATACTCGTAGTAGATCAAAACCTACTCTCATACTCACTTCTTTGAAAGAGATGCCTATCGAAGGTTATGGAACTCATCGATCCTCTTACCGTATGAACCTCCATGACAAATATCTTCTCTTGAACCTCTCCTCAAATAGCTCCGAGTCACTGTCTCATAATCAACATGGAGCTTCTACTCCTCTATCCTCCACTTGATGCCAACTCAATCCCTCGGTAGATGGATCGCAACATGAGCTTTTGTGTTGCTAGAACAAGGAAAGAGCTTGAAGCATCTACATTCAAGCTCACTAACCAGAGCCTCTACGAAATACACCTATGTCACTAGAATAATGGGATGGTCAAAGCTTCAGGATCTCCCGATGTGATCTCAATGTTGTGATTTGAGAGCCTCTAGGCCTCTCATATGCTCATCCTAAGCCTGGGGCTCGAGACCTCTCTCTAGCCATGGTCTAAAACTCGGTCACCTTGTCCCCTCTATGGTGGCTCTACCTTGGATGACTCTGCATGGGAGTTCTCTCCTCCATGCTCCTCATTGGGTCGAGGAGATGCATGACCCTCAATAGAAGGGACTCATGTCATGTGCGGCTACATGTCCTCCTACATATCCCTCCGCGTGAGAGTGGCATTAACATCTGAAGAGCCACTGCCAAAATTTGGGGTAGAATGGTTATTCTGAGAATGATCTCGAAGGTGGTAAGTGCGGGTCTATATGAAAATTCCTCTTGTCCCATCTCGCCTCTCCCCGCTTACAGACCCGAGGAAAGAGTTAGTTTATTTTCCTAAGTTTTATTCAATTTCCATGTTTACTAAAATATGTGATTTCTAAACTAAGTTGTTTTCTAGATTTAAAAGTGTACTAGGTTTAAGTTTCATGTCTCCAAGTTTTCTAGTGTGCCCAATGGTCCAATATTTTGAACCACTTCTCTGATACCAAGTGTAACGCCCATTAAAACAACCCACTTGAGATCCAAGAACAACCTAGGATTAGTTAGGAAAAATTATGGAATAATTTTTTTATTAAAGGAATCTACAACCATGTTACAAGACAACAACTATCACTAACAGGTTCCGAAACAATTCTAATCTACTAGAGTATACTTTTCTTTTATTAATAATTATTAGAGGTCATAAGGTCCAAAATTTAGGGTTAGAAGTTCCAATTAGGTTCAAAGGGAAAAATTCCTCACCATACCCATTCTCTAACAGGCTTAAAGTTTTAACTTAATTTTTCTCATACTTAACGCATTCAAAATTTTCCTAAATCACTCCCATTGGATAGGAAATTTCCTCACCTTTCCATTGATATAAAGAAGTCCTCCTAAATCCTCATATTTTTCAAGTTATGGGCCGACAAGCCTTGGGGTGAAAATTTTCCCTTGCACGGGTTGGTGGAGCGGGAAGAGTTTTGGCATTTTTTCCTTTTCGGGAAAAAGTGTGATTTGCCTCCGCATGCCTACGGCACTGAATAGGACTCGTGTCGGATTTCATTTCGTATGGAACAAACCGTCTTTCCTCCTGCCTCCAGTAACAACAAACATAAATTTCTCCTTAGAGAAAGCTGCGGTAGGAAGTTGGGCCGTCAGAGAGATTTAAGGCATTAAGCCTTTTGGGTCACAAAATGCTAAGGGATCAAATTGATCCGTGCCTCTGCTGATGCCCAACGGTGCACGTGTCAAGATCGATTGAGTGCGGAGGAAATGGACTTGTGGGGACACATCAGAATTTAAGACTTTTGGATTTGGAAATGCAAGGGGAAAAACTTCCCGCGTGTCTCCGCCTTACATTCACGTATGTCCCCATCTCCCCCACATGGATTCCCCATATCCTTCTCCTACACCATTCATAGGTAGTCTACCCAAACAGCCCACAAACATGCTAAAACATTCACACAATAACATGTACATTCATAAATAAAAAGATAATTTCAAGAAGAAAGCTCTTACATCTCCATGAAGGAGTTGTCTAAGTTCCAAAACAAAAAGCTTTCCAATTGCAAAATATAGTACAAAATCAACAACCAACAAGCATGCAAAGATCTCCGATCTCCTTCCAAAAGTAAGAGCTCCACACAAAAAAATTTCTCCCAAAAGGAAGTATGCAAAATGTTTAACAACCCAAAACAAAGCAAGGAGTTCTAATTTTATAGAATAGGGAAGAGAAGAGGATGAGGTGGATCCATGTAGGATACCACATCACACATCCTCAACTCCAACACAAAATTTAAATTCATTCTCCAATGCACAATAAAGAGGTGGGTGAATAATATGACAATAAACTTACACACTTGTAAAAAGCCCACAACCCATAAGGACTGAATTTAATAAAATGTAAGAAGAGTGCAATTAAACCTTACCATTAGTCATATCAAAATGTATAAAGAAGGTCTAAATTCTACCCTCCAACCATAGATATGGTTGGTAAATAAAGTTAAGAGGTATGGGACAAGTTTTACTTGTCCACAAGCCTCCAAAATCAGCCTCCAAGGACAAATTCGAATTTCCAAGAAGGTGGAGTGTTTCACACTCGAAGTAAACTTACACATCACTTACAAGGTCACTTACATATACTTACAACATTTAATACAAAATCCAACCATTTCACTAATTACTTTCTTATGACATATTGATTTGTTTACTTTAACAACATGATTTTCAGAACATTAACACAACATTTAATAACTAATGAAAAAGGGTAAAAGCACCAAAAATAAACACATGCAAACATTAATAAAGGAAACCACATTAATAAATAAATAAAGCCCCTTGGTCACATTCAAAGGTAATCCCCCATGGAAAATCCCTAACAAAAACAACACACAAACAAAACACGTTGCCATGGTGACCTTGTTGAATTCATCTAGAATTCCAATGTGGTTGGTTTCAATCCCCGATGTTTGTTGTGATAGTTTAACCTGAAAAAAAAAAAAAAACCTCCTTCGGCCTCATGATTATATCGGAACATCCAACTTGATATAAATATAATCAAAAACTCATATATACATATCAATCACAACAACATCAAGGCAATCAACAATATCACTTACAATTTATATCAACAACTATATCATCATCATATAATGTCCATTTTCTAGGTCTACTCACAATATCCAAACATCACATGTCCTAAAAACATTCATAATATATCCATGTCAAATATTATATCATCATCCACATATGAAGTGTCTCTAATAATCATCATACATCATAACTAAATCGGATCAACAATAATCCATGGTCCAACATCTAACATCATACTTAATAAAAACCATAATAATGTCCATAATGTAATCAAAAGTAGCAAGCTCAATATCAAAAGGTGTCAAAGGGAAGTGGGCACTACGATAATGTTGTCAATCAACCACTGCCATGGGTTGATTGGTATGTGGAAGAGTGCAGCAATACTAAAGAAAGGGCGGGCCCCATTCTAAGAATAACTTTCAGTTGGTTGGCCACCTTGGGAATCTCACCCAAGGGGAAAATAAACCTACAAATATAGGGTCTACATCAATAGTAAACCAACCAACACCTACAAAAGGCAAGAGGTCGACTCAAAGGGTTCCCATAGTTCCAAAGAAGATTTCATTTGTGGTTGGTGGCTCATCTCTTTCTAGGTCTGTTGCTCCCAAGGTTACAGCATCTATAGTGCTAGTTACTGAGGTTGTTGAAGTAAGTGAATCTCCTAGTGTCATTCAAGATCCATCCCATCTTCCCCTTCCTCCATTATCACTTCCAATATCAGTTCCTTCCACTTCTATCATCATTTCTTCCTTCCCATCCCCTTCTATGGCTCAGGTATTTTCGTCACTTCTAGTTTTGTCGGTAGGAAAATATTGGGTCACCCATTTCCTCCTCACTTCCTTTGACACTTCCACTTTCTTCAATTTTGACCCCTAGCATTTCTTTGTCAATTCCTATGGCTTTCCTCACTCCCACACCTTCCATCATTGCCACCTCTTCTCAAATATCAGCTGGCATTTCTAGTACTCTTACTCTAGCGATGCTTGGTGTATCGGATCTACTACTCCATCTTCCTCAACTCTAGCCATATCGGAGTGGCTGTTTAGATAGACTCTAACAAAAGAAAAAGGTTCCTCGAGAGATGTGATAGATCTCAATATATTGGAGTCTATGCCGAAAAAGGTAAGCGAGAGGATGAGAAGCGTATCAAGTCGATGGTTAATCTATTAGAAGAATGTGTGATAGAAGTGGCTACCCTTGTTGAGGGGAAAACTAAAGAAACCATCATAGTAGCGAGACTACCAAATCTCAAATTTTGCATTGGGAAGGCTACTCATGAAGGATCCAAGCAGGATGTACACACTACTCTTGGGGTCCTTTTGGAGAAATACGACAAAGACAAGGCCACCAAGGATGAGCTTAAGGCCAAAGTCGAGCTGACTCAACTTTGCACTTTGCTATGTAGAGTAACTCAACCCACTCCATCTAGTGACATATCAAATACTACAGCCATGATAGTTTCATATACAATCAATGATATTTTTATCATGAGCTTGAGAAGCTAGGCCAGAAAGGGAGAACAATGAATGGATGGATGGAAAAGATCTTGCGGGAGGCCAATCCTTTTATCAAGGAATCTATCGAGATTTATCTTGATTTACAGGATGCAAAAGCCACCATTTGTAAGATGGATGAATCTTTCTCCAAACATAATAATAACTTAAATTTAACTTTGGTGACATGGAATGACATTATAGAAGAAGATTCTGATTTACTTCTACAGGAAGAGGTAATTGATGATGCCTCTAAGCTATTTGAATATCAAAAAGCTATGGAATTTCGGTGTCAGGTGCTACAAGATCTAATCAAAAAATTGGAAGAGAAGTGAGTAGAGATTATAGATGCCCTCAATGATATCTCGGAGGAGTTCGACAACGCTAACTGCAAGTTCTTCAATGAAAATATTGATGCTCTTCCGAGGACCAGATTAAGGAAAAATTAGAGATTTGGTGAAGTGGGATGACGATGTTGCAAAGAATTTCAATAGTGAATCCATTGATCGATTGATTCTATGTCAAAATTTCATAGGGAGACTAAGGAAAGTTACAAATAAGCTTCAAAGGTTGCCAGCTAGGATCACAAAATAAATTGAGACAGCGGACGTAGTAAATCACTATGCGTGTGGACCTAGAGACGAAGAAACTCAGGGTGTTGTCAAGTGTTTCTTCAAATATAGACACCGAATGGCCATATGGGAGGAAGGGAAAAAAAAAATGCAGAGAAAGGAGAGGAGGGCAAACTAGGCCAAAGCTAAGCGGCCATGAAAGGACAAGTTCAAGCTCTAGAATCGGTCAAAGTTGTAGGGTTGACTTGGTCAACCTTTTGCAACAAATTTTCTATTTTTATGGGAGCCTATTCCCTTTTATTAATGACATTACTATTTTTAGTTAAATATTAGTTAAAGGCCCAGTTGTAATGGCTCAGCCTAGGAACTTATAAATAGTGGAGTGCTCTCCATTATTTGAGAGGGATATGTTTTTGAGAAATTTGGGAGGAAAGTTGCTTTTCAAGCTTGGAAAAGTGCTTTCAGAGTTTTGTTGAAACCTTTTAATTATATTTAGAATTGTTCCTTGCATTTGAAAATATGTTTTATTGTGTTGAATGATTAATCATTACATGCCTTGTGAATGTGATTCCTTAGCATTATTTGATTAATTTACCTTTATTTCAGATTATCTATTTCATATCGTGAAAAGAATAGTGTAATTACTTCTCATCAGTTGTGAGAAACTATTTTCCTCCTGTTGATTAAGAGTTGCATTATTATTATCACATAGGTGAATACTAAACATGTGCTTGTGATTATCCTTTTGATAAATTATCGTGTATCAAATCAACACTGATTTCTCTACTATGTATGTTTAAATTTTAGCAAAGGAACGCGTGCTTCTAGTCTGTGGTATTTTGTACCCTTTCCAGGTTGTAATAGGTGAAGATGGAAAATGATGCATGCATTCTATCCACATTAACCCTTTTTGAAATTGAACACCCCTTTTCTTGGTGCATCACCACTTCTAGCATAGGTTTTGTTTCCTTGCATTCTCTCCCTAATCCCATGAAATGTTAGCATAGGACTAGTTAGCCATCTTTCTTACATCAGAATTAGTATTGTGATTAGTTTAGGAACAAGAAGCTAGCCTTCTTCGGAGGTTCACCTTGAACCAAAGTCCCTGACTTGAGAGGTGATCCCATGTGTTCCAATCACACTGAATGTCATGATTCATTTCAGGCCATTCGGGGGTGCAGTGATTTGGAGACAATAGTTTTTGGCATGCCCGGTGGGACAGAGTTGGTACCTCTCTTCTCATTTTAATTGACACAAGGTACCTGGTGACTCCATCTCTCTAGATTTCAAAGTTCAGTACATCAACTCATGTAAAGGATTCACACAAGAGCTTCTTCAAGCGTGATAATTATTGTCATATAGAGCTTTCTTTGTCTCCCCCAAGAAGAAGGGGAAGAAACCTTTCAGTACCATCAGCTGCAGCTCTACCTCATAGAGGACATTCAACTCCTCCTAAAGGACATTTCCCCTACCAGATACAACCAATTTGTGAATGGCATGGCAGCCAATACTTGTCCTCCATTCAATGCTAGCAGTCCTTTATTGTTAGCACAAAGAGATGCAATACCAACAACCGCTTTGAAAAGTCTACCATTTTACACTGGGGAGACTAATGTGTCACCTTGGGAGCACATACTGGATGTGGCTAGTATCTGCGCAGTACACAGTATTATGGAAGATAATGTGGTAGTTCAACTCCTTACTACTTCATTCAAGGGTAGAGCACTTCAATGGTTCTAGAGTTTAGCCGTTGGATCTGTTACCAATTGGAATGATTTAGGCACAAAGTTGTGTAAACAGTTGAAGACAAAAGTGATAATATTTCACTTGTGGAGCAATTTCATACTATCAAGCGATCTCCCCAAGAGTATATGAGTGAATTCAACCTCCGCTTTGACAAGACTTGGAAATGGATCCCAACACTTGTAAGGCCATCCCCAGAAAGTGCATTTCTATATTACTTACAGGCATTGAATAGTGATATCGCATTGTCATGATTCAATCCATGGGGGGAATTGTGATCCCTGATGCTTACGAAGTAGTTGTATGAGCTAAAAATTTCTGATTCAAGTAGGTAAAATTGCTCCTAGACCTCCCATTCTTGTTCTTGCAGATTTTACTGGGGAAAACATTTGGTCATCACCCCAATTCTGACACCTTCTACTCCACTAGCCACACATGTGTCCAATGATTTGGTTGAAGTAAAGTCACTGCTACAAACCTTCGGGAATGAACTCGTAGCCATGAAGAGGCAGCAGTCCCAATATGCTCACCCCTTTCAACCCCAATATCAGGTGAACCGTCCTCCATTTTAAGGAAATAGTCAGCCTCGAGCCAATCCATAACGCAAGTTGGAAATGTGAAACCTTTAAACTTCCGGAATCCCCTCAATTTTGCCGGCTACGTCTATAGCAATAGTCCTAGTCTAGAAAAACCTCATCCAAGACTATGAATGGTGTTATCCTTGTTCTCAGCCCCATAATCTAGAATCTTTTCCCAAATGGAGTTTTGAGTCAAGCTCTCATGGTTCAAAGCATAGCCACTCCACCTGAATCATCTACGGACCATCCACTTCAGAAAGTCAAGATCAAGCTCCTAATGAAACCGCATCATCAAATTGGAAAGGAAGACTTTTGTGGTTTGAATACTGATTCCTCCACCGTAGCTGTTCTAACACATATTCCAAGAAAAGGGAAATAGATTCAGGGTCCTCCAATTGATCAGGAATCCACTTCTCAGGCCCCAATACAGATACCAGATGATAAAGGCATGAGAAATAAATCACTAGAAATATCCATTGATTAGAATACAAAGAAAGAGGGGCGTTTGGTATCACGATACCCAATAAGCGATGACTAAAGGAAGACCCCAATGTGGCAAAAAGATTTAGAAAATTAGGAGCAATTCTAAATAGCATAGTGGAATAAATGAAGAAGACCAATTTGAGTGTCACAATGTGGGATGCACTTTCGATTCCTTCTCAAAGGAACTTCTATGAGAAGCCTTGAACAACTTTGGAAATACTAGAAACCATCGAGGCTAGGAAGTAGCGCAAAGTAGTAACCAACTTATGCCAACCCAAGATGAAAATTTAGGCTAAGACTAACAAGCCTCCAACATTTATCTCGTTGATTATTGGCGACCATTTGGTGCACAATTATATGATCGATTCGGAGCTAGTAGTTCCGTGATGCCTAAGAATATCAGATATGTACTATAGATTCCATATGCTCCAATTTCAAGAGGAGTTGTTCAACTATATGGTACTGAGTCCAAACTGTAGGGGTCATTAAGGTGCTCTAGCTCACTATCCATGCATGTCCTAGTTTGACTTTCACATAGGATATATCCGTCATTGATCTCCCTCCCCTCTTTGCCATCTACCTATCATGGAATTTCATTGCAAAAATGGGAGGATATTTGTCATCAGGAGTTGCATATGATCTTGACAACTCGTTATGGAATGAAGGTAACCATAAAAGAAGAACCAATTTCTCCCACCCACATGGAACCATACACATCCCAACCCATAGAGGGTAACTACGCTGTTTGTGACCCAGAGGAAGAGAACATGGATCATGAACCAACTACTCTTGTAGAGGAGGTGCACGATCTGAGTGCTCGAGTGAGGTAAGTATAGAACATCATTATAACCCGTACACTTTGATTTATTGGCTAATGAAGAATATGTTCTGTTGTTTTTGGATGAGACTGGGTTGTCAACATATTGTATACATGAAGAATGTACAACCATACCTCGGTTGATTAAGGCACCTAGTGATTCCAAAGGATTTGTGGAAGCTCTTCTTTGATGGTTGAGGAGTAAAAATGGATCGGTGTAGGAGTCATGTTAATTTATCTAGGAGGAGATAAATATTTCTCATCTTTTTTATTGTAATTCAGTTATACTAATAATGTTGTTGAATATGAATCCCTTATACAAGGGTTGAATCGCCCAATAAAGAGGAATCAAATGCCGATCACTTTTGGCAATAGCGAATTGGTGGTTCATCGAGTAAATGAGCCCGCATGCATCGAAGAATGATCTCTTAAGGTCATATAAGAATTGAGTTTGGGACCTAATAAAGGAGTTTGAAGCTTTCAGAATTTGTGCAATTCCTAGAAGTCAA
Source organism: Taxus wallichiana var. yunnanensis (assembly GCA_018340775.1). Lineage (NCBI taxonomy): Eukaryota > Viridiplantae > Streptophyta > Pinopsida > Cupressales > Taxaceae > Taxus > Taxus wallichiana. The sequence goes on from CM031238.1 coordinate 175,329,352, forward strand.
AATCAATATGTTGAAAGCCTTGCCACTGTTGCATCTCAATATGTTATACCTATGGATATCATGGAGGAAGGGCAGCAAATAGTCAAAATGGTTGTACATCCCATGACACCGAGATAATGTAAGAAGTTGGCAAGTTTTTATAGTGATGAGAAAATTTTTTTTTTCTACAAAAAGAAGCAGAGTTATTTGCCAAACACCAAGGTAAATTACAGGAATCCTATGGTGACCGGGTCATTCGAGTTGAGAGGAAATTTTTTTTGAAAAGGTTTGGTCACACTTTAATCTATCTTGATTCGGATGACCAGGCTAAACGACAAAGCACAAATATGGTGGTAAAAGAAGAATATTTTGAGGAATTTGAGGTGACGGTGAGAAATGTTTAAATATTGGTAAGGTATGCCTTTGCTTAGGAAAAGGAAGCTTTCATTGAGTTGTGTCAAGAATATCATGATATTTTTGCATGGAGCTACAAAGACCTGCGTGGTTTTGATCCAGGCCTAGCTCAACACATGATCGAACTGGATCCAAACTCTAAGCCAGTTCGTCAAAAACAAAGGCCAATCAATCCCAAGATTGAGCTGATAATGAGGAAAGAGATAACTAAGCTTATCAAATCCTGCATAATTTTTCCAATCAAACATTCATCATGGGTAGATAATCTAGTGCCCGTAAGGAAAAAGAACGGTGAAATTCAGTTGTGCGTAGATTTTAGAGATCTAAACCATGCCTCATTAAAATATCACTACCCTCTTCCGTCAATGGAACAGATCCTCCAGAAAGTGGCTGGAGCCCAAAGGTTTTTTCTACTAGACGACTATTCGAGTGCAATCAAATTCATGTCCAAGAATCTGATCAATTCAAAATGGATTTCACTACTAAGTGGGGCACGTATGCATACAACAAAATTCCATTTGGATTGTCCAATGTAGGAGCTAATTTTTAAAGAGCCATGGACATGGAATTTTAAAGGACTCATCAATGATATGATCAAGGTTTACCTTGGTGATATAACTATCTATTCCAAACATGTTGAAGATCATATTGCACACCTAAGGAATGTTTTTCAAAGGTGTAGAGAGTTTAGAATCTCATTAAACCCCCACAAATTCATATTTTCAGTTCAAGAAGGCAAGTTATTAGGGCATATTGTTTTGATTGAAGGAATCTTAATTGACCCAACCAGGATTGATCGATTTTGTCTCTATCGCTCCCAAGTCACAAGAAGGGTCTCCGAGTTTCTAGAACTATAAATTTTGTTCATAGATTCATTCCCCAACTTGCAGCGTTATCCAAGCCACTAATGGTCATGCTTAAAAGAACATTCATTTCTCATTGATGAAGGAAGGAGGAGAAAGATTCGAGGCTATCAAAACTACTATTTCCAAAGCTCCTACGCGGTGGTAAATCCCGGTTTGATAAGGATTTTATTCTCTATGCTTTCACAGGAATGAGAGTATTTCAAGTATCCTCACTCAATAGAATGATGATCTGATGGAGAAACCAATTGCCTTCTTCAGTCAGTCTCTCAAGGAATATGAACTCAAATATTATTTTGTCGAAAAACAAGTCTTTGCGGTCATTTGAGCTTTGAAAAAGTTCAAGCATATTTTGTCCAACAACAAGGTACACTTGATGGTTTCTCATCCTGGCATTAAAGAATTTTTGTTGAATAAGGAGATGAATGAGAAACATGCTGGGTGGATCACGAAAGTAATGGAGTATGATGTACACATTAAAGTCACTAAACTTGTCAGAGGCAAGGGGTTATGCCGTAGTTGGCCACATGAGACATGGAAATCAAGAATGGTAAAGATGTTGCCTTTTTGTTCAATATTGAGGAAGGAAATGATCAGATTGATTGGTTAACTAAAATAGAAAATTTCCTTCTCTTGGGAATATATCCCCCAAATATGGATAAGATTCAACGACGTAATTTCCATCTCCGAGTTCATTCCATATGTTTTGGTAGATGACATTCTTTTCCAAAAATATTTGAACGATGTTCTTTTACTCTGCGTCAAACCAGAACAAGTGAACAAGATATTGGAGGGGTTCCACAATGGTTTGTCAAGAGGCCACTACTCAACACGAACAATTGCTACCAAGATCATGTAGGCTGGTTATTACTAGTTGGACTTGTTCAAGGATGCCCATTTTTGGTAAGAAAATGTAAGGAGTGTGCTCTTTTTGTAGGAAAATAGAAGCTGACAACTCTCCCATTGCATCCCATTTAGGTGGATCAACCCTTTGTTCAATGGGGTTGGATTTTATTGGTATGATCAATCCTCCATCCAGTGAAGGACATAAATGGGTCCTTACTACGACAGATTATTTCACCCACTGGACAGAAGTAGTGGCTTTGAAGGAGAGCAATGAAAAAGTTGTCCTTGAATTTTTGGAGAGTATCATGACAAGGTTTGGTGTTCCATTTATTGTTATCTCTGAAAATGCAATGGTATTCCTTGGGATTAAAATAAGTGAATGGGCCATCAATACATGTGGTATATCTCAAGACTTTGTCGCATCTTAAGGTTGCTCTATGGGCAGATCGAATAACACCTAAAAAGGCCATTAGGGTTTCATCCTTTACTCTTGTATATAGAAGGGAAATGGGTTGGTTGAATCCAACTATAATAACTCGATAAGGATCATCAACACACGATGGAAGCCAATAAAAGTACCTAGCATACACCGCTTAAGGTTTCTCTATGGGAAGATCGAATAACACCTAGAAAGGCCATTGGGGTTTGGCCCTTTACTCTTGTATATGGAAGGGAAGAAAAGTTGCCACTTTCCTTGGAAATTCCTTCCCTGGATTTGGCTTATAGGATAGAAGTTATGGAGGATGAGGCCTTAATAGTGAGTTTTTCAGAACTCATGGAGCTAGAGGAGATTCAAAATACTACCATGAATACATTGACTGAGCATCAGGCTCAGGTTAATAAATCCTTTGACAAGAAAGCCTCTGATAGGTTGTTTAGGGAAGGGGATTTGGTTCTAAAATGGGATGAAGATTACACCAAACCAGGAAAGCATGCCAAGTTCGATGCTCTCTAGAGTGGGCCCTATGTTATTACAAGTTGCAAAGAGGCAAATTCATTTTGCCTATCTAGACTCAATGGAGAAGAATTTCCCATTCATGTGAATGGGATACACCTCAAAGCTTGCTTTTGAGGAGGTTCCACCATGTATAGTTTTTTTGTTTTCCTCCAAGTGCTCTATACATTGTTTTGTTTGTCTTTTCTTTTGCTTACGTTTTTTCTGTTTTGGTTTTGGTTTCTTAGACTCCTTTGCCCAATGTTTTACTTAAGGCTATTGGTCTAAAAGCTTAGCAGGCAAGCTTTCCTTAGAGATCACAAAAAATGTTAACCATTTAACTTACCCGGAAGAAGGATATATGTTAGACCAATGTTTTTAAAGAAATCCTTGTACAATGAAATTTTGCTAAAGCCGAGAATCTGAAAAATTTCAATTTTCAAACATCAGAGTTTTTCTCTTTCGGATTTTTTAAAAATTAGTTTCGGAATTTGCATTTGAATTTTCCAAAGTCTCGAAACCACCAATTTTCAGGTTTTCAAAAATTCAAAATTTGGGAATTTTGCCCATTTTGTTTAAATCCCTCTCGAACTTCCGAAGTCTGAATTTCCGAAAGTATGAAAATTCAGACTTTCGTGTTTCAGGTTTTTGGAGTTCTCCAGAGTCATTTTAGGATTTTTACTTGATTTTTCCCGAAGTCCAATTTCTGAAAGTCAAAATTTTCAGATTTTGGGTTTCAGACTTTTAGTTGCCAATTCATCTTTTTGCTTTAATTTTTTTGAAGTCCAAAATCCCAAATTTTTGAAATTTTGGGCTTTGGGTTTTTTGGAACATTGCAGGTTCTATGCATGATTAATTCTCACCTACCTCTATACAGATCATATTTTTACCATTAATATCGAGATTTCTATATAAACACGGATTTTTACTTTTCATTTTTACCTGACACATTCGCTCTAACATTTCACTCTTGTACTTTGCGGCGTCCTTTTCAAGGTATGTTTTTTGGTTTTATTTTATTTTGGTTTAGGTATTTTTCCTCTTCCTTCTCCTTTTGATTTTTCCTTTTTTTTTCTCGTGTTTTCTATTTTTGTCTTTCTTTTCACCATGTTTCGTTGTGTAAGTTTTCTCCAAGTTTTCAAGTATGATTAGGGGATTTTTTAGGTCCCTCATACTTCCTCCTGTTTCTCAAAATCCAACTTGGCTTTTTGACATTTATTTTGCAGTTCCTCTAGAGACCATTCGGGATTTCTTTTCAGAAAATTCATTTCAGAGAATTCTTTCAAAAGATAACAAAGCGGGAAACTATTTCAGAGAAACCTTTCGGCAAAACTCTTCAGATTTCTCCAATTTTGAAATTTCAAAGAACTGCTGCTTTAGAGAACTGTTGTTTTCATGTTTTCAGATTTCTTAACTTCGGGAAACTATTTCAGAGATTAATTTCAGAGTTTTTCACTTCTGGAAACCTTTTCAGAGATTTTAGTTTCAGGTTTTTAGAGAATTTAGATTTCGGAAAACATTTTTGGAGAATTCAAGATTTTGGGTTTTCAAAGAATCGAAATTTAGGGTTTTGAGACTCAAACTTTGAAAATTCTTTTAGAGTTTTCTTCTCGTAATTATTTTCAGACTTTTTTCAGATTCAGATTTTAGGTTTTCCTTGCATTCAGTTTTGGAATTCTTGTAACCCTCACGAGGTTTTAATGTCTTCCTCCACTTCGAAGGGAAAAGAGAAGATGAAGTACACATTTCTTGGGGTTTCTTCCCAATCCTACTTGACCTCTGACTTAGGAAATATCAGGGACAGATCTAGGGACAGATTGATCTTTGATGCGGTGGTATTTCCCTTACCATCGATTTCCCCGCATCTATCACGATTCCTAGAGTTCGTCCTAGCACGCAGTAACCCACTATGACGAGGACTCTATGTCGATAAGAGATAGTAATGATAAGGTGATGATCTGCGGATCTGTACTTCTTTGAAGACTTGTTTAAAATTCCAGACATTCAAGATTACGCCACTATCTCACCGAAAATAGTAGTCAAGGACTGGGATAAAAAAGAGGAAGTATGCTCAAAGGTCATGATGAAATCCTACCTGACTAAGAATTTTGCCAAGTTGCCCAAGACTACACATCGATCAGATTTCATTCATGAATTCAATAATCTTATTGTGCTCTTGAGCAGAGTTTCAAGTCTTCCTTCTGCAAAGGAATTCCAAGAATGGATGTTCTATACATAATTTGTCAAGAAGAATCTTGAGTTTATCTAGTGGGGTGAATTTTATTAGTAGAAACCAAGACTTTCTACATGACATATTTTCTAGTATATGCAAACCTGCCTATGGGAGATTTTATAGGATTGAATACTGGGCGATTTTTTAGCACGTCCCAAATATATGAGTTTTATCCCTAACTTTACTGCGGAAAAGGAAACAAGCACTTCGAAGAATCAACGATGCCTTCTTCGTTGTTATCCTCTATCGCTTCGACAAAGAGCTATATAATCAAATGGTTTTTATGAGGCTTTCCAAGGAAGTGCGAGAATGGGGGTAAATTTAATTTCAATTTCCCACATTCACCTACCTTTGGTTTTCGGGTTTCATAGGCACCCCAAGTAAGTTGGCAAGAAGCCCCACTAACAAATGGATTCTTCTAGAATTTTTCGACAGTTGTTGGATTACCATAAAATAAAAATAAGTGTCAAAAGGTGGGAATACATCTCCCTATTACCATTGGTAGGTATTCTTGCCTAAATATTCACAAGGCAAAAGAACGAGATGCGAGAATGTATAGATGAGTACATCGTGCGACAAAGAGATTATGAGAGATTAACTCTGGATGAAGTGCGATAGTTTGGATTGGCGATGTGCCAAAAGACTTACAGACAATGATGAGGTCCTAGATGCATCATACTGAGGATAATAATGTTGCCGATAAACCACTATCATGGGTTGATTGGTATGTGGAAGAGTGCAGCAATACTAAAGAAATGGTGGGACCATTCTAAGAAGAACTTTCAGTTGGTTGGCCACCTTGGGAATCTCACCCAAGGGGGAAAATCAACCTACAAATCTAGGGTCTACATCAGTAGTAAACCAACCAACACCTATAAAAGGTAAGAGGTCGACTCAAAGGGTTCCCACAGTTCCAAAGAAGATTTCATTTTTGGTTGGTGGCTCATCTCTTTCTAGGTCTGTTACTCCCAAGGTTACAACATCTACAGTGCCAATTACTGAGGTTGTTGAAGTAAGTGAATCTCCTAGTGTCATTCAGGATCCATCCCATCTTCCCCTTCCTCCATTATCACTTCCAATATTAGTTCCTTCCATTTCTATCATCATTTCTTCCTTCCCATCCCCTTCTATGGCTCATGTATTTTCGTCACTTCTAGCTTTGTCAGCTAAGGAAAATATTGGGTCACCCATTTCCTCCTCACTTCATTTGACACTTCCACTTTCTTCAATTTCGGCCCATAACATTGCTTAGTCAATTCCTATGGCTTTCCTCATTCCTATACCTTCCATCATTTCTAGCTCTGCTCAGATATCAACTGGCATTTCTAGTACTCTTACTCTAACTGATGCTTCAGGTATCGGATCTACTACTCCATCTTCCTTGGCTCTAGCCATACCGGAGTGGCTATTTAGACAAACTCCCAAGCAAATGAAAAAGGTTCCTCTGGGAGATGTGATAGATCTCAGTATATTGGAGTCTATGCCCAAAAGGCAAGCCAAAATAACTTGAGAACCATATCAAGTTTGATGGTTAATCCATCGGAGAGAATGTGTGATAGAAGTGGCTACCCTGTTGAGGGGAAAACTAAAGAAACCATCACAGTGACAGACTACCAAACCTCAAAGTTCTCATTGGGGAAGGCTACTTTATGAATGATCCAAGTAGGATGTACACACTACTCTTGGGTCCCTTTTGGAGAAATACAACAAAAACAAGGCCACCAAGGATGAGCTTAGTGCCAAAGTCGAGTAGCTCACTCTCTTGCTAAGTAGAGTAACTCAGCCCACACCATCCACTTTGACATTTCAACTACTACTTCTATGACAGTTTCATCTACAATCGATGATATCTCTTATCATGAGCTTGAGAAGATATGCCAGAAAGGGAGAACAGTGAATGGATGGATAGAAAGGATCTTGTAGGAGGCCAATCATTTGATCAAGGAAGTCACTGAGATTTATCTTGATTACGAGTTACAAAAGCCACCATTGCTAAGATGGACGAATATTTCTTCGAAGATAATAATAACTTAAATTTAACTTTGGATATATGGAATGACATTATAGAAGAAGATTCAAATTTATCGTAGGAAAAGGTAATTGATGATGCCTCTAACTTGTTTGAATATCAAAAAGCTATGGAATTCCGGTGTCAGGTGCTACAAGATGTAATCAAAAATTGGAAGAGAAGCGAGTAGAGATTAAAAATTCCCTCAATTATCTTGGAGGATTTTGACAACGCTAACTGCAATTTCTTCAACGAAAATATCGATACTCTTCTTGAGGACCAGATTAAGGAAAATTATAGAGATTTGGTGAAGTGGGATGACGATGTTGCAAAGAATTTCAATAGTGACTCCATTAATCAATTGATTCTATGTCATAATTTCATAGGGAGACTAAGGAAAGTTACAAATACAATTCAAAGATTTCCAACGGGGATCGTGAAAGAAATCGAGAGGGAGGATGTAGTAAATCACTATGCGTGTGGACTTGGAGATGAAGAAACTCAGGGTGTTGTCAAGTGTTTCTTTGAATATAGACACCGAATGGCCATATGGGAGGAAGGACAACAAAAAAATTTAGAGAAAGGAGAGGAGGGAAACCAGGGACAAATCGAGTGGCCATGAAAGGACAGTTCAAGCTCGGAATTGGTCAAAGTTCCGGGGTTGACTTGGTCAACCTTTTGCAACAAAATTTCTATTTTTATATGAGCATGTTCCCTTTTATTAATGACATTACTATTTTTAGTTAAATTTTAGTTAAAGGTCCAATTGTAATTGCTCAACCTAGGAACTTATAAATAGTGGAGTGCTCTCCATTATTTGAGAGAGGATATGTTTTTGAGAAATTTGGGAGGAAAGTTACTTTTCAAGCTTGGAAAAGTGTTTTCAGAGTTTTGTTGAAACCTTTTAATTATATTCAAAAGCTGTTCCTTACATTTGAAAATCTTATTTATTGTGTTGAATGATTAATCATTATATGCCTTGTGAATGTGATTCCTTAGCATTATTTGATTAATGTGCCTTTATTTAAGATTATATGTTTCATATCATGAAAAGAATAGTGTAATTACTTCTCATCAGTTGTGAGAAACTATTTTCCTCCTGTTGATCAAGAGTCACATTATTATTATCACATAGGTGAATACTAAACATGTGCTTGTGATTATCCTTTTGATAAATTATCTTTGACAAATCAATGCTGATTTCTCTACTGTGTATATTTAAAGTTTAGCAAAAGAACATGTGTGCTTCTAGTCTGTGGTATTTTTACCCTTTCCAGGTTGTAATAGGTGAAGGTGGCTAATGATGCATGCATTCTATCCACATTAACCCTTCCTGAAGTTGAATGCCCCTTTTCTTGGTGCATCACCACTTCTAGCATAGGTTTTGTTTCCTTGCATTCTCTCTCCCTAATCCCATGAAATGTTAGCATAGGACTAGTTAGCCATCTTTCTTACATCAGAAGTAGTGTTGTGCTTAGTTTAGGAAAAGGAAGCCGGCCTTCTCCAAAGGTTCACCTCGAGCGCAAGTCCCACATCTTGAGAGGTGATCCCATGTGTCCCAATCACACCAAATGTCATGATTCATTTCAGGCCATTCGAAGTGCAATGACTTGGAGAAAACACAAGGATCATAATATTCTACAACATGGAATATTGGCGAGCACTGGAGGAGTATCATTGAGTGGAGAGGACTAGGTATTTGTTATGGGTGAGGTTTACATGGTAATTATTAGAGAGAGTGCCTTTAGAACCATGTTAATTAGGGTAACACACATCTTTCTTATCCTGCGGTTGGTGACATGTCCAGAGCCACAAAATTTATGCTTCGGTCTAGAACCTCTAGGAAGAGCCCTAAATCATGGGGATTGAGACCACAAGTAGCATTGGTGGTATTTCTACCCCTATCTTATTATATTATGGCTCATCAGAATATTTCATTTCTTCATCATCGGTAGAGTAATGTGAAGTTTAGGTGGTGGCAAAGAAGGCGGGCGTTAGTTGGGATGTTTAGATGGCTTCTAGAGTCAAAATCTAAGTGGACACCTTAGTTAAGGAGTGTGTAGTGGACCTAGGACCCTTCACCATAAATTTGGATCTTTGTATCCTTCCATTGGGTTTATATGGAGTTATCTTGGTCATGGATTGGTTATCTACACAGAGCTAGAGTTGAGTATTATAAAGCAAGGTTATATCTTGTGCGAGACAATTTACAAGTGGAGTCAATGATTGATGGAGTTAAAAGAAACATGAGCATGAGCATGAAGCAATCAAAAAATATTGAACACCCCATTCATCAAACTCATGAATACTGTAGGGGTGTTCTTCGGACCAAAAGGTACCTTTGTGAACTCATACAAAGTGGCCATATCTCATGCGGAAAGTTGTCTTGTGTATATCTCCTTAGTAATCCTTAACAAATGGTAACCGGACCTAAGATTTATCTTATAAAATATAGTGGCCCATTCATCTGATCAAATAAATCATCTATCCATGGAAGGGTGTAAAGATTCTTGATCGTTAATTTTTGACTTTTCTGTAGTCCACACATAAATGCAGAGATCCATCATTTTTATTCACAGAGATTACTGGTGCACCCTAAGCGAGATACATCAAGATAGATTAGGCCTTTCTAAAAAAGGCTCTCGAACTGCAACTTGATCTCACATAGCTCAAGTGTGGTCATCCTATATGGTGTGTGAGAGATATACTCCTCTCCCGCAGCCAAATCCATAAGAAATTTTATCTCACCTGGGGGAGGTAACCTTGACTACTCACTAGGAAAGACATATGAAAACTCCTACAAAATGGGTTGTTCATCAAGCGACGGTCCATGATTCTCATCCTTAGATCGGTCACTAAAATTGATGGTGTATAATTCACAACCTTGTTGCACACACTACTTCAACTACATAACGGATATGGTGTGAATAGAGATGGGTCTCTTAACTCCAACTATCATTGACTCCACTTGTAAATTGTCTGCACAAGATATAACCTTGCTATAACAATCAACTCTAGCTCTATGTGTAGATAACCAATCCATGCCCAAGATAACTCCATATGAACCCAAGGGAAGGATACAAAGATCCAAATTTATGGTGAAGGGTCCTAGGTCCACTACACACTCCTTAACTAAGGTGTCCACTTAGATTTTGACTCTAGAAGCCATCTAAACATCCCAACTAGCACGCCCGCCTTCATGCCTTTACCAAACCTACATTACTCTACTCATGATTAAGAAATGAAATATTCTGATGAGCCATAATATAATAAGATAGGGGTAGAAATACCACCAATGCTACTTGTGGTCTCAATCCCCATGATTTAGGGCTCTTCCTAGAGGTTCTAGACCGAAGCATAAATTTTTGGCTCTTGGACATGTCACCAACCGCAGGATAAGAAAGATGTGTGTTACCCTAATTAACATGGTTCTAAAGGAACTCTCTGTAATGATGACCATGTACACCTCACCCATAACACATACCTAGTCCTCTCCACTCAACAGATACTCCTCCAGGTCGCCCAATATTCCATGTTGTAGAATATTATGATCCTTGTGTTTTCTCCAAGTCATTGCACCCCCTGAATGGCGTGAAATGAATCACGACATTTGGTGTGATTGGGACACATGGGATCACCTCTCAAGATGTGGGACTTGCGCTTGAGGTGAACCTTCGGAGAAGGCCACTTCCTATTCCTAAACTAAACACAACACTACTTGATGTAAGAAAGATGGCTAACTAGTCCTATGCTAACATTTCATGGGATTAGGGAGAGAGAATGCAAGGAAATAAAACCTATGCTAGAAGTGGTGATGCACCAAGAAAGGGGCATTCAACTTCAAGAAGGGTTAATGTGGATAAAATGCATGCATCATTAGCCACCTTCACCTATTACAACACGGAAAGGGTAAAAATACCACGAGACTAGAAGCACACATGTTCTTTTGCTAAACTTTAAATATACGAGAGAAATCAGAATTGATTTGAGAGAAAGATAATTTATCAAAAGGATAATCACAAGCACATGTTTAGTATTCACCTATGTGATAATAATAATGCGAATCTTGATCAACATGAGGAAAATAGTTTCTCACAATTGATGAGAAGTAATTACACTATTCTTTTCATGATATGAAACATATAATCTGAAATAAAGGCACATTAATCAAATAATGCTAAGGAATCACATTCACAAGGCATGTAATGATTAATCATTCAACACAATAAATAATATTTTCAAATGTAAGGAACGATTCTGAATATAATTAAAAGGTTTCAAAAAACTCGAAAACTTGAGTTTTCCAAGCTTGAAAAGTAACTTTCCTCCCAAATTTCTCAAAAACATATCCTCTCAAATAATGGAGAGCACTCCACTATTTATAAGTTCCTAGGTTGAGCAATTACAATTGGAAATTTAGTCTGAAAAGAGAAGATCAACCACCCGTATTTAATGCATAATGGCACCCTCATCTTCACATGACCATAACTTTTTACTAGAGCTCATATTTGCACAAAGGAAATTTTGGAAAGTTCTCATCATCCTCTACACAACTACAAGTGGTTTTCTTATTTTTAGTGAGATTAAGTATTTAAAAATGAAGAAATACAGTTCACCTTTTGAGAGGGTGGTTCAGGGTTTCCCACATACCAAAATGATAAGGTATGGGCTTCCTTTCTTCCCCAATAAGGAAAAGTACATGTAGGCATGGGTTTTCGGTGGCATCCATCATTTTGTAGGTGGTTTTAATGTGTTTTTGGGTGGTTAAAGAAATATTTTGAATTCCTCTCTCTCTTTTCTCTCATTCTTCCTATATATTATAAGGAGGGGCATTGTTTTAATGTTGGATAATTTTGCTTTGCACCCTCCCTTCTTATCTTCTCTATAAGTGAATCTATGGAATTCAAACATCCTATTCAAGTTGTAATGCAAGTTTGTGTCGCTTGGCCATTGTGATGTACTCGTATCAAATATTTGGAGAAATAATACAATTATGTGGATAAATTTCAACCCTCTCTCGTGTTCATTGTTTTCTTTAGATCTCTCATTACAATCTTGGTTATCTATGCATGGTCATTGTATTACTTGTTTAATGGTTTGTGTTTAATGGTTAGTGGATTCTCATCGATGGATTGAACTTTGGTGTATTTTCATCCATCATAATATTATTGTGGTTTCCATCTCCATGAAAAGTAGATGTTCAATATTCCTTTTGGTGCATCACCTCTATTAATTTAGGTTTAATTTCTGGTAATCTTCTTAACCTTGTCTCCTTGGAAAGAAAGATTAAATCCTCTATGATTTGGATGTGTGCATCAGAATAGAGGAATAGGAACCAACCTTCATCTAGAGGGTTATCCCGATTGAAAATTCCCACACTTTCAAATAACTTAGTGTTTGACGAATCACATTGTTGCCTCAACCATTCACTTGTGAGCAATCGGGAGTGCTATGATTTTTCTACAATAGTAACATCTACAACCGAAACCACCTACTCACCCTACATATGAATGTGAAGTATCATCCATATATTCTCAAAGGTGGTAGTCATCCTTTTAGTCACTAGATGAAAATTGTTGGTATCACTATCTCATCTCTCCAAAATCACAATCGGTAAATACATGTCCATCCTCAACTATTCAATCCATATAATATAAAATAACTCCATGCCATGTAATATGTATATTATATCTTGTGTCATCTCTCATCACCATCTATATGTAAAACTAGAAAATTTGTATTTCAATGTCAATAAAGGTAAACCATACATCCACAAATCATGTCGTTCATCGGGTCTTGGTGGTACCCAAATTGATTCTCCCTCAATGTCTAAGCAACATCACAAGTATTAACAGGAAGCTTAGAGACAGATAGATCATAATGAGTCATTTTGTAGCTAGGGATGGGATCTAAATTTCCTTTTTCACTCAGATGTGGAGAAATGGGTAGCACCCTCAAGAGGATTTGATCTATCCTCACTATTTTAGGTTGTGCCTTTCAACCTAGGTAAGAGAACCCTTTTGTAGCTGTTGTTTATGGAAGAGATGGAAATATCCTTCCTTATGAAGTTGTTAAAGAGACCTTGAAGAAAATATGATCAATGCAACAAAATCTAACTCTCACAAGTTGTCACTCTAGATAATGGAGATATTCTCTAAGCAAGGTTCAAAGCTACTAAAGACATTTGAATCCCGATTGTTTCTACATGTTTAGTAGTAAAAATTATGCATTTATATACATGCATGACAAACAGGGTAGTATGGGTAGGATTTGTTGTTTTTAAATGAATTTTGGAGGGAGGTGAGGTAGGATGAACTTGTTTTGCCAGATCTTTGAATTTTTTACAAAATGGAAAGCTTAGACAACATAATACTTTAGAATAGCTAAAATGTTCCTTTAACCTAAATGTGTGCTTCAATGGAGGCCTAGATTAGCACTTTTTCACACAAACTATGAGATTATAACATGAAGGCTTGATTTTTAAGACCCAATAAAGCATCAAGATCTGAGCCAAATCATGCCCGAGGTACACCGAGAGGCTTAAAGACAATCTTTGTAAATAGATGAAAGAAAAGTGATTTTAAATCATTTATTTCACTCCCGGATGAAAGCTCTTATGAGAAATGAAATTGCAAATGCCACTAAACTACCACAAGTTGACACCTTTGTGATTAAGAAAAATTTTAATACAATATTGCAACAAGAACATGAAAAACTATTTACGGACATTCGAGGAAATGAAACAAACACAATTTTCCCAAGATCAACACAGAATAAATCAAGCTTGATTAAATTTATCAACATGGGAAAGTTTCTAAAATAATCTCATAGCTTGTCAATGGATGTACACTCTCAACCACCTTGACATGATCAAATTTAAAACAAAAGAGATATACAAGCTTCTCAGATGGCTTCTCAAAGGACAGGCTTTGTCGAATTTTCCTCGTAAGAATTTTCTTCGACATCTAACACTCCAACCTCCAACCATTTGCAAGATAAATTTGTGTCATTTATAACATTTACAATAGACCATTTTTCCACCCCAAAATCCAAACATTGAGTGCCACTAGTTCCTATCATGATCACGATCACGATTCCAAAAATTAGATTTTGCAAAAAAGTCGTCAAGTGCTCAAGGGGTAGATCTCTTAGGATATCTCCCACATTCAACTCCTTCCTCTAGTAAAAATGGGGGAAAATCAGATCTAGACTCATAGTTTTCGTTGATCTTTACTTGAATTTGGGCCGTCACATGGAAGATTCAATTTAAGACGGTCAGGGGTTTTTCTTTTGACTTTTACAACCTTTGAAAAAAGTAAAATTTTCACATTTTCTTTGTGCCGCCCTCGAGAAATGATTGTGACACGCGTCCCTAAGGTGGCTCCCAAAGGAACCGTTGCCAAATTCTTCCATTTCACCTCTTTTTTGGAAAAGGGAAAATTTTCAAAGTTTTCCCCGCAGCTTCACCCTTGAAAAATGGGCCTGACACGTGTCCCAATGTGGGTCCCATCAGAACCGTGCTTCCTTTTTCACTTTTAACTCTTTTCTCGTAAAAGGAAAATTTTTCAAATTTTCCTCGAGGGTCCGCACCTCTGCCGTTGACCTTGAAACAAACCTTGATTGATCCTTTGTTGAGCCTGCGGGCCATTTTTTATATTTTAACCCCTTTGAGAATAAGAGGCAAAAATTCTAAGTTACCCCCGATGGTCCGCTTCCTTGCCCCTTTTGAATTTTCAAACTACCACGCGTCACAATGGCACACCTTGAGATAGTCCCCAAAATTTGAGACCACTCGAAAGAGCGCGAGGCTCATCACATGTCCTAGCCTTAGGAAAAATTTGTTTGACGACTTAAAGCTCCGTTGAAGGTGCCATGTGTCGATTCCAAGACAATCTCATTTGGCCATTGAAAAATTCCAAGCAAAATGCAAAGTTATTGGAAGCCTCCAAGTGTCCTCCTGGTAATCCTTTAAAATGAAACTCAAGGGCCGGTCCCCAAACATGCGTAGTTCCTCCATGTGTCCTACACCTCCCCAAACCTTTTGAAAAATGACTAACTATGGGAAGACCCGGCGGAAGCCTCCATGTGTCTTGATGGCACAATTTTAAAATGGTGCCCAAAACGGAGACCCTGAATGAGCACGGGCATTCACGTGTCTCCTGTTCAACTAAACTGTATGCAGCTGCATAAAATTTTGTCTAAGTCTAGGAAAAGTAGCAGAAACCTCCACATGTCCTCTTGGCGTAACTTTAAGGCCAAACCCAAAAGAAAACTTTCAAATGAGCGTCGTTCCTCCATGTAGAATGGTTTTCAAGTTGAGGCAATTTATAAAATTATGAAGTACCCACTCGAGCTACATCCAACCAAAAGAGGCCATGTTCCCTATCGATGCAAGGATGTAAATTTGACTGAGAGAAACACCCATCAAACCGTAAAATGCATAAAAACAACCATTTGAGCCTCAGAGATGAAATTTTTTCCAAGGATAGAGGATTTAGAAATGTTACAAGGCTCAAATATATTCCTTAGAGCTACATCCATTCATTTTTCTTCAAGTATTTAGGGAAAAAATGACAAGGGTAAGAAAATCCCGACTGTGAAAGATGGAAAGAATGGGAAAGCCCGAGTTTTTAGATAAACAGAGAATGGGAGACCCAAATTACAGACCTTTTCAGAGAGACAGAGAAACAAGGAAACACAAATGGACCCATACGTGATCTTCAACCTAGGAACAAACTATTTATGGAAATAAAAGAAAGCAGAGACTTCTAGTCATGACACGGGGAATAAAACATGGCAAAGGCCGTAAATCGATAGGATTCAAAGGAAAAATGGGGTGATACTATTTTGAGCACCAATATATTCTCTAACTCGGGGATGGGCACTCCTGTGAGCACCACAAGAATAAAGGTAGACCAAGTGCAAAAATATCCATTGGACAAAGATCCAAACCAGAGCAGAGAAACAGGGCCATCTCCCAAGAACGAACAGAGAAACCAGCCAAAACAGGTCACCAAGGACCAGAACGAGCAAAAACACAAAAGACAAGAAACAAAAAACAAACTATACACTGTACAAAATATTTTTACCTTGATTATGGGGAATCAATCCAAGAAATGGTTCAAATGCCTACCATTAATAGGCAACTCTAGCAATTCACCATCCAAGTCCTTTAAGAAGAAGGTATGTTCACCAATCCTAATATCAATCTAGTAAGGACCCATCCACAATGAGTCAAATTTTTCATACTTGCGCTTATCTTCATGCTTGCTATCCCATAGTAGCATAATACCTCCAACATTGAAAGCTTTGGGAGTGACCTTCTTGTCATATAATTTCTTCAACTTTTCTACGAACTTTACATGCCCTCGGTGGGATGCCCTCCTTTCTTCATCAAGTTCAACAATTTGGTTAATGTGAGCATCATAAGGAATTACTTCTTGATCCTCCAATTTTGGATGGTGATATGAGGATAGTTGCATATGTAGGGGCAGCAGGGCTGAGTTCCATACACCAACTCAAATGGAATCTTTCAAGTGGCTCTTTTAACAGTGATTCTATCAACCCAAACAACAAACTTCAATTGTTCACCCCATTTTCTCTTATTCAGCTCCAAGGTTCTTTTGATAATCTTCAACAAGTTTTTATTACTGGACCCAACTTGTCCATTTCCTTGGGGATTGTACTTAGAGGCATATTTCAAGTTGATCCCATACTCTTTGTACATTGTAACCGAGAGGTTTAGCCTCGAAAATCTTGCAGCAAAATTCCCCCACAAACTCCTCCATGGAGATCAACAATTATCTTGGGGGCTTCATCTTCAGTAATGCACCTTAAGAGGACTCCCTCAGGGTTCTTCCAAGCTAACCCATAATCAATAATGACATATTTCTTGGAAGCCAACCTAAGGGCCCTTTTCTCGGTTCTTACTCAAATACTCGGGCAATTAAGATGTCCGAGATAAAAATTACATATTTGTACCACTCAGAACACATCAATTTTTCAAAAACATCTACCCTACCTTCTCCTACCTCATTCACCTCAACAGAGTTTGAAATTTTTGTCCGCCATAAGCTTAGCCAAGCCCAAACCTCTCACCAAATTTTTGGTTTGGATATCCATATCATATTCTTGAAAATTGTTCACCCACCTACAGCTTTTTCTTGAGACTTCCATCTTTGATAAGATGTCCTTCACCATGGTGTGGGAACATAAGCAACCACTTTAGAACTTATAATGTAAGGTCTAAAACCTTTGTTGCTTTTATCAAGGAAAATGCTTGTTTCTCCATAATAGTGTATTTCAGCTCACCCCTTGTAAGGCCTTACTAAAAATGAAATTGGCCTTCAGCGCCTTCATCATCTTTCTCGCAATAGGACAGATGCAATAGTGTTCTCGAAGCAAAGGAAAAAAGTTGGAAAGGCTTATTATAGTCTGTACCCTGCTAAAACAGGGGCATGTTTTAATGCCTCCTTGATCCCATTAAAATATTGGATGGCAGTCTCTTCCCATTTGATGACCTGGTCCTTCTTTAGCATGGAAGTGATTGGAATGGTCAACTCAAGAAAGTTTGATATGAATCTCGATGAAGTTTATCTACCCAAAGAGATCAAAGATCGAATTCCCTTCTTGGTTCTTGGAATTGGGACTTTGTTGATGGCCTCTACCCTTTTTTTGGATCAATCATCACCCCTTCTTGTGACACAATGTGGCAAGCAACCTTGCCTTCTTCACTCCAAAATGTCACTTCTTTGGATTGAGTGAGATGCCATCTTATCTACATCTTATCGCGTCTTCTCCAAGTGCAACAAGTGATCACTTCTCTTCCTGGAAAATATAGTTACATCATCTTGATAAATTGCAATAAACTCATTGATGTAACCAGGAAAAACAACATCCATTGCTCTCTCGAAAGGTGGCTCCAACATTCATCAAACCGAAGGGCATCCTAACATACACATACGTCCCCCTAGGGAGTATTAAAGGTTGTCTTTATCCTTCCTAATTCCTTCACCATAACCTAGTTATAACCGGAGAAACCATCTAGGGCGGAGAGTAATTCAGAACCGATCACTTATTGTAGCATGTTTTCCATATTTGGTAAAGGATAATTATCCTTCATAGATGCTCTGTTTAGATTCCTGAAATCTACACACAACCTAATATCACCATTCTTCTTTCTTACTGGTACTAGGTTTGCAACCCAAGAAGAATACCTCATGGGATGAATAATCCCTCAAACTCTTAGCTCCTTCAATTCCTCTTGTATTTTAAGAGATAAGAGTGGATTGATTGGCCTCTATTTCTACCTGAATGGTTTTGCATTGGACTCCAAGGGAATCTCATGTTGAAACAGGTCCTCTCTATATGCTTTTAGTTCAAAATAGGTCCATGCCATGCAATCGATACTTTTCAACAATTGGATGTATGATTTGCTTCTCCTCTCTGCTGAGATTACTACCTAACCAAATTTTCCTTTGTTTCCCCTTTGTGCAAGGTCATGCTCCTCAATATCCTCGAGGCTGCCATACATCTGTTAATAATGCGATCAACATTATCAAAATTGGACTCAAGAGTAACCATCCCTCTGGGAATGGTATTAGTCTTTAGTTGAATGATGCCTTTGCCAAACAAGGTTTCTTTACCCTCTGCTACGCACACCATTGGCTCCTAATCAATATTCTGATCAGAAAACTCCTCTTTGTTCTATAGAAATCTTCTGACCTGAGCATCATCATCAAAAACTTGCCAATGCTTAATATTGTCAGGTATAGATGGCCTAGTTAGCACTTCAACATCATACTCACAATATGGGGACATTGCATAATTATCAAACCGAGATCCTAGTACTGCAAGTTTTTCTGCCAAATCATTGAACTTCCTATCATGATGCACAATGTTGAATGAATCAAACATCTCAATGAGATCCCAAACTACATGCTTGTATTGTTTCATTTGCTGATTTTTTGTGGCATACAATTTTTTGACTTTTTTAGAATTAGTCCTGAGTCCCCTTTGGAAATGATGTCTTTGACACCATATTTCCAAGAAATTCTTAAACCCAACAATAGTGCCTCATACTCAGCAATGTTTTTAGTGCACTCAAAGTTGAGTTTGAAAGAAAAAATAGATTTTTCCGACTGGATAAAGCAAAACAACACCAACACCATTCCCAAACTTGGAGCAAGATACATCATACAATAGATTCCAAGGAGAGCTTGCTTGTTCAAGACAACTGCATTCCTCAATCTTTTGCTCCTTTCCATCAAGCCAAATCCCACAAAGTTATCAGCATCAACACTTGTGTACAATACTTCATAGGATGCATTGTTGGGATCTTCAATAAGGTGCAACATCTTCTTTTCCCCATATAACTTGACAAGGCTGCCCTCAACTAGGATGGTGGCATAGGAAATATCCATTTGAACACTCCCACCAACACTTGCAACCCACCTTCTAGATAACAACATACCCCACTTGGTTGGGCAGTCAACAATAACTACATCAAGTTTCAAATTCTGCCTAGATAGGCTGCAAGTTACACCACTAGACCATTCAAACACCCCACCACTAGAACCTCTCTCGGGAATCCATAGAAGTGCACTTCCCATATTTAGTCGATACTTTGATATTTAGTTCATTCATAACTTCCAGAGGCATAACATTGCATGATGCCCCTAAATCAAACATACAGTTGTGTAGTAATCTATCCTTAATGATTAGGGTAGTGAAGAATGGGTCCACATTCAGCTGAGAATCTACCAAGGATGTTCCCAAATAAACCTCAAGTGGTTCATCTAACTCTTCTAATGCTGGTGGCACCTCTAATTCCTCTATGACTAGTGGAGTCTCCACAATTTTTATATTTTTTCCTTGGGCAATCTTCCCTTTTTTCAATCCAAAGTATTCAAATGCTCTTTTCTTGTGCTTGGGAGTCCTAAGCAACTCAATAATTGGAACAAAAACTTTGATTCGACTTCAAAATTGGGAAATGTCACATGGGACATTATTTGGTAAGGAAACATTGGATGACAAGACAGTATTGGAAGGAAAGCTAACACACTCACTAGGCGGTACAGATTTTCGGATGACTTGAGCATTAGAGGGGTATAATTCTTTTTGGAACTACAGGATTTTGGCAAATACATCTTTCTTAGGAGCCTCTTTAGGAATGTTTGAAAGTAAGGGAGCTTTTGGCTTGGCTTGAGGCCTTGTCCCTTTGACACCCTTACTTCTAATGTTATATTCCTTCTCTTGAGCAACAACATCATTCATCGTAATTGTCTATCTTCCTCGATGGGATTCCTCCATCATACTTATTTATCATTAAGGCCCTTAAATATTCAAAGTCATTATTGGGAAATTCAAAAGCTTGTACAATATCTACTTCTAAAGTATGAGAGGAAGGAAGAATAGGTACCCTATGAATGAAGTCCCAAAAAGTGGTAGTAGTCCCAGCACTTATCGGTTCGGTTGAAGTTTCCCTTGTTGTGAGCTTGTGGAGCAACCCACCATGCAGACATCATCATCATTGTCATCATAATCTTCTTATTCTTCTTTCTGATCTTCCTTACACGGAGCATGGGGCATGAAACATATGTCACACCAATCAATGACATCTATCACCTCCACAACATCAACTCGATGACCAAAGGATCGCACCATTCTGCATTTTCCCTACCTTGGGGCTCCCTATTTCCAAATCCAACGGGTCCCTTGCTCTCTCGTCATCAGATATTTGGTGATTTGTGAACCTATCTTATCCTTGGTGTTTTTGTTAACCTTGTGAGCTCTTCCCAATCCCCTTCTCTACCTAGACTAGTTTTTATGATATTTACTTGAGCACCCCTACCAAATTTTACACACCTTCCTCCAAATCAGTAGCCTTGCTTTCCTTAGGTTTTTCTAGGTTGATTAGTTTTACACCCTCCCTTTCTGGAGGCTTTCCAATTGCCTTAATACTGCTCTCTATTTACAAATCCATGGTGAATTCCTACCTCGAATTAGTAGGGTTTTATCACTCAAGTAGTAAGCAACCTTTTATCAAATGCATCCGAATATTTGATCAAACATGATTCATCACATGGCCTTATCCTAAGAGGAAATCTCCTCAAGGTATTGTTAAAACTTTTGTTGAAATCATGTCTTTGAATCATTGGGATTCTTCTTGATGTTTTCAAATTCTATAAAAAAAAACCTAAGGTCAGTTCTATCACCATATTGCAATATGAATGCATTGCTCATCTCTCATCCAAGAATTAATTGAATTATTTAGCAAATCGTTATACGGTCCCCTTACATCCTCTTCCAGAGTATGGATAAACAATTTGATATATACATCTTCATGTTCAATCTCAAAGTCTTCCATCATGTTGATAAAAATATTTAGATGTTGATCACCAGTTATAGCGTTGTTTCCTTGGAACTTTGGTAGTTTGTTTCTTACATCTTGAGGAACTGCATTTGGATAACCATCCATCCCTACAAAATTTATTGGTCCAAAGGTATTTACAACAAATGGAGGTGCGGGTGGGGAAGGTCCATGTTGTTTTGAGGAGGTGACCCTGGAGGGGTGAAAAGTGATAAGGGGAGAGGGTCTTTGAAACACGGGGTATATCTTTCAAAATGGATATCCCCTAAAGGCCTTCTTTCCTGGAAATCCCTATGAACTTATGAAAATACAAGGGCATAATGAGAAGAAAAATTTCCAAAATCAAATGAAGGCCCCTCTCTAGTTGGAGAATTCAATTCCATAAAGATGCTACCTAATTGAAGCACTTGAATATCAGTCTTTAATGATATGCCGATCACTTTCATTAATGGAGATCACTCTTCTTGTATTTTGATCTCCCATAACTGTCCAGGATTTTATTCCTTCTACTTTTGCTTTTCCTAGCTCTGGAAATAATGTCCTAGTAGGGTCCCTAGCAAAGAAAGACCTTCTTCCTTCCTGCTTTGAAAAGGTTAGTAACAAATCTCACTTGATAGAAGTTGAGAGTGGTATTCATTAACAATAAGATCAACAGGGAGTTCCACCAAGGATTTCCACCTTAGTTGTGCAAATGCACTAAATATGATCTGTCAAATGTTTGTCAACACTAGAAACTAGACAAGGAAATATTTTGACTCTTCTTTACTCAGATTTATCAATGAAACTTAGTGCAATAACTGTAGAAAATGGAAATATTGCACATAGAATTTGTAAATTTGAAACTTCTTACAGGCCTAAACACAGGATGATGCATGAAAATATGTATTAGTGCTTTGAGCATACAAGAAGTGTTCACCAGTGGTCCGAACATGAACGCAATAACTATGTCCCCAGCCAACGGCACCACTTAGGTGGTGGTACCCAAATTGATTCTCCCTCAATGTCTTAGCAGCATCACAAGTATTGACATGAAGCTTAGAGATAGATAGATCATAATGAGTCATTTTATAGCTGGGGATGGGATCTAACTGGCCTTTTTCACTCAGATGTGGAGAAATGGGTAGCACCCTCAAGAGGATTTGATCTATCCTCACTATTTTAGGTTGTGCCTTTCAACCAAGGTAAGAGAACCCTTTTGTAGCTGTTGTTTATGGAGGAGATGGAGATAGCCTTCCTTATGAAGTTGTTAAAGAGACCTTGAAGAAAAAATGATCCTTTGTAAAAATCTAACTCTCATGAGTTGTCACTCTAGATAATGGAGATATTCTCTAAGAAAAGTTCGAAGCTACTAAAGACATTTGGAATCTGATTGTTTCTACATTTTTAGTAGTAAAAATTATGCATTTATATACATGCATGAATAACGGGGGTAGTATGGGTAAGATTTGTTGTTTTTAAATGAATTTTTGGAGGAGGTGAGGCAAATGAACTTTTTTTTCCAAATCTTTAAATTTTTTTACAAAATGGAAAGCTTAGACAACAGAATGCTTCATAATAGCTAAAATGTTCCTTTAACCTAAATGTGTGCTTAAATGGAGGCCTAGATTAGCACTTTTTCACACAATCTATGAGATTCTAACAAGAAGGATCGAGTTGGAATACCCAATAAAGCATCAAGATCGAGCCAAATCATGCCCGAGGTACACCAGAGGCTTAAAGACAATCTCTATGCCAACAGATGAAAGAAAAGTGATTTTAAATCATTTATTTCACTCCCAGGATGAAAGCTATTCTGAGAAATGAAATTACAGATGCCACTAAACTGTCAAAAGGATTGAGACCTATGTGATTAAGATAGATTTTGATACAATATTACAACAAGAACAAGAAAAACTATTTGTAGACATTCATAAATGAAACAAACACATTTTGCCCAAGATCAACACAGAATAACTCAAGCTTGATTAAATTTATCAAGTAGGGGAAAGTTTATAGAACAATCTCAAATCTTGTCAATGGATGTACACTCACAACCACCTTGACATGATCAAATTTAAATTAAAACATATATACGAGGCTTCATGTAGACGGCTTCTCAAAAACGAGGCTTTGTCAAATTTTCTCTTAGGAATTTTCTTCAACATCTAACACTCCAACCTCAAACCATTCAAACAATAAATTTGTTCCATTTATAACATTCACAATAGACCCTTTTCAACCCCAAAAATATAGACATTGATTTCCACAAGCTGCCTGCCATGATCATGATCGTGATTCCCATAATCAGATATGTAAAAAGTTTGCCAGTTGTCGGTGGATAGATCTCTTTGATATCTCATGAATTCAACTCCATCATGTAGAAAATTACTCTTCCTTCAATTTGCCAACCAATTCCACCCCTAATCTACCAAATCTGGTTCTTTGTGTGCTTAGGAGAAGGAAAATGAAAGATCATATCAAGCCTAGTGGCCAGATCATTTTAATGATGATAGACGTCTCCAGATCTCCCCCACCAAACTTAGATATCAAAATTAACTCTCCTCTTTGTTTGGTGTGTAGGAAATACCAAGAAATCATGAAGACTCACACTTCTAGGAGCATTTCAGTAAAAATGGGGGGAAAATCAGATTCAGACTCACAGTTTTTGTTGATCTTTACTTTGAATTTGGGTCATCCACGTGGAAGATTCAATTTAAGATGGGCCCGAGGATTTTCTTTTGAATTTTACAACCTTTGAAAAAAATTAAAATTTTCACATTTTTCTCCGTGCCATAGTCCTTGAGAAATGACCCTGAAACATGTCTTAAGGTGGCTCCCAAAGGAACCGTGACAAAATTCATCCATTTCACCTCTTTTTTGGAAAAGGGAAAATTTTCAAAGTTTTCCCGTAGCTCGCCCTTGAAAAATGGGCCTAACATGTGTCCCAATGTGGGTCCCATCGGAACCGCGCTTCCTTTTTCACTTTTAACTCTTTTCTCCTAAAAGGAAATTTTTTCAAATTTTCCCTGAGGGTCTGCACCTCCACTATTGACCTTGAAACAAACCTTGACTGATCCTTTGTTAGGCCTGCGAGCCATTTTTGATATTTTAACCCCTTTGAGAATAAGAGGAAAAAATTCTAAGTTGCCCTTGATGGTCCACTTCCCCGCCCCTTTTGACTTTTCAAACTGCCATGTGTCACAATGGTGCACCTTGAGATAGTCCCCAAAATTTGAGACCCTGAAAGAGCACGGGCTCGCCACATGTCCTAGCCCGACAAAATTTGTTTGAAGGCTTGAAGCTCAGTGGAAGGCACCATGTGTCAGAGTCCGAGATAATCTCCTTTGGCCGTTGAAAAGTCCAAGAAAAATGCAAAGTGAGCGGAGGCCTCCAAGTGTCCTCCTGGCACTTCTTTAAAATGAAACTCAAGGGCGGTCCCCAAACATGTGTGGTTCCTCCACATGTCCCATACCTCCCAAAACCTTTTGAAAAATGACTAAGTATGGGAAGACCATGGTGGAAGCCTCCACGTGTCTTCATGGCACAATTTTAAAATGGTGCCCAAAGTGGAGACCCTGAATGAGCGTGGGCTTACCATGTGTCTCTATTCCGCCAAACTATACCAGCTTGCATAAAAATTTGTCTAAGTCCAGGAAAAGTAGTGAAACCTCCACGTGTCCTCCCAACGCAACTTCAAGGCCAAACCCAAAAGTGAACTTTCAAATGAGTGTCATTCCTCCACGTAGACCAGTTTTCAAGTTGAGGTGATTTATAAAATTATGAAGTACCACTGCGAGCCACGTCCAACCAAAAGAGGCCACGTTCCCTGTCGATGTAAGGATGCAAATTTGACAAGAGAAATGCCCACAAACCATAAAATGTAGAAAAACTACCATTTGAGCCTGAAATGAATTTTTTTCCAAGGACAGAGGATTTAGAAACATTACAAGGCTCAAATACGTTCCTTAGAGCTACATCCATTCATTTTTCTTCAAGTATTTAGGGAAAAATGACAATGGAAGTAAATCCGATGTGAAAGATAGAAATAATTAGAAAGCCCAAGTTTTTAGATAAACAAAGAGAACAGAGACCCAAATTATAGACCTTTTAGAGACAGAGAAACAAGGAAACACAAATGGACCCATACGTGATCTTTGACCCGAGAAATAGATTAATTATGGCAACAAAAAGAAAGCAGAGACTTCCCAAGCACAACACGGGGGAATAAAATATGGCAGAGGCCGTAAATCGATAGGTTTCAAAGGAAAAATGGGGTGAGACTATTTTGAGCACCAACAAATCCCATACTCCATCACCTAACCCTCACAATTTTTACCATGGTGGTTACATACCGATCGTATACATTTGACAATGTGATTGC
Organism: Taxus wallichiana var. yunnanensis; assembly: GCA_018340775.1. Lineage (NCBI taxonomy): Eukaryota > Viridiplantae > Streptophyta > Pinopsida > Cupressales > Taxaceae > Taxus > Taxus wallichiana. The sequence goes on from CM031238.1 coordinate 175,355,360, forward strand.
AAAGCAGCGTTACAAAATGCTTATGTGGTGATTCCAACAACTTCAATAATGAATAAAAATCATACATGTTCAATAAAATAATCGGTGATAGTCTCTCATAAACACATGTCATCCCCATGCCACCTTGTGACCCTCTAGTCTCCAAGTAGCTATAATCTCTAGAAATTTCACTCTGTAGAGAGATGACTGTAGGTGTTCTATGCTTGCTCGGATCTCTCTCTTTCATACGTACAATGGAAACACCTTAGTCCTGTGGGTATACCTAATTTGAGGTGAGTCTTTGGTATCAAGAGTCGATTCCTTTTTGATTTATCCTAAACTAATATTTTTGGGGTTTTGAGGGTAAAGGATGACTCAGTAACTTAATTGAAAAACATTGGGGTGATACAACAAAATTGTTGAGGGATTTTATTGAGAACGTGCACAATTAATTTGAGAATTGATTCTAGATGCACAAACCAATATTTTTAGCAAAATATTAAGGAAAAACTCTTGGTGTGTTGAGGTGATGAATCACAACAATACATCAAGAAAACATGCACACTAATATTATGTAGAATTAATTAGGTAATTTGACATTCACAAGAATTAATAATATATACACAACACTACAAATAAGCTGGAAAGAAAGAAATCAATTCTCATTCAAAGGGAAAAGCGGCAAAATATGATTCAACACTCCTATCTCCAAAAAGTCCTCTCTTGTGCTTTGCAATTGACACACTATATATATATATATATATATATATATATATATATATATATATATATATATATATATATATACCCACCCTATCCTAAAAATAGCCTAAAAAACTATGCTAATACAATGAGGCATTAATAGCCTTGGTTACAAAAATACATCCCAGTCAAACTGCAGTTGACTGTTCTATTTTTAACAAGGTTGGATGAATAACTTGGCTAATAATAGCCCTTGCTTGCTGAGTAATTTTTCTCCCATGTACATGCAATCTTTGTCTTCTTCTGTTTGATGTGACACTTGCAACTTGATCCACTTGAGTGATAATTTTGGCTTTCTTGAATTCTCGCCCTTTTATGTAAAATTTAAACTTCCCTGTGTGAGCAAAAATAATTATTTTACTTGCAACACTTTTGCAAAACATTATCAATGTCTTCCATCCACTATGAGGACCACTTGTAAATCCTGATGTTGACATCTTCTTGTCTTCTAGTGAATAACATGTAAAATACTTCTCTACAAGTAAAAGTTATTCAACCTCAAATTTTCCCACTATGGGGACCACCTTTATGCAAAAATAATATTCTCCTTTTACTCTATATCCTCCTTGGCACAATATTTTGACAAGATTAAGGTTCTTTTGCAAAATTTAAGGTGAAAATGTTAACCTTAGCATATAATCATTGGCTTGGAATTTGGAATGTATTTTATATGTGCTCGAACCATGGCATATTATAAGTTTTGGAATTGTTCACCTTTTATAATTATAACTCTCAAGCATGTGGACTATAGTTTTTGATCTTTTTAATAGGTCAAATCATGATGACTCAACCCTTTGTGATTGTATGTTGGTTTTCTAACTAACCATGGTGGTTAGGGTTTTGTCAGAAGATCGACACGTATGTTACCCGACAATTGTGGTTGGAATCAACATTGAGTTTGCATATGGAATGTTGTTTTGATTTTTACCGTTGATTTTGGTACTTTCTGAAGTTGCACCGTTGATCAGACTTTTAGCATTTGACTTGGTATTCATTGTGGCTTTGTTCTTGATCCTTGGCTATTCGATCTCTATCCTTTGTAATCTCAACCATTGATCTTTTGTTTGGTAGTTGGCTCAGGTTATCATCTAGCACCGTCGATTTTTGTATGGTTTATTTGGTACCTTTGATTCTTAACTCATTGGTTGAGTTAGGTTACCATGGGTTAATTGGTGAAAGTGTTTATTTGTAACCTAAAAATGATCATTTGCATGCATGTCCTTTTTGGAGGGTGAAGCCCTAGAAAATTTTCCTGCCACCATTGTTGAGTCTCCGAGCTCAGCTTTTCTTCTCTGAATCTACTTTATTATGAAGTTTCGAATGTGGATTTTCTAGATTCTCTAGCCTCAATGATACTTTCGAGCTCTGTTTTGATTTATGAGGCATTTGGCATCCATTGTTTTGTGAAACTTTAAACGTGAAACTCCATCGTATTTTGTTGTGAGCTCTAGATTTATCTCTGAGTTTGAAGATTGTTATTTGAATCTCTCGTGGGAGTAATACTTAAGACATCATGAGCCTCTGTGAGCTTTTGTAATGTCTTCTTTTGAAGCTTCTTTAGCCCATGCCAACATTGATTTGTTCTTTTCTCGGAGGGCGATGGTTCTTGCAATTTTTTTCTTCTGTGAGGTTTGTCGATTCATTGAGCTCTGAAGACTTTATTTGTGGTTGAGTTGCACCATTTAAAGAGTTCTATGATTTCCTTTATGATGGCCATTGATGGACAAGGTAAGCACTATAAATTTCTATCTTGGCGTTTGAAACTGCACACACTAATACTTAGCCTATTTTAATTTTCCTTATATTTCCAATCCTCTCGAGTTTGAATCTCATGTTGGCTCGTCATTGATTGTTGAACCCTTTGATTTCCACTTATTTTTATCTTGTTATGGCTCACTATTTCTAAGGTAAGATTCTCTTTCGAGCATCATATCTTTTATTTTTTTCTAGTCCTTGACCTTAACATGCACTGATAAATTCGAAACCTGTCTCCTTTTGTGCTTCTTTGCATGGCCGTTGAAGTCTCTTCTATAGATGCAATTGGGTCATCATTCTTTTTCATTTTACACTTTGAAGGTTGATAGACTTGATTCTTAAAATTGGTAAGTTTGTTCCTTACGTTAAGCTTATGCCATTTCTGTCTGTGATCTGACCGCCATACCTAATTTCAATTCATTGATTTTCTACCCTATTTTGGGGGTTTGGTCTGTATCTGCCATGGTTGAATCTCGAAACTTTAAACTTTGGAAATTGGTTTCTATGATCTTAATATTGAATACTCCTGTTTCATTTGTTGTATCCACCCTTCGTTGTATATTTTGTATGGAAGCACTTATTTCTTGCTTATTGGTTGTAGATCTTGGGGTTTTACATCTATGTAGTTTGGTAGTTATTTTCCTATAAATGTGGGCTCCGTATTTTGCTTTAGATTCTTCCTTAGGACCCTTGGCCATTGCTTTCTTGAGAAATTGTTTGAATAAAATAAATGATCCGAGATTGTGTTTTAGAAGTTGTATACTTTGTACATTCTTGGAAAACTATTGACTTCGCACCACTATATCATTAGGCACTACTGAAGTTGGCTGGAAAAGAAAGTTGGTACATCACTTTGATTTTCATCTTATGTGCTAGATTTACTGTGTCATACCATGGGTTATTATTTACCTAAGCCATATTTTCAATTATGTTTGGATGACTATTGTTTATAATTAGAAATATGTATTTTATATGAAACCTTTAGATGAAGACTTGATGGACTGCTAGATCTTGAAGATAAAATTTGTAACTAAACAATGCTTTTTGTTGATTCAAACTCCATATCTTGTATTCCTTTGATGACATGGGTGTTGGGAATTTTATTATGAGTTTGATCAATAGAGTCCTTCCTTTGATTGTAGGCGAATATTCTAGTTGCACTTTACGGGAATCGTATTTTCTTCAGTTGTTGTATTTTCCTCATTTGACTGCTGATTGTAGTTTGTGTGCATAAATAACTTTGAAAAAAATAGCATATTTCATTCATTGTAAATAAATTTGTTCCTTCTTTGCTTGTATACTAAAAATGTTATGGATAAAGGATTTCAATCCATTTTTCTTGAGTTGTGCTTGAAAATATGGGTATATGACTATATGGCTCTTGTATTGTCTTATTTTCTTTGCATTCATTCTTACCTTCTATTGTTACTTGTAAGAAAGATAATGACTTGCTTCTTTTGTATTGGTTTGCATCATGATAACTTGTTGATGAGGTTGCATAGTGGAATTTATATTGACTACTACAACTTTAACTTGATATGATGTTCTCACTTTCATGCTCTATTTTGGATGTTGATGAGAAATAAATACAAATTTCTGAAAAATCTCTTAGTATTTGTTATTGTTCGATCCCTTGAAGCTTGATGAAGCTTTTTGAGTTGTCTTATCATTATTTTTGTACTTTGGCTCCTCAACTACTCATAAGATAGTTACTTAACATAACATCCATAACCAAACTAGGTTTGTATTTCGTAACTATGGTGCATTCACAAGAACAACTTAACTAGAATCATATCCTGAAGCTTTATATGCTTAACTCTTTGCATGGTAGTTGGAATTTTGAGCTCTTCTTGTTATACCTCCATATATCTGAATTGGTTTCTTCTTAGAAAAGTGTATTAAATTCATTTGAAAAGATTCCACTTTTGAACTAGTTCACTTTCTTTCTTTTATAGCTCCATTACTAAATTGTTTCAAATATTGTACTTAATCATTTATTAGTGAATCAATGTTGTTGAAATTATTAAATCAAGACACTATTGTAAGTCGATTTTGTTGGTGATGTCTATAGAACACTTGCTTTGATGTATGCACTTTGTTGATCTTAGCTTCAAAGGTATAATTAATCCATTGTGATGAACCTCCATAAGCTGAAACAAATGGTAGTTTTCCTTTGTCTATACCTGAATTTTGATGAATCCTTACTTGTGCTAGGTAGCATTCTGCATAGATAAATGCATTACTTGTTTTGTAGCTTTACTCCATTTCTTCCTATATGCACCTTCAATCTAAACTGAAACTCTTTCTATCCTTATCATAGACTGTAAATGTGCTTGATCAGTTCATTACTATGCAACTTTAGTCTTGATTTTGACTGTTCAAAATGTGACATGCAATGATTGCCTCTTATATGACCTCATCAATATTTAGCTTCTTAGAAAAAAATTCCTTGTAAATACAATAGTTAGTATTCTCTTTTCATCTGATACATGTACCTTTATTTTGTAATATTCCATCTGTAGTTCCTTTTTATGGGACAACTCATAAATCTGTATCATGTAGATTCTTTCAACAAGTATTTCATTTTCTGATAAGTAATCATTTTTTTCAAAATATTTCTATTGTCTCATCTATAAACTGTACCTACACACTTAAAGAAATAATTAGAAAAGATTTACGATTTTTGGCCTCTCTTATTTCCATAGTTTTTCTTCTTTTATTTTTCTTCTCAGAAATGATTGTGCGGATCATATGTACTGTTGTAGAATATTGTTCTTACCAATTCTATATCTTTCTTTCCTGTAAATTATAGCTCCTGATGTCAGGAGATCCATTTACACAAAATTATATAGTATAGGAATATGGATCAAAACCTTGAGTTCGTGACTACGCAGTCTTTCTTTTTTTGTTTCCCATGTACATTGTTATTTTGGATAGAGAGGATGAAGATGGAGTAAGCTAGAGCTGGAAGTAGAGAAACGAAGATGAGAGAAACCCAAGGAAATGATGGGTTTTTTCATACTCCTTTCCTATTCTTTTCATGGACATGTACCTTCTACTTTATTAGATATGATTTTCCTTATAAGTTACATCCCATGGCTTATTGGGAAAAATTGAAATTCCTTATGAATAAAACATTAAATTATGGAACGAGTTGCGTACTTTTCTGATTTCAGATTTTACATATTTAGTTTTATGTAATGGAATGTATAATTAACTAAACAAATAAATAAATAGTCATATGTATTTAATCATGAAGGAAATAAATTTAAAATACTCGTAACTTTAATAACAAACTCTCAATTATTGTAATCTCAACTTTGTTTGGTATTCCAAAAATTAACACTCCACTTATTCTATAATTCTGATCTTCATCAAGCTAATACATCTTTCCTTAGGAATTTTGTGTTCTCTTGCTAAAGATAAACATGGAATTAAGACTATGTGATTTGTTACATTTTGTAATAGCACACATAGCTGCAAATTACATGTAATCATTAATTTAATGCAATAGAACAAATATTAAACCGAATGAACCTCCCCTAGCTTAGGTCCATTTCAGCAATGTCATCCATTATAACGAAGTTTTGAGTTGCCCATTTTTGCACAAGTGAAAAAATTGTCAACATTTCTAGCAATCCTACAAGAAAAGTCATGCCGCTAGCATGTAGACCATTGCCTTGCTCTTGTCCATTGGGCATGGAGTTAAAGCATATAACCAAAATGCCTTTCCAAAAAACAAACTAAAGATGGGAAAGGATCTGAAACCAGATCACATGCATGAATGCACTTATTGAATTGAAAAACATTGCAATGTGCATGAGAGAACTTATTGAAAGGGAAATCCTACTCTAAACAAACACTGTAGGATTTTCAATAATAATGTTTAAGAAACATACCATTCACAAGAATGGGAAGTTCCTCTCCATTCAACCTTGAAAGATTTGGAATGCATTATGTTCTTTGCAAGTTGAAATCATGTAAGGACCACTCTAGATTGTATCAAACTTGTGTAGTTTCCTAGATTTGCACGATCAACATCCCATTTAACACAATGTATCATTCATTGAAGAATCTAAACTTAGCTTTCTTATAAAAAAATTTCTTCATCTATTTTTTATTCTTTTCCATGTTTAGATGAGCTTGATCTCTTAGCTCCTATAACTCCATTAACTCTGCATAACGAACCTGCAATGGTTCATTCTCAAGTAATTCCATTTAATGCAACAAATATAATGAAGAAAACTCAATTGAGATGGACATTCTTTCCTCGCTTCCATAAACAAGACAATATGGTGAATTGTCAACTGATATTTTAGGAGTCACTCTGTCAACCCAAAGTGCTAAATTCAACATTAGATGCCAAGATCTTTGGTTTTCTTTGAGTTTTCTTTTGATGATCTTTAAAATATTCTTTTATTAGTACTTTTAGCTAATCCATTACCTTGTGGGTAATAATTAGATGATGTACTTAAATAGATTTTGTGCTTAATAGGACAATTTGTTAACTTTTCACCAAGAAATGCTAAGCATTATCTGAAATGATAGTTGTTCACAAAAAAAAAAAAAACTATATCTTCATAAAAGAATAGTATCGAAGTCTCATTGGCATCTTCTAAGGCTATTGCTTCTTTCCAGCATGTAAAGTAATCCTAGCAGTCAAAATCCACTTGTGTCCTTGTGATGAGGGTGGATTTATCATGCCAATAAAGTCAAGACCCCACTACATGAATGGTTGATCCACTGAAATAGGCTATAGGGATAGGAAGCTAAACATTCCTTTCCCATAAAGAAAGCACATTTCTTACTCTTTCTGATCAATTCAAGTAGTCCTTGAATATGTTGGGCCTATAATAACAAACTTTCATAATTTTTAAGGTTGTAGTATATGTTGAAAAATGACCTCCTATAGGTCCTTCATGGAATTTGGATAATAATTGTTGAATTCTATCATAATCAATACATCGAAAAAAATCCATTTATATCTCTCTTAAATAACACGCCATCAATGAAAACATAAGGGACAACTTGTAACTTGAAATATCTTCATTTATTTTTGTCCATACCCTTTGGATAAGTACCATGTTGTAAGTAGTTAACCAAATCAGTCATCCATCTTGATTCCTAAACTTCTTGAATAAGTTTGGGTTGCTGATTTTCTGGTTGTACCAGGATTTGACGATGCTGATGATAAATTCAGCATGTTGTTATGGATCATCCGATTTTGTAGCCTTGTTGTTTTTCCATATCAGAAATTAGATGCTCACATAAACCTTTTCCTCAAACTATTTTCACAACATGAATATAAACATCATATTCCATAACTTTCGTAATCTAGTTTGATCTCTTCTCATTCAACTATTTGTTCAAAAATACCACTTTCACACTTGGATGAGAAACTAAAACATGTATCTTGTTATTGGAAAGCATGTACTTGAAATTTTTCAATCCTCTAACTACTTAAAGTACCTATTTTTCAAGAAAGGTGTACCTTGTCTCGTAGTCATGCAAACTTTTCCAAAGAAAGTAATTGGATGCTCAAGTGTTTTCATCATTAACTGAGTTAAAATAGCTGAAATGGTCTTAGCTCCAGCAAGTGCATACATTGTAAAATATTTATCAAAATTTGGATTTGCAAGAGTAGGAGCTTGTGAAATGGTTGTTTTAATTTCTTGAATCCTTTTCTCCCTTCGCTGGTCCAAGAGAAAGTCTTATCGTTTTTTAACATAGTTGTTAAAGGCTTGACAAGTGCTACAAAATTTGGAACAAATCTTCTAACAAAGTTGATCTTTCCAAGGAAACTCTACAGTGCTTTCTTATGATGAGGCAAGGATAACTATGAAATAGATTTGATTATGAAAGGATCAATAGCTAAACCTTGTTTAGAAATAATATGACCAAGAAATTTACCTTGATGTACTTGAAAAAATAGAATTTTTGGGATTCAAAGATATTCCAAACTATCTACAAAGCTAAAAATTCTACCTTAAATGCATTAGATGTTCATTATAATTCTTTGAAAATATGGTGACATCATCTAAGTAAACCAATATGCATTTATTTAATAAATTGTGAAAATCCATGTCCATTACACATTGAAACGTTGCACCAACATTTGAAAGACCGAAAGGCATTATTTTATAAGCATAAGTGCCCCATTTAGTGGTAAAGGTTGTTTTGTATCTGTCTTCTTCATGTAAAAGGATCTGATTGTATCCATTGTAGCCATCTAAAAGAGACAATCTGTCTAAACTAGAAATTGTTCTCAAAATCGATCCATATTAGGTAATGGATAATGATCTTTTAATGAAGCTTTATTAAGGTCTCTAAAATCCACACATAGCCTAATTTCTCCATTCTTTTTCGAAAAGGAACAAGATTAGCTACCCAACTTGAATGCTTAACTGGAAAAATAATACCTGATTTGATTAACTTAGATAACTCTTTTCTCATCAATGGCTAAATTTTTAGATTTACAAGCCTTTACTTCTACCTAATTGGCTTGGAATTTGGTTGTAACTCTATTGTATGCTGAGCTAAAATTGGATCAAACCCTCTTAGATCTTGGTACTTCTAGAAAAAACATCTCTGAATTCTTTACATAATTTGATAAATGATTGTTTTTCAACTGAAGAACATACCTTTCCAATAAATAGTTTCTTTTCATCATCCACCAATATTTCTTCATAATTATCTGTGTGAGTTGAAATCTTTCCTTTTTTCCTTTCTTAGCTGATCATAAGAACTGAAAATGTATTCTGAGTGACCAATATTTGAGGTAAATTATTTGTCTTCAATGAACAACTGGTCACCATAGAAGTGGTGTAGTTTTTCTTGATTTACTTCAAAAATTCAACTTCTTGCTGCAAAAATCTACAGATTTGTTCATCATCTTCAAAAACTTACCAATTCTCTTCATTCTTAGCTGAAGGTTTGATAATTAAATTTAAACATTGTTATACTTTGTTGTTTTTGATCTGATCTAATACATCAAAGATGACACCAAGTGTCGCTAAGTCCATGTCTGTATCTTATTTTCATCTCTTGGGATAGATTGAATGTTAATAGCATCAAAATCATTCATTAAGTCTAAAAATCTATGTTTGTAAGACTTCAAAAATGAATTCTTACACACATTAAAGTTTTTCACTTGATTAATAACTAATTCTGAATCTTTGAAAACTTGTAAAGTACCGATACCTCTCTTTTTAGCCCATTAAGCCATGAATTAACATTTTGTATTAGTTACATTACAAGTACAAGAAAAGTGTAAACTTAAAGCTGAAAAGTACCTTTCATTTGAAGGGAAGTAAGCATTAATCCCGCACCTTGTCCTTTCTTATTTTTAGCTCCATCGAAATGAAGCTTCCATAGACCTTCTACTATTTTTTCTATTTTAGACAAGCAAATTGGTGCATTTTCTTCATGCCAACAATAAACAATGAAAAAATCTTCATTTGATTATTTGAAAGGGTCATAAGATTGTTCTTCTTAAGTTTTATCATCCATAAATAGATTAGATATACCGTCTACTATAGAAACATGTGTTGTAACATCAAAATTAGAAACATCGATCTAAAGCTTAATAATTTGTTGCATCATTTGAAGTATGTGGCTCAATATGAAATCTTAAAGGATCTGAATTTACAATAATCTTGGTTCCATGTCTTGAAGAGGAACAAAAATTATCAATCAATAAAGTCAACCCCTATTTTACATGAAGATCCACTAAAATAAGAAAAAATAGGGAGGTAAATCTAGAAGGGAAGATAAACATTCTTTTCCCATAAAGAAAGCACATTTCTTACACTTTCTGATCCATTCGAAGTAGTCTTTGAATATGCTGGGCCAATAGTAACCAAATTTCATAATTTTTAAGGTTGTAGTACATGTTGAAAAATGACCTCCTATAGGTCCTTCATGGAATTTGGATAATAATTGTTGAATTCTATCATAATCAATACATCGCAACAAAATTCCATTTATATCTCTCTTAAATAACACACCATCAATGAAAACATAAGGTACAACTTGTAACCTGAAATACCTTTGTTTATTTTTGTCCATACCTTCTAGATAAGTATGTTGTAAGTAGTTAACCAAATCAGTCATCCATCTTGATTCCTGAACTTTTTGACTAAGTTTGGGTTGTTGATTTTCTAGTCTCTATCTGTACCAATGTATTTGAGTATCCCGATATGTAACTTTAGCATATGTTCTTGATTCTCGATTTAAACATGTTGTTTTTCCATATCAACAATTAGATGCTCACACAAACCTTTTCCTGAACTATTTTGCAACATGAGATATCAACATCATATTCCATACATTTGTAATCCATCCTACTCTCTTCTCATTCAGTTCTTTGTTCAACAAGAATGCTTTCACACTTGGATGAGAAACTAAAACATGTATCTTGTTATTGGAAAGCATGTACTTGAAATTTTCAATCCTCTAACTATTGAAAGTACCTATTTTTAAAGAAAGGTGTACCTTGTCTCATAGTCATGTAAACTTTGTACAAAGAAAGCAATTGGTTGCTCAATGTTTTCATCATTAACTTGAGTTAAAATAGCTGAAATGGTCTAGCTCGAAAGCAAAAGTGCATACATTGTAAAATATTTATCAAATTTGGATTTGCAAGAGTAGGAGCTTGTAAAATGGTTGTTTTAATTTCTTCAAATCCTTTTCTCCCTTCATTGGTCCAAGAGAAAGTCTTGATCCTTTTTTAACATAGTTGTTAAAGGCTTGACAAGTGCTGCAAAATATGGAACAAATCTTCTAACAAAGTTGATCTTTCAAGGAAAATCTATAGTGATTTCTTATGATGAGGCAAGGATAGATGTGAAATAATTTGATTCTGAAAGGATCAATAGCTAAACCTTGTTTAGAAACAATATGACCCAACAATTTACCTTGATGTACTGAAAAAATAGACTTTTTGGGATTCAAAGATATTTCGAATTATCTACAAAGCTGAAAAGTTACCTTAAATGCATTAGATGTTCATCAAAATTCTTTGAAAATATGGTGACATCATCTAAGTAAACCAATATGCATTTATTTAATAAACTATGAAAAGCCATGTCCATTGCACGTTGAAATGTTACACCGACATTTGAAAGACCAAAAGGCATTCTTTTATAAGCATAAGTGCCCATTTAGTGGTAAAGGTTGTTTTGTATTTGTCTTCCTCATGCACAAGGATTTGATTGTATCCATTGTAGCCATCTAAAAGAGACAATCTATCTGAACTAGAAATTGTTCTCAAAATCTGATCCATATTTGGCAGTGGATAATGATCTTTTAATGAAGCTTTATTAAGGTCTCTAAAATCCACACATAGCCTAATTTCTCCATTCTTTTTCTGAATAGGAACAAGATTAGCTACCCAACTTGAATGCTTAACTGGAAAAATAATACCTGATTTGATTAACTTAGATAACTCTTTTCTCATTAATGGCTCAATTTTTAGATTTACAAGCCTTTGCTTCTACCTAACTGGCTTGGAATTTGGTTGTAACTCTATTGTATGCTGAGCTAAAATTGGATCAAAACCTCTCAAATATCTTGGTACTTCTAGGAAAAACATCTCTGAATTCTTTACATAATTTGATAAATGACTATTTTTAGCTGAAGAACATACCTTTCCAATAAGTAGTTTCTTTTCATCATCCACCAAGATTTCTTCATAGTTATTTTATGTGAGTTGAAATTTTCCTTTTCTTTTCTTAACTGATCATTAGAACTGAAAATGTCTTCTAGAGTGACCAATCCTTGAGGTAACTTATTTGTCTTCAACTAAACAATCTGGTCACCATAGAAGTGTTGTAGTTTTTCCTGATTTACTGTAGAAAATTCAGCTTCTTGCTACAAAAAATCCAAATTTGTTTATCATCTTCAAAAACTTGCCAATTCTTCTTCATTATTAGGCACTGAAGGTCTGATAATTAATTTTATATGTGGTTGTAATTTATTATTTTGATTTGTTCTAGTACATCAAAGTTGGCACCAACTATTGCAAGTTTGTTTCATGCTTATTTTCAAGCTCTTAGGACAAGATTGAATGTTAATAACATCAAAATCATCCATTAAGTCTGAAAACTCTATGTTTGTAAGACTTCAGCAATGAATTCTTACACACATTAAAGTTTTTCACTTGATTAATAACTAATTCGAATCTCGAAAACTTGTAAAGTATTGATACCTCTCTTTCTAGCCCATTGCAAGCCATGAATTAACACTTCGTATTCAACTACATTACAAGTACAAGAAAACTGTAGACTTAAAGCTGAAAAGTACCTTTCATTTGAAGGGGAAGTAAGCATTAAACCTTACACCTTGTCCTTTCTTATTTTTAGCTCCATCGAAATGAAGCTTCCATAGTCCTTCTATTGTTTTTTCTATTTTGGACAACAAGGGATTGGTGCATTTTCTTCATGCAAGCAATAAACACCAAACAAATCTTCTCATCTTCTTTGAAAGGGTCATAAGATTGTTCTTCTTGAGTTTTTTCATCCATGAATATATTAGAAACACCATCTAGTGCAGAAACATGTGTTGTAACATCAAAATTAGATTGATCTAAAGCTGCATAATTTATTCAAAGCATTTGAAGCATGTGGCTCAATATGAAATCTAGCCAAAGGCTTTGAATTTATGGTAACCTTGGTTCCATATCTTGTAGTAAAGAACAAAAATGACCAATCTGAAGAGAGATAACCTCCTATTTTTGCTGTAAAATCTCATGATAAACATAAGGAAAAATAGGGAGGTAAATCTACAACAATTACATCTTGTAAAATAGTAACATTGGGACAAGCATGTAGGTTACCTCTAGATTTATGATAATACCAAATTTGTGTTGGTTGTTGTTCCATCTAGTTGAACACACTTTTCTCTGTAGGTTCATACTACAGGCCTAATTTTTCTGCAATTTCTTTTGGCATAATTGTGTTACTTGCACCACTATCAACCATGCAGTTATGAACTAAATGGTCTCCAATAATCAGAGATAAATAAAATGGTGGTGGCTTCTTGATGTCCTGAATCATTTAAGACCTTCTAAACCATCCATTTAACCTCTTTAATGTGGTCTTACTCTCCAGAGTTATTCCAAACTCGAATGACCATGTCTACTTTTGGGCTTCCTTTTCTGCTAGTTTAGAAGAAATTTGTAGCTTAGCAAGCTTGTGAGAAAGTAAATCTTGTTGTCCTGGAATACTTAGAGCATCCCAAAGTGAAATATTAATATTATGCTTCTTCATTACATCAACAATGTTAAAAGAAGTTACCTATTTTAAAACGCTTCTACCATTTTAGCATAAGCTTTAGCAAAAATCGACTATTTTCAACAACTTTTAAATATGAGGTATGAAGAGTCTTCTAGGATCAGTTGTAATTGTCTTTTTTGGTCCTTTTGAGTAGAACTGCTAGATGTTTTTGAGGAACAATAAAACTATTAGTTGTTTTCTTCCCTAAAGTTGTTGTTTTGTCAGTGACTATGGGAAGAATAGGTTTTTTTGCTTTTCTCTCTCCTGAGCCTTTTCTTGGGATCTAGTTGTGACTGCAATAAAGTCTTCCTCTCCAAGTGACCAAATTTTTTCTGGTGGTTTTTGATTATGAGCATCTTACTTCCCACCCTCCATTTGAGGCATGTACAATGCTTCAAAGTTGAGGTTGTGCAACAAGGCTTATATTCAAGAATGCATTTGGGTAGTTGGCAGCTGAATGAGGTTGATTACAAGGTTGACACCATTCTTTTGAAACCATGTTAACTGGAACAAAGAGCACTAGATGAACTAGGAGCTTTTGGGTCAAATTTCCTTGGTTGATATTGTTGTCTATAATTTTGATTTTATTGATAAGGTTGCCTATTATGTTGATTTTTTGGTTTTTCTTGATAAGGAGCTTGATATGGCCTACTAGGCTGAGCTAATTTGTTTTCAATTGATGTTAATTTATTACCCATAGTCTGCAAAGCTTGAATACATCATCTAAAGGAGCTAAAACAATAGGCTCTATAATGGTAATAGGCTATGGAATAGGTAAAAATATACTATGAGAGGCATTGAAGGCCTTGGTGCCAATTTACCAGCTTGAATAAGGTTGTTTTCATCTTGAATAGCAATATCATAAGCTTTTGGGAGAGTATCTCCTCCCATAGACTTGAATCATAGTTGAAATATCATTGTTTAGGGCTCTAAGATAATAAAGAAAAGCATGATCAACTTGAGGCTTGACACTTGCTTGGAATTCTTTCCCAAGTTCTAGCAAAATAGATATTAAAACTAGCCATAAATTCATGAGGGGCTCTTTTAATTGGAAACTACTCTATGAGGGATAAATGATCAGAATGATCTTGAAATTTTAAGTAATTTTTCTCCCAACTCATCCCAAGTTCTTATGCTCCCAATTTCTAAGGTTCTATACCATTGCAAGGCTTTCCCTTTAAAAGGATGCAACTAGAAGTCTTAAGGCTACATCTTCATGAGTTATGTTATGGACAACACAAAGGGCTGCAACATCTTTGATGTGCTTTGTAGGAGTAATCTGATTTTCACTAGTGAATGTAGGTAAAATTTTATGGCAGCATTGGGAATATCATGATAAACTGGAATTACTAAAGGGTTGCCATTAGTAAAGGTTACAAAATTCCTAGGTGGTTGAATAGCCATTGGAATAACTAGAATTTGAACAAAGAGATTAATACATGGTGAAGGAAGATTAGGAGGAGGGTTATCAAAACCAGGCCTATTATAAGGTAAGGTATTACCAACTCTTCTTCTTCTTGTAGAATTCAAAGGTAAAGAAATAAAATCAAAAGGAATTCCTCTTACTGATGATCTCGTAGTCACTTTAGGCATGGAACATGCTGCAAAAATGGTCTGAAATTTCTTTACTGGAGTCACCAAATAAATCTTTTGATCTTTAGAATAAATTTTTACAGCCTATTACTCAAAAAGTGACTTCTCTTTGTTGTAAATATCTGTTGTAAATTTTTGTAATTTTACTACATATCTGATTGTAGTCCCACCAGGCATGCCAAAAATATTATCTCTCAAAAGTACACCCTATAGAGAGATGACTAGGTGTTCTAAGCTTTCTCTAGATCTCTCTCTTTCGTAGATATAATGGAAACACCTCAGGTCTGTGGGTATACCTATTGTTGAGGTGAGTCTCGTATCAAGGCCGGTTCCTTTTTGATGTATCCTAAACTAATTTTTAGGGGTTTTGAGGGTAAAAGATGACTTGTAAATGAATTGAAAAATTGGGGTGATACACCAAACTTGTTGAGGGATTTGACTGAGTACATGCACAATTAATTTGAGAATGGATTCTGGATGCACAAACCAATAGTTTTTAAGTAGAATATTAAGGAAAAACACTTGGTGTGTTGAGGGAATGAATCACAACAATACAACAAGAAAACATGCACACTAATATTATGTAGAAATTACTAAATTTGCAGCAAGGTAAGATGATTAATCAAGGAATTTTACATTCACAAGAAATTAATAAGATATACACAACACTACAAATAATTGGAAAGGTAGAAATCAATTCTCATTCAAAGGGAAAACTGCAAAATCTACTTCAGCACTCCTATGTCCAAAAATTCCTCCTTGTGCTTTGCAATTGTACACAATATATATAAAATGATTATTCATCCCACCCATCCTAAAAATAGGCTAAAATTTGTACTCTCATGCATCCTATTTTTATCCTTTATCATGAATAAATAAAGGAATAAAAATAAACATTCTAATACAATGAGGCATTAATAGCCTTGATTACAAAATACATCCAGTCAAATTGTAGTTGACTGATCTATTTTAAAATAAAACTAGATGAATAATTTGGCTAATAATATTTTCTTAATGAGCAAGTCTTCTCTAATGTGCATGCAATATTTTTCTTCTAGTGCTTGATGTGACACTTACAATTTGATCCACTTGCAGTGATAATTTTAGCACTTTAATCCTTCCCCGTGGATGCATATGCCAAAAATTAACTCCTATGTGAGACAAAAATAATTATTTTATTTGCAACACTTTACAAAAAAATAATTTTCAATGTATTCCATCCACTATTGATGACCACTTATTAAGTCTTCTTGATGTTGACATCTTGTCTTTTAGTAATAACATGTTTCTTTCAAACCCTCTTTACAAGTAACATTGTAACCTCAGTGCAATTTTTTTATAATTTGGGGACCATTTTTGAACATGTATGTAAAAAATCCTGAATTTTATTTGTATGGGATCACCTTCAAGATATTGAGGTATATTTTAGAAGGTTTAGGAATATTCCCTTATGAAAGGTCATATAATATTTGACATGATTGGGCTTTTAAACCTTGAATCTACCCTATATAATCATATTTTGGATAATTCATCTTTGGCATGTATGGTTTGTTTAAGATAATCAAAACAGTCCCATTATGTGGTAAGCCTTTTTAAAAAATCATAACACCTATAAAAATATTTTATGTTTTCATGCAATTCTTTGGTTTTTAATTTTCAATTTATTATTTTGATGGTGTTAGGTTTTGGACCTTAGAAAGGTCAAATATGCAAATGATTTTAGATAGTTAGGCTTGTCCCCTTCGCCATGATGACTCGACCCTTCAGATTTTCATGTTAATGATGATGATATTAACCTTTAGGTTGGGGTTAGGGTTACATGTGACCATCACACATGTATTCTTTGATGACCTACTGGTTTAGTTTAGAGTTAATGAGGACCATTGATTCATTTTGATTGTTATATTGTTTTTTTCTCCGTTGATATTTTGAGTATCTGAATTTGTATTGATTTTGGCTTTTTTGATCCTCGGTTGTTTGATCTTGTGAGCTTTTGATTTGAAAATGTTGATTTGTCATTTGGTGGTTGGCTTAGGTTATCATCTAGCATCGTTGATCTTTCTACTGTTGATCTAGCAACATTGATCTTTATCTCACTAGTTGCGTTAAGTTACTACATGATCAGTTGGTGAGAGTGTTTATTTATAACTCGAGCTTCATTATTTCATTTGTATGCCCATTTTAGAGGGAGAAGCCCTGGAAATTTTCTCAGACCTTGATCATTTAGTCTTTCATCCTGATTTGAGTTCTCTGAATCTGCAAATGTGAATACATACATTTAATGGTTTCAAGTCTGATTTAAATTTTTTTTATGCCCAGGCATTTCTGGAGGGCACATTGGTTTTTATTGCTTTGAATGTTGCCATTATCTTGAGCTTAGACTAGAACTTCATGAATGATGATCTCTTCTATTGTTTGATATCTTATTGGAAGTTATGTGTGTAGCATTTGAATATTTTCATTGCTTAAATTCTTTGACTTCAATGGAATGATACTTTGAAAAGCTTTTTTCCTTGATTTCTAGAATTTTTTTAAAGGTGATGGTTTTTTGAATTTTGTATTGTTGAGGTTTCCTTCATTCAAGCTCAAGATGATATTTTTCTATATCTTCTTCCATTTCTCTTGGTGATGATTCTCTTTTTTTGAGCTTTACAATACCTATGATTTTCCACAAATTGTTGATGGATTTGAAACAATCTTATTCTCTCGATGACATATTATTAATTGTAGCTTTTGTTACATGGCCTTCTCAACCTTGATATCTGGGTATTGTTTTCATTTTGAAAGTTAACCTGATTTCTTTCATTTTGTTTCCATTCATTTGTAATGAAAGAACTTTGATTTTCATTTTTTTTTTTTCTTATGAGTTTGGATTTTTTCTTTCAGCTTGGAAATTGGGGTAAATTTGAATCTTATTTTGATGAATGCATCCTTTTTAGGCATTTTGATTTTCGATTTTCATGTTTATGTCATTTTGCAGCTTCATATTTGACAATCTATTTCTTAAAATTGTAATTTTTTTCTTATTTCATCTTATTCATTTGATTGTGCATCCGATGATCTTTGTTGAGATAATATTTTTGGCATTATTTGGTCTTCTACAATGTTCTTGAGGGTTTTTTGATTTCACCGCAAACTCTTCCAGGTTGAGTCTTTAACTTTAAACTTTATGTAAATTTTCTGTTTGAAGCCATTGAACTCTCATAAATGTGATTTTTGATGGGATCTCTTCATTGTAATTGGTAATCATTTTCTTACTTATTTTGACATGAAAACAAGTTTCAGAGTTTTAAGCTTATCATTTGAATTTGTCATTTGATTTTAAAGAGGTTTGACCACTTTTCTCGTGTATTTTGAGATATGTTTGCCATCACTTTGATAAAATAATTTTGAAATTAATCTCTTAATTCTTTTGATTTTCTTGTATTTTTATAATTACATTCATTGAATTCTCTAAGTTATGGTTTGTTTTTATCTTCCTTCTTAGTTTGTAATTTTGAGATATTTCTTTCTCACTAGTTGTAGATCTTATTTAATGTCTAGAAATTAACCATGTCATAACATTTTTATATCATTACCCCATTTTGATATTTTACACATTTCCTTTTTCTTGAAGAGTTGGATTTATAATTTGAAATTGTTTTAAGATGAAATGTTTTTAGACCTGAAGATCTTGTAGATATCACTATTTGAAAACCTTCTAAAACATGTTTTTATTTTAAATCATTTGTTTTCAAGTAATGCTTATTTTAAATTGTTATGAGAAATGTTATTTTATTATCACATTCTTTTATGGATGAAACTTTTGACTTGCACTTAAGTGTAGGTTCAATTTTTATTTGACTGTATGGTGATATTTCTTTTGTTCACTAAATCGAATTTGGGTAAAAAAAGTTTATATTTTTTCTCTTCTCGCCACTTATTCCTTGATGATTTTTTATCTTTTATTGATCTCGTAAAATTGTCTTAATTGTATCCCTTTGATCCTTTATTACCATTTCTTGAGCTCTTGTATCTATTATTTTCTTTGCATTCATTCTTACCTTCTATTGTTACTTGTAAGAAAGATAATGACTTGATTCTTTTGTATTGGTTTGCATCATGATAACTTGCTGATGAGGTTACATAGTGGAATTTCTATTGATTGCTGCAACTTTAACTTGATATGATGTTCTCACTTTCATGCTCTATTCTGGATTTTGATGAGAAATTAATACAGATGTTGAAAAATCTCTAAGAATTGTTATTCTTCAATACCTTGATTTGATGAAGCTTTCTGAGTTGTCTTATCATTATATTGTTGTACTTTGGCTCCTCAACTACTCTTAAGATAGTTACTTAACATACCATTCATACCCAAACTAGGTTTGCATTTCTGTAACTATGGTGCATTCACAAGATCAACTTAACTAAAATCACCTCCTGAAGCTTTATATGCTTAACTCCTTGCATGGTAGTTGGAATTTTGAGCTCTGCTTGTTAGACCTCCATATATCTGAATTGGTTTCTTCTTAGAAAAGTGTATTGATTTGTGGCTTTGAAAATTATTTTCCACTTTTTGAGCAAGTTCACTTTCATTTCTTCTTCAATAGCTCCATTACCAAATCTATATTTTCAAATATTGTAAGTTTAATCATTTATTAGTAATCAATGTTGTTGAACTTATTAAATCAAGACACTATTGTAAGTTGATTATGTTGGTGATGTCTATGGATCATTTTCTTTATGTATGTAATTTTTTATCTTAATTTCTTTTTAAAGACATATCTATTAATCCATTGTGATTTTTAACCTTATATCTCTTTAAACAAATGGTATCTTTTTTTCTTTATGTTTTAATGTATTTCTCACTTGATTTTTGATGAATCCTTACTATATATGTAGCACTTTTTTTTTTGATAAATGCATTACTATTTTGTAGCTTTAAACATTTCATTCCTACTAATACACCTTCAATCTAAAATCTAAATTTTTCATATCCTTTATCTAGATAAAATAGTTTAAATTACTCCTTTGATTGTTTAATCTCATTATTTGTATGAACTTTTTCTTGATTTTCTACTAAATTCGATAATATGACATTAGTCTTGATTTTGCCATTGCTCAAAATTTATATGTTCTTCATCATCTTATATCATCAATATTTAGCTTCTTGGAAAGTTTTTTTCTCCTTGTAAATACAATTGTTAGTATTATTCTTTTCATCTTGTTACTACATGTACCTTTCTTTTGTAATCTTCCATCTGCAGTTCCTTTTATGGGACAACTCATAAATTTCTGTATCATGTAGATTCTTTCAGCAAGTATTTCATTTTTGCATAGTAATCATTTTTTCAAAATATTTTTGCTTTCTCATCTGCAAACTATACCTACACACTTAAAGAAATAGTTAGAAAACATTTAGGCTTTTTGGCCTCTCTTATTTCCATAGTTTTTCTTCTTTTATTTTTCTTTTCTAAAATGATTATAGGAATCATATGTACTATAGAATATACCGCTCTTACAATTTATGTACATGTCTTTCCTATAACTTATACCTCTTGATGTCAGAGATCCATTTGCATGAAATTAGATAGTACAGGAATATGGATCAAAACCTTGAGCTTGTGACTGAAATATTTTTTTTTTGTTTCCAGGTACAATGCCAATGTGGATAGCGAGGATGAAGATGGAGTAAAGTTGGAGCTGGAAGTAGAGCAACGAAAATGAGAGAAACCCAAGGAAATGATGGTTTTTTCATACTCCTTTACTTTTATTTTCATGCACATGTACCTTCTACTTCAGTAGTTATGAATTATTTTGAGTTACATCCCATGGCTTGTGTGGGAAACATTGAAATTCCTTATGAATAAAACATTAAATTCTAGAACTGAGTTGTGTACTTCTTTCTGCATTTCATTTTTATGTATGGATTATATAATGAACTAAACAACTCAATAACATAATTGGATGTATTTAATCATGAAGGAAATAACTTTAAAATACCTGTAACTTTAGTAATGAACTCTCAATTACTGTAATCTACAACTCTGTCTGTTGTTCAAAAAATTAACACTCCACTTATTCTGTAATTCTGGTCTTCATCAAGCTAATACATCTTTCCTTAGGGATTTTGTGTTCTCTTGCTGAAGATAAACATGGAATTGCAGACTATGTGATTTGTTACATTTTGTAACAACACACATAGCTAGCAAATTACATGTAATCATTAATTTAATGCAATATGATACGGCCAACATCCCCCATGTAATTTCTCTCTGCTTTAAAACCTATTCTATCCATCGTGGCCTACACCACCTTCTCACACCTCTCCTTTTCTTGTCGTGTTTGTTTACCCTACCCCATTATTCACTCCTCTCACCTAGTGTCGGAAATGAGCCTCACCCTACTCATTTCCCCTTACCTAAATATCCCCTTCCATTTCCCAGGATCAACAAGCCCACACACCCTTTTCCCCTTGTCCCCTTGATCTAACCCATGCAACTCGCCGAGCCACCCCCAACTCACTACCTCAACTCCCAAGTCGGCCTTGACCTAACTAATATAACACTTAACTCTCATGCCCTAGAACCCAATACTTCCCAATTCTCATTTCTCTAACTCGGTCATCTCCACCCGAGTCACTATGGAGACCTCCTCACCACTCCATATTGGCTCACTCTCCCTCACCTAAGCTCTTCTTTGAGATCATCCCATCACTTCCCATTCTCTGTATCATCACTATAGTGACCAAGCTCACTTCAACCAACTTGGTCTAGTTCCTACATACAAGGTGAGCCACTCCACTCACCTCCAAACATGGCAGTCATTAGTGTGGATCCCAATTCAGCCTATCTCCCCCACACTCGCGTAACTACATTACCCACCTCTTCTAAATCTCCATCACCCATGCTTATTACCTAACTACTGACCCAACCTTCCCGAACTAACCGATCATGTTGATCCTGTAACCCTTGATCTCGGTCATTATAGTGACCAAGATCACTTTTTTACCCTCCTCATCTATACCTCAATTCTACTCTACACTCATCCTTTCCAACCTATCTACCATGACTCATGAACTAGCTCGCAACCACCTACGACTACACTCTACTTCACCTCGTAAGCCACATAATTCCTCTTCCTCCATGACTTTCGATTATCCCTTCGTGATTCACGTTCATGACTCCCTCATCACCCCTCTTCCCCTACGAATCACTCATTCTCCCTTTGCATATCACATTCATGAATACCTCCTTACCCCTCTACCACACAAGTTTCTCACTCACACATCCCAACAATTGTTCCTCGCTTTGATCCTCACACACTCCATGAGGAGTCACTATAGATACTTGTCTTGCCACCACTCTACCACCCTATCCTCAACTCACCCTCTTCGTGAGCTCCACCAACTTAACCGCACACCCAAATTATGGACCTCACAACACAACGAGTTCTATTACAACTCACCCATTCACCCCACGCCCTTGAGCCATGCTCTAGTACTCCTCCTAGCCTCGATCACTACACCTCAAGTGACCTCATGAACCATCTCTACACGATGACCTTTCCCCTCTCCGATCTTCCCAATCATATTCATAGATGTGACTCACCCTCCCAATCACCACATGGCTTACATCGATTCAACCCCGATCCACTAAGCATAGATCACCAAGTTGGAGTAGCTACTCGGCCCAACCATATACAACACAAATCACGCATGACCTAGATTTACGAGTTCTCCATCTAGCTCGACCCATCTCACTTCCACCCCTTCTAACTCACCCATCTTATCATCTCACTTGCCAATTTTCCTAGACCACATACCTTGTCCCCTTTTATGCCTTGCTTATTTTCTTTAAACTTGAAGTCAATCAACTCAACTTCTACACACACCTAATTCTTCCGCTTGCATTCACCTTTGTATATAACCATCATTATTTTTACATAAGCACATGAGTGGAGAAACATTATTATGGTCTTAGTCAATATGCATTTTTTCATGGATCCTTTCTTACCTTATCTTCAACTGGAACTTTTGATCCCACATTACGCTACGACCATTTGCATTAATGAAAAGAAGTCACTTGAGGGGGAATCGGGCATATCATTTCTTGTTCAATTATATTACAACAAATAAATATTCATCAATCAATTGATGTTATGGTATTTTCCTTGATAAATAAATCTTTTTAACCATTCATAGACTCAAATGAAGCATCCCTTTGATTGCATGTCCAGGTTTTGGGATATCAAGTCGATCATCTAAGACCGCAAATGTGGATACCAACGTCATAGGGTTAGACAACCCCATCTCATCTTCAATTTTTATTTACATCCTTCCTGCTCGTAACACACAACCCAAAAGGGAATATTGAAGACATTACAAAATACAACTTATGCATAAGGTCCCTTATTTGAAGACACAAATACAATATAAAACAAAACAAGACAAAATAATCATAAAAGCTGGATTAATAAAAATGACGGTTTTAGATATTTTATAAGTTAATATAAATAGAAACTAAGTGTTATATTGAAGTTCTCGATTTAAATATTTTTATTTAATATTTGAATGGATTGAAATAATTGAAATAAGATGGATATGGTGCTAACCTTGAATTAACTTACCTCATTGTGTGTTCGACTATAGCAGATCGACATGTGAATGGGCAAATTTGTGATCGAATGGCGTCGGAAGGGCAAGACGATTTATTTTCCTATACTCAGCACTGGGGACGATACTAGGGTGCCCAGGGGTGCCCTAGTCTGTAATTTGGGTTCTATAGATAGCGAGAGAAAAGATCATAACGTTAATTCATTAGTGTCACAATATCTCTTAAATACCTTTGCTCCTATCACATGGGTGCCGTAATAATGTCACCTATGTCACGGTGCGTGTTACCTACAAAACCCTATCCAAAGAATCAACTCCTAAAAATAAAAATGCATATGAATAGGTGGGTCGACCACTACAATTTGCAAAACTAGTGGCCTTACGACTTAGCGTTGTACTACATTTCAGACCTAATGTAGTTCTATGTTTGTGTGTGTGTAATTTTTTCGAGGTGGCCCAACACCAATTGCGTAATAGGAGCAATAACTAGATGTAAAATACAAATGGTGGATGGAATGGAAAGAATACAACCCTTTCCCCCTATGTTTGTGTGTGATGAAAATGTATAAAATTCCCAAATGCGAGTCCATTGGCTTAATAGATAGTTTCCCTTAATAGTGATATGTCTGCTTATCCATAATGTAGTATGTTATGTTTATATAGGGATGTCTTGCTCAAATTTCGACACTAGTGACCCAAAACTACTGACTATGCCCTAGGAGAATACACAGAGTAACCATTAGGACCGAACTCAAACAAAGAAATTTAGACCACAAATTACGACAACACAGTGCAAAATCATGGACTAGGGTGCCCTAGTGCAACCCTAGGCACCCTAACATAGACCTAAATACGAAAACTAAGAAAATTAAAACACCTCGAGACACCACTAAAAGATGCCCAAAACTACTAAGACAAATGACCACCTTTGAACTAAAAAAACAATGATACCGATTAAGCGACAAGAAGACAAAGGATGGGTCACTAGTGAATACATTTATTATAAAAGATATATATATAAAATAACATACCCAATGATATTAATGTAATAGTAAGTGGTGATTTTTGACTACATTTTCCCCTACTTTATGTTGGTGAGTAGAAAGATCAGCAATATAAAGTAGTTATAGATGCGTACCTAATAAAAAACTGGAGAATCCCAAGTTGTAGAAGAACGTGTAGATGTTTAGTACAAGTGCGTCAATAGATCTATAGAAACGTTTAGAACCATGGATCGAGTGAGTTGTTCCATGTAATGTATCTAAAATTACAAATATTGTGACGAGGTGTGTAAAATGAAAATGATGATTAGATTAAATTGAGTGTGGTTTGATAACAAATAGGTGGGTAGGGAGTGATCATTTCCCAACATGAAAGCTTGTATATGAATGGAATAATGGGGGATTTGGGCATCCTATCGCTAGAGGAAGAGTGTAGGGTGAAAAGTGTGTTATTTTCCAAATTTTAGCTACATCCTCAAGATCTAGCAGTTGTAGAGAGACTCTAGATAAAAATGCTAAGATTTTGGATCCAAATGATTTTGATTAAACATTTGATCCATATAGGAGTGATAAGAGGAAAGTAAATCTTACCCCCACTCCACAGGTGTCTCTGTAATGTAAAGGCTTCCAAGTTGGGCCATCTAGAAGTGAACGCGATAGAGAGTGAGATGAATTCCAATTTAGGTCATCTGGAAGCAAACACGATAGATATAGATGACCATGACTTAGGTCATCGTGAAGCAACACTTGAATGGATGAGATGACTTCCAAGCTAGGTTGTTTTGAAGTGAACATAGAAAATAAAATAAAATCCCAAGTTAGGCCATTTGGGAAATAAGTGGTGAATGTAACTCCCAAGTTAGGTCATCTAGGATACCACTTGTAGATTTGATTTGAATGCATTGATTTTGATTAGTTGATTGATTGTTTTGATTGGTTACTCATGGAGAGGTTTTTTGATAATTTCCCTCAGGTTAGGTCATTAGGGGAAAGTTACAAATATTTGATGACATGTCACATAATACAATTTTTAGTCACTTATTTCCCCAAAGTTAGGTCATTAGGGGGATTTGATAGGCTAGAGCGTGTGATCATGTTTGGGAAATGTTAAACAATTGTTGCCCCCATATTAGGTCGGTATGGGGTGATTGATGGTGAAATATCACAAAGTATAAATTTCAGGTGTTGGATTCATAATATTGAAACACATGGTTATATAAGAGGGATTGTAAGTGGACCCCAATAATATCCCTCCTTTCGGTGAAAGAGAAAGTGGATAGCGAAGAACAAACTCTAAGCCGAAAGTATAGGAAAGAGGTTAAAATGCACACTTGGTGGATAAAAGATTGTAGCTAAGAGATATAATGTCGGTGAAATATGGACCATACGGTGGTAAGAGGAATTTGAAAATAATTTCATA
This sequence comes from Taxus wallichiana var. yunnanensis, assembly GCA_018340775.1. Classification (NCBI taxonomy): domain Eukaryota; kingdom Viridiplantae; phylum Streptophyta; class Pinopsida; order Cupressales; family Taxaceae; genus Taxus; species Taxus wallichiana. Next base: position 175,381,739 of record CM031238.1, read on the forward strand.
AACGGGGTGTAAATTGGAGCAAAAATGTGCAAGATATGACCAAAACGATGTAGCGTGTATTAGTTACGATAATAAGCATGAAATATGGACCATAGTAAAATTACTATTAAAAGGGACTATAAATAGTAAAGTTAAAAGGTAACTACCACTTCATTTTTCTTTTATGCAAGTGTGAGAGTGTATACTGATTGAGTAGAGATGCCTCATGTGAGACTATTAAATCCTATCTGGTTTGAGAGAGTGGTGGTGACCGGTGTGGCATCACGTACTAGTGCAGAGTTGGTAAGTGTAGCGTTTTTACAAAAATGTAGAGTGTATTAAGCACTTGACTTGAATTTATGAAACTTTAGGGTTTTTTAGTTTCTCAACATTTAGGACCAGGACAAGAGCAGTGAGGGTTTTATTGACCGCTTTGAATGGAGCACGAACTAGGCTCAGTGTCCTACTCTCGGGTGCGTTAGTCTTGTATCTCGACGCCCTGGTCCAATTTTTTTTTGATGGATAATGCTAGGGCATATGTTGTTAGTATGTTGACTAATGGTATTTGACTGTGGTAGGTGTACTAAAGTTTCTTTTGTTGTTTTTTTGGTGTTGTGCAGAGGGATATTTACTAGATGGAGTTACTGTGGTGATCGACACTTGAGTACATTACTGGGATGGGGTTTGTCAGATGATGATTGGGATGTGATAGACCATGCGCCACCGAGGAATATAGCATGGATGGGGGATATGTGACATAATATAACCATGTTGATTGCATTATGTGATAGGTGGTGTGTCGATATGTGCACATTTTGGTTGCCCTCAAGGGAAATGACGGTGACAATGGAGGATGTATATCACATATTGTGATTTTATGTGGTTGGAGAGTGAATATCAGTTCTGGTAGGAGTGGATTTGAAGCACCGGATGCACTCGAATAGACGATATTTTGTAGGATTCTAGGTTCTGTCGAGTCCCATATTAATTTTGATGTGATATTACTGATCTAGGGTTCCACGGTTACGGAATTTGATCACAGTGGTGATAGTGTCATGTATAATAGTGGAGGAAGAAATGTTGGCATATTTTATAAGATGCATGACATATGCTAGCTTGAGATAGAGGATGGGATGAGATATGCATGGGCACTGATGTGTTTTGACCTATTTATCCAAGGATTTGTATTGGTTTACATAGGATGAGCATGGTGGGCGTATATGGGGCACCAAATTGCTACATGTATGGGAATATGAGAATATAGCCATATTAAGGCCAATTGAAGGGCCTAGAGGAGAGTGGGCTCGACAAAGATATTTTTTGATCTTTGGGTTGATATCTACTGTAGGAAGATGGACACTGAGATAGTTTGAGCCACGATAGATAATATGGGGTGGTCTCGATGATATGGAGGCCATATTGGGATTATGGCAGATGGCCTTAGGATCTTTATAGAGTTGGGATTTATTTGGAGGACCATGTGGCTAGAGGAGTGGTTTCCATAAGTGGCGGAGTTGTTTCATGTTGGGAGTGTATCACGATAGTTTGGTATGGTGCATGATGTGCCCCGGATCAATACGTATGGTTACAAGCTATTAGGGCCCCTAGGAGGGAGGTTTCTAGTCAAGGCCCATAGTAGATAATTTTATACCACGAGAGCGGATGTGGTACTCCCAATGATAACACTTGTAGATGGAGATGACATGGGGTGTACGAGAGGATTATCGAGTGTTGTGGGTAGTACATCGATGGTTGTTTTTATATCCAGTTCTCACAGTGCCATGGACTTTCCGGTACAAGGAGTGGGTGAGGGAGATGGCTATGACCCTATAGTGGTGGTGTGGAAAATCGTAAGTACTTGTATATACTCTTTTGTTGTGGTTAAGGAAATGTTTATGTTTTGTTGTACATGGTTGACTAACATGAGGGTGTATGTTGTTTATGGAGGAGATGTTTATTGGTCATTGATAGTAGACACATTGATTCACACATTGATGTGGAATGTGCCTAGAAATGTGCTATGCGCAGAGAGATACTAGATCACGTGGACAATAGTGCAAGAGAGAATGTCGATTTGCTTGAGCTAGTAGCCATAAAGCAGATCTGACATGTTTGGCGCTACTTGGTGAGAGAGACGAGGCATGTGGGGAGATTAATCATGCTTGAGAGGTGGTACGTGGTGGTCCCTTGGCCCAAAACATGTTTGCACAATATGTAGATTTATAGTGTCATTTCTCAGAGAAGAACATGGAGAGTATGATGTTTCATAGGTAGGTGGAGAAGTTTCAGGGTAGAGAAATGTGGCATCGCGTTGTCGTACATGAGGCATCTAGTTCTAGGGCTCTCTTGCTTACACGAGAGTGATAATTATTATGAGGTTTGATACTTATGATTTAATATGAGGTAGGGGCCTTTCTCCCGGTGATGGAACATATTTTTGGATGATGATTGTATGACGATATATGTATGGACATCGATTTTGATATATGTGAGACCGATACTTGAGATGTTTCTTTATTGTGATGTAGTGGATATGGTATGGTTCTATGGTTGTTGTTCTAGTATGTTTGTTTTAATGTATGTGATGAATATAAATTAGTATGAGGATATGAGTAATGGTAGATAAAATATGCATGGTAAATGAGAATGCTAATAACAAATGTAATGTAATTGATGAAATGAATCAATATGTAACGTGTAGGCAATGTAATGAAGATGACATAACAAATATGAAAAATAGATAAATAGATCGTAATTAATTGATAATAACATAATGTGAAACAAAAATATGCGAAAATAGAGGGGGTGGGATGAGCGATCCCCCAACATAAGGAAGAGTAGGGTCACGTAATAAGACCCCTCGGTGAGTCAAGTGTGATGCATCATAAGTAAATGATTGAGGTGTGCTAGATGAATGATAGATTGTATGATGAAAGTTTGTTAAAAATGAACCCTCAACAGTCATATAAGAACCATCAAAACACAAGTGCATCATCGGGGATTGAGGTGATAATGATCACCTACCAACGACTAGGATGACGGGTGGAGGTGGAATCATATGGAATGGATGGAGCATGAGTGTATGAACTGAAGTGCATGTCATATGGAGTGACCATGGGGTGTGCAGAGACTGGTGGAAACCCATGGGATACATGTGATGGATAGTGCGAATGAGGTGGATGTAATGAATGTTGTGGTGGAAGTAATGAACGTGGTGGATAACATGCATGTGAGGGTGGGGAATGACAGATAAAATGAGTACTAGGAAAATAAGACGTAGGGGGTGTAGGCCTATGCTATCATGGTAAATGAGACAATGATTGACCATGAAATGCAAAATATATGACACTAGTGTCCTCAAATTGTTGCAACCTCTCACGTAAATCAAGACATTCATTGTCATGATGGCCACTACTACGATGGTAATTACAATAATATTGATCATGTTGACATTGTAAATTGTAGGGAGGGTGGTGTTGGTGGGAAGGAATTTAAATTAATCACTCATCAAGTAATACATGCAACACATCATGAGGTCAAGCATTAGGTGAAAACATATAGGCTCCCGGTAATGAGGTGAAATAGTGGTAATAATAATTGATTCTTGAGTTGGAGAAACATGTGCAGCATGTGGAAAATGGGGATGAGGTTGTTGCATGTGCACTTTCGGTTGAGATACGGGTTGCTTTTTATTTTGCTAGGAGGTGGGGTAGGAAGAGCACCTTTTTTGGAATTTAAGCTAAGGGTGAAGGTTTCTTACGATGTACTACTAGAGGTGTAGGTGGAACAATAGAGGACATAGTAGTCGGAGAAGTGTGAGGAGGCTCTTATAGAGGAGAAGAGAGAAGCTCATGTTCTATATTGATAACCTTGTAAGACAATAGTATATATGACTCACAAGTATCATACTATAATTGTTTCTTTAGAGGAGGAATAAGACAATGACAAAAGAGGGCTGCTTTCCCAAGTCACTAGGGTGAAATATAAGTTAATGTATACATGCATTAAAGAGTAAGATGTGATCTGAATAGGTTCAAAACAACCTTGATGCAGAGTAGTAATGTGATGGTATGTGACCCTAGGAACAATATTGATGATAAATCGATGAAGGAATGCATCCTCCATATCATAGAAAGTGATGATAAAACCAAAAAGGAGATGGTTATACCATTATAGTGTGTCATCGATAAGACTACAACGGAAGGACTTAAGCAAAAAGTGATCATTGGAGTAGTTGGTCATAAGTGTGCAATAATGTATAACATGGGTATGAGGATCGGTACTATCAAAGGATGTGATAGTAGGCATGAAAATTTCTTTAGGGAAGAAAAAAATTATGAATCGTTTTAGGGATGGGATTTCCATGTAAAGAGTTGTGTTGATGGAGGCATAATAGATTGTACTTTCTAAACTAAGAGTATGAACTTGTGTTTGGAGCTTTCTGACATGCATGAGAGATAAAAGATCCTATGAGTGGATTGTAGGAGATGGAAAAAGTGTATTAAGTGGTTGAAGTTTTCCGTTATGAGCGATTATAGGAATCTTAAGAGGTGATATGGTGGAATCGAGATGCTAAAGATGTGGTGGTAGATGTAGACGTAGGAGTGGTAGTATGACTAGTATCAACAAACACTCGAGTAGGTGTAGTGAGCAAGGAAGAAAATTCAATAGGTGAAGATATAATAGGAGTGGGAGAGGATATGGGAATAGAAGGAGAAGAAGCAATAGTGGGGGTGACTCATGTGTAATAGTAGAAAACTTTAGAGCGGAAAGTCACATGTAGTGAGTATGGAAAGAAGGAGACCCATGATGTTGATTAATAGAAGATGAGGTTTCGAAAATGATGGTATGGTTATCACAAGAATAAATAGGGTCATAAATGAAATAAGAAGGAGAATGCAAGCTCAAAAGAGATGTGTGAAGAGGGCAATCGGAAGTAGTAGAAGACATAGGATAAACAATAGGGGTGGCGGGGGGATATGTAGGAGGTACACCGGATTTGAAATTAATGCCTAATAAATAATCGATGATAGAAGGATATAAAACATCATGTGGCATATCTTAAGAATAATAATAAGGATCGCATGAAATTGGATGGCATGAAATGCAACAAGTGAAAGAAATATGGTCATCAAAAAGGCATATACCTATAGGAGAATCGGAGGATTGGTTAGCACATAATGTTGGCCTTCTAGGAGGGTTTGTTGAATATCATAAGGTAAGATCATAGGAGCACTACATAAATCCCTAAGCTCAACCCACGCTTGACCTCATCATAAATAGGATTGACACTAAAATGAGACATAAAGTATGAAAATTAAAACTATGCTAATCAATAGGGTATAAAAGAGGATCCAAAAGAAAAACGTTCGAAACGTAGGGTTCACCAAAATGATTAACTAAAAATAGGGGGTTTTAGATATTTTATAAGTTAATCTAAATAGAAACTAAGTGCTATATTGAAATGCTAGATCTAAATATTTTTCTTTAATATTTGAATGGATTGAAATAATGGAAATAAGAGGGATATGGTACTAACCTTGAATTAACTTACATCATTGTGTGTTGGTGTGCAGTGAGAATAATATGTGGACTAGGAAAGTTGTGGTGAATGGCATCGGGAAGGGCATGTGCTTAACTATTTTCCTATATTGAGGTGCACGAGAGGATCTTTAGGGCACCCTGAGCTACTCTAGAAAATGCAGACTCGAGCACTCAGAGACTGTAGAAAAGCTCGGAACATGAATTCAAAAGTGTCGCAATATCTCTAAAATACCTTTTCTCCGTCACATGGGTGTCGTAATAATGTCACATATGTCATTGTGAGTGTTACCTAAAAAACCTTATGTAAGGCATCAATTCCTAAAAATTAAAATGCATATGAATAGGTCAGACTGGCCTCATATGCCAAACTAGTGGCTTTACGACCAAGCGATGCACTACATTTCAGACCTAATGTAGTTTTATGTGAGCGTGTGATTAATTTTGTGCCTAGGGTGACATTGCGCAATGATACGTGATCATAAGGGGCACTAACTAGATGTAAAATGAAAATGGTGGATGGAATGGAAAGAATATAATCCTTTCCCCCTATTTTTGTGTGATATATAGATGTAGAAGATGCCTAAATTCAATCCCTTGCCTTAGTAGATAGCTGGCCTTGATAGTGAGATGTCCGCCCATAATGTAGTGAGTATGTTATGTTTATATAGGGATATCTTGCTCAAATTTCAACACTAGTGACCTGAAACTACCGATTATGACATAGGGCAATACATAAGGTAACCATTAGGACCGACCTCAAACAAATAAATTAAGACCACAAATTATGATGACACGGGGGCCTAAAATTATGGACCGGGAGCCCCGAGGCACATCGGTGCAACCTAGGCACCCCAACATAGACTTAAAGAGACAACAGAGAAAATTACAACAATTGAGACACCATAAAAGATGCCCAAAACTACAGAGACAAATGATGACTAAGTAGACAAATAACAATGACGCTTGACTAACTAACAACAAGACCAAAGGATGGGTCACTTGTGAATACTTTAATTATGCAAGATCCATAAATAAAATAGCATACCCAAGTAATATTAATGTAATAGTAAGTGTGTGATTTTGTGACTACAAAACCCCATAAAATGGGGATAAAAGTCAACTCACCACCCATGTACTAACCCTCACCGAATCACATTGAATTTTGTCCCATCAAACTTACCAATGTACATGCCCAATACAATTGCACCCATGTGTGTCACACTCCCCTATATACTCCAAATCTATAAAACCACATTCATCCACATTCATATCTCATAAGCACTCTAGACATCAATACTTGAGTTTTCTTGCTCTCTTACTCACATACCTAAGTTTTGTAGGCATTTAAGAAGGAAAGGAGAAGCACAAAGGATAGATTTAACTTGTTGTAGCATTGTCAGAGTGACATACCACCATAAGAAGGAATCACAACAGTTATTGGCTTGCGATGTCCCTGTAATTCTCGGTGAAACACATATATGATTTTCATTCGATATGAGTCGGGAATAGTTGTCATTTCATTTACTATATATTTATTTTACATTTTAAAATGGTTTTTATGTCCTTGAGAGGGTTAAGGATCGAGAACGAGGAAGGTCCCTAACCACCAAAAACAACTAAAATTTTCCAAGTGTACTTGTGTTCGGAGTTTAGATTTAGATCGAAGAGGTTTACCCATTTTATTTAATTAAATAAACCAAAATTGTCCTTGGGGTTACAATGGCATCATAAGCCCATTTTTTTAAGTAGTTTATTTGATTTTTCATATTTACTAATCCATCTTGTAGGTGATCCACATGTAAGCATACAATACCATTCTAGTATTTATAAACTATAATACTTATTTTTTACATTTAAAATTATTTTTGTAAATATATGTATCTTACTATTTATTTTTTAAATATATTTTATAAATCCATATTTATGGTTTACTAGTGATATTTAATTTTTATTTTTATAAGTTTAAGAAAAATAATTTAGGTACACCTAGAAATATCACTAAAAATGATAAATTTCAAATGAAATGATAATAATTTGCAATAATTGTAATTGTTACATTTAATTGAGAAAGTATAAGAAAAAAATTTAATGGTTCAAGATTTGAATTCTTAATTTGTGAAAAGAAAAACTTCATCCAAATTTACATTTTTCATGGAATTATTAATATAGAGTTCACTCCATCAAATTTATTATGCCGGTAGGCATTCCTAACTAGACATTAGACGACCACCTATGACATGTGTCATTCAACATGCGAGAAATATTGGGCATGGCTGGTCATTAACCCATGGAATGATCCCAATCATCTACATGTCCATCAATGAGAAACCATAATTATTGATAAAATCCTTAAACAATTAAAACAAGGGCTACGTACATAAAGTAGCCTCACCGTAAGTAAAGGTTAAAAGCAAATTGTTTATATGCGAAGCAAGGTATTGGTAAGGAATTGAGAACTGAGTGAGATTCCTCCTGGTTGGTCTGTTTTCATTTGTTAAATCTTAACTGAAATTGACAATGCCTCTGCAGAAGCCTTCCGTAGCTACTTTGGATGAATGGTTTGCATATGTGTTTTGAAATAGATTTCAAAGGTTTAAATGTCTATAAGCCAAAGAGATTACAGAAATTACCACTAGCTGAAACATCTATAGATTGCATAGGGGGGGGGACTGGAATGCAATGAAGTATGCAAATAACATTAAATGAAAACCATGTTTAGTGTTTTTTATCATATTTAATACCGACAACCAATTCACAGATAACAAAAACAACAAGTCTGGTAAAGAGAACAAATACACGGTATAAGCCCTCGCTTTACAAGAAAACTATTTCCACACATTTATGCATACACAGGGTTTCAATAATATTACCAAAGAGTATTGAAGTGTTTGACTATCAAACTAGTATCATTTTTTCCGTATTCTAGAACTTGTGTGTTGGTATTATTGGCATGGGCAAAGTACGCAGGCCCATTTTATGCCATCACCATATATACAATATATATCAGAATAACAAAGACAACTTAAACTGACATTGTGGTAGGAGGCATCTAAATGAACCTTTTCATAACCTGCAGAAGAACTTTGAATCAATAAAGGAAACATATAGGTGGAAATGCTTACACGGTTAGATGTCATCATTAATCCACATGCATGAAGTGATTGGTTTGGAAAGTACATGCAATTACGATAGAAAATTTCTATGTAAACATGAGTAGAATTTAGAAAGGATAAACAGGATCAATTCAAAAGAGTATGGCTAAAATGGAGATATTTTAGCAAGTTATTAAAAATAATTAGCATGCTACTCCTGGAATGTGATATTAAGTACGGCAATTAAAAGCAAGAATGGTAGAGCAACATCTTTATTCTAATGTCTTTAGCATACGTACAAGGTTTCATCCAATGCTGTCAATACAAATCTAACAGATTGCCTTTCTAGTAATCACATCTTTAGCCTGCATACAAAGATGTAAAGAACATGGACAAAATTAAATTTACTTTAAAAAATTTTGTAACTACAAGAAGTTCAGATAGCATAAGGCTAAATGCTGAAGGCCAAAAACAATAGTATTGCTATTTAGGATGCAATGTAAAAGTTTGTTAATCCATGCATATCAAACAGAATGACTATTACAAATTTGATTTTCAAAAATGTTGCAGTGTATGAAGTGGAGCTCCAATTTTAGATCTTGAAAATAAATATGGAGTAGTATTATAAATTGTCTTTCATTTGTATTTGAAATGAAATAGTTGAGACATATGTGGGAATGGGATAACTGGTTTACCTTAAAATGATGGTCTTTGATAGAGTATGGCTTGAAGATGCATAATGCTTTCTTGGATGAAATTGGGATGGAATGCCTATAGCAAATGAATGTGAGTATTAGTATGAGTAGAGCATATAGTATTCCCAATGTTGCTGATTATTGAAAAGTAGGTGAAGGAAGCATGCTTTCGTCTAGAGTAGTTGTCATTTGTCTAATGATATTATTTTTGTCTATTGTGAAGATGCCATGCAATTTGTAAAGTGTGATAGTTGTTCATAACAAATTCTTTGTCTTCTATGTATTTCGGATATGTCGTAGCATAAGAGAAAGGTATCAATTGATTAGAAACTTGTTTTTAGATATGCATTGGATGGATGTTTTGTCTCGTGCTTTTAATGCCGCATAAAGACGGTGTGGCAATATGCATATGGGTATTCTTATTCATACATTACTACAATATGCTATGTCTCGCATGCAATGGTGGTGGACGATCCATAGTCTAGTTGTTTTTTTTACAAATTGGTTCAAATGGGCTGAAATAGGCCTTTGACGATCAATGTTCCTTCAACATGTATGGAGCTAGAGAGAAATAGTGGGTTGTATTAATGGCAATGTGCAATAACTAATTTGTATTTGAGATGCAGCCAAATGATATAAGGAAATGTATGTTATAGCTAAATCTATTGCAATTGGAAGATTGGAATAGTGGGTTATTATTAAGAGGATACAAAGAATTTAAATTCTTTTCAAACACATGAGTCTCGTTCAAAGATCATCAATCGTGTTTTTTTCCTAAAAATTTAAATGCTTCAAAACATAACGTGGTTTGCAACTACATCTAACAAAGCATTAGGCAGTTGTTGATACCACATCTTTTTCAGGTATTCTTTGAAATAGTCCATATTTTGTATAGATATCTACTAGGGTACTTACAACTACATCTAACAAATCATTATGCTTTTGATGGTTGTAAATGCACATTCTGCTTACTACACACAACGTCTCTGAAGATTACATATTTTAAATTATTGCAGACTTGTATTTTCATGAGCATGGTTTTCATAAAGAACATATTTAAATGTATGTCAAGTGCAGAGTTTTGATAGATGTATGTAAAGAGTTTGACCAAGTGAAAGGACGAGACAGTTTGTCATGGAATACAATTATTGCAGCATACAGAAGACATGGTTATTGTCATAAGGCACTCACATTGTTTCACCATATGCAAGAAACAGGTCTTCAACCCGATCAGTTTACATTTGCGAACATACTCCCAACCTGTGGTAAAATAGAAGCTTCAGGAATAGGATATGGACATCCATCAAAGCATAAAGGATAGAGGAATTTTGTCAGATGTGGTTGCAAATGTCCTGGTAGACATGTATGCAAAATGTGGAACCGTAGACAAGGCACGTAAACTGTTCGACAGAATGCCTTTTATAATTACTTAGAAACATTCATGGCCAAAATGGTGGTGTCATGAACAGTAATGATTGTTGGATATGCGAAAAATGGATTTTTTGAAAATGCGTTATAATTACTTACAAACATTCATGCACTTGCAATTGGCAGCTATGAAGCCAAATTCCACAATCTTTGTCAAGCATCATCGCTGCCTGTGCCAAAGTGGGAGCTTTGGAACAGGGTATGGACATCTGTCAAAGCATAATGGATAGAGGAATTTTGACTGATGTAGTTGCAACTTCCTGGCACAGATGTATGCAAAATGTGAAAGCATAGACAAGGCACGTGAAGTGTTTGATAAAATGCCATGGTTGCAGGATATGGATGAAATGGATTTGTTGAAAAGGTCCATCAAGTGTTTGATAGAATGCCTGAAAGAAATGTGGTCTCATGGACCGTTTGATAGACTTCTGAAACAACCCACTCAGGCAAGTCAAACAAGTAAATTATTATGTACAGTTTAAAAATGCATACACATTTAATATTACGTACTGATTGTGCGTATGACAGAGATGCCATGGAGCGAGGAAGGGCAGAGACTATTTTTCGTTGGATTGGGAAAACTTGGGAAGGGTGACTGGACAGGGATATCCTTTGAAAAGATGCAGCAACATATACTGATAAAAATCAGTAAGCAGAATTAGACGCAGCTAATTTGAAGATGCAACAAGGTCAATTAGAAACACATCTTTAAGTTGACAACAAAAACACACCTAATCATGTTAGTCAGACATACTAACACATGAGGGTTGATGATGCAATGAGTCTTCAAATACAATTAAATGAGCTTGCATATGAAGATGGGAAAAATAGATTTCTATTGAAAAAGTAAAAAGGAAACAAACATATTTCAAAATACGTTGCTATTTGGAAAAACATGAAAAGTGAAGACTGAATCAATGGAACGAAGATAGTATATTGATAAGTTGTAAGGACATATCAGATCAAGGAAAAGAATGGAAACTTGAAGTGACTTTGCTGTTAAAGAAAACCAGAATAAGGCCTTCCAGGTTGTAATGCATTTAAAGTAATGAAAACTACATTACTGTAGCAGGTTGTTTAGCACCTATGGAGGAATCTAAGAAGGTGGGGAAAGCTTCAAAAACAGCTAAAATGCTTCTGAAGACTCTAATTAATCGAAAATTAGGGTACTCTTCGCGACATTACTCTATGCATTTGTAGACCCTGGAGCTATAGTGTTAGGGTACATCCACTATAGATTTTGGTCTGTGGCTTTTGGACTTTAAGTTGGGTTACTTGTGTCCCTAACTTTCCTGTCATAACAAGGTGAATTTTGCATCCTATTGACCTGTTGTGGTCACTACGGCACATTGATACTAACTCTATAAAGAAATTTAAAAATTTACCAACTCTTGGATTTGAGTAAGCAAATATGACTTGGTAGATAGTAAATTGGGACTTGATAATAATTATTGATTTTCAGATAAACTTCGTTTTCATATATGGGATTTTTCTTAAACCTCTACATACTAGAATGCAACTTAACCTGTTCAATCACTGTGTGAAAGAGCAGATGAAGATTAATAAATTCACATTCAAATGTTGGGTTGCTTGGACTAAGATTAGCAGAGTTTTGATAGATGCATGTAAAGAGTTTGAGCAAGTGAAAGAACAAGACAGTTTCTCACGGAATACAATTCTTGCAGCATACAAAAGACATGGTTGTTCTCACAAGGCAGTCACACTGTTTCACCATACTCCCAGCTTGTGACGGGGAGGCACCCTTGTGATGTGCATTAGAATTTATAAATGTATATGCAAGAGTTCATTCAATTTATGATCCCCTAAGGATATCATATGAAAAAGATATTTTTTCTAAGAACACAATTGTGGATTTTACCTACTAGAGTAAGGGTTTGAAATGTACATTATCAAGACTTGTGGAAGGAGCATGTTGCAAAGCAAATGTATTTTAACAGAAAATAAGATGGACGACTTAGACAACAAAACCAAAGATAAGTACTAGAAATACATTGAACAAATGTAATTTCGTAGATACATCTATGGCTTTCTAGAAAAGGAAGAAGCATAATACATTGGCTGCAGAAGAGCAACCTCAAATGCAGTAACTGTAGCAGAAGTTTGCTTGCATTAAAGATATGTAGGACATATTGAAAAAGGTTCCTGGGGACACATTTAAAGGAACACACAAACAGTGTGGCATATGAACAACTTCACTGTGATATTAGATTCAATGAGCCAGAGAAATCAAGCATTGGAAGACATTGTGAAGCATTTTGAGAGGACACTACACCAAATGCAAACTTCAAGTTCATGTATTTGGATTTAGTATTAAGAACAACAAACACATGGAAGATAAGCAAGATTAGATCAAGTTCTGACTCAATATGGGCTAGATTGATGAATCAGAATGTGGTGCAGTTAGTTCAATGCATGTAAATCTATATTTGATAGTCCATATTCATTGTATCATGAAGTCAAGTATTGATGGAAGCTATATACACTGGGGAGAGATGTATAAGTCCACACTTCACATAATAGAAAGAAAAGATAAACTAAACCATTGGCAGTGTTATCATTTGTCTAAGCTTGGACACAAACCAGTGCCTTGAAGATGTTTGTGCTCCTGGTATTTAGACATGCTATGGATTTATTGAAGACAACTGTTGGAATGTTGGTTGAACTGACGAATGTGTAAATGAGGTAGTTTGAAAATATGCTTTGAATACATGTAGAATTTATGAAGAGTATCTTGGTATTCCGTCAAAGACATTGATTAAGAGCAGTACTGAATTGCAGGAAATGCCATACCACCAAATAATCCTCTATACAAGGCCTCAATCGTTGAGAATGGAAAAAAATAGCAATAATTGTAGGAACAGCTACGCAAAGCGCATGCAAAACTCGACAATCTTGCACTTAGCCATTGTATTGATCCCAATCAACAATGGAACATGGAGTTTATATATCAATTTATAATGTGTAAAAATATAACAATCAAAATTAGGCACCTGCTGCTACTGATCAGAGGCCTATTGAATTAGTTGTAGGAACTGCAATCCATATTTAGCAGTATCCTGATTACTTACAAACATTCATGCAATTGCGATTGGCAGATGTGAAGGCAAATTCCACAATCTTTATCAGCATGCTTACTATCTGTGGAAAAATAGGAGCTTTGGAACAGGGTATGGACATTCATCAAAGCATAATGGATAGAGGAATTTTGACTGATATAGTTACAACTGCCTGGTACACATGTATGCAAAATGTGAAAGCATAGACAAGGCATGTGAAGTGTTTGATAAAATGCCATGGTTGCAGGATATGCTGAAAATGGATTTGTTGAAGAGGCCCATGAACTATTTGATAGAATGCTTCAAAGAAATGTGGTCTTATGGACCGTTTGATAGACTTCTGAAACAGCCCACTCAGGCAAGTCAAACAATTAAATTATTATGTACAGTTTAAAAATGCATACTCATTTAATATTATGTACTGAGTATGCATATGACAGAGATGTCATGGAGTGAGGATGAGTTCTCTAGTCAGGGTGTCCTTTCTCACGCTATCTCTACATGTTGAGTACATCTTAATAGTTTAATGACTAATCACTCATCAACAAAATGTAATCAATGAACTCACTGCCAGCAACCAAATCAAAATTTTTGAATCCAAACTGCTGAAAAACTTATGGTGAAGCATAGACAAGGCACGGGAAATTTGGGGAAAAGGGGGAAAAGCGACAACTGGAAGGAAATACCAGCAAGCCTTCAAGGAAAAGAAAACAGATCCATTTAAAAATAATTAAATAACTATTTCATTAAAAGTTGAACCCTATGAAATGTGATACTTAGAAAAATACCTGTCTGTTCAACTATATTAGCCACAATATTATTTCTACTCATAGCTTAATCTGTGAATAGTGGAAAAATAAATAATCTTACCCCCAGAAATCTAGGGCTTCCTGTTATAGGCCAGAAATTTGGATTTCTCAGAGCCCACAAGAACAACAGAGTCAATGAATGGATAGAAGTAAAAGTGGCAAAACATGGGCCTGTTTTCAAAACATCGTTAATGGGCTTCCCCACGGTCATTCTTGCTGGCCAAGAAGGTAACCGATTTCTATTTTAGAATGACTGCAATGCCTTAGCTAACAACCAACCCATCAATCTGTCAAGGATTCTTGGAATGAACAACATTCTAGATCTCAATGGAGAGGAGCACAAGCGCATGAGAGGTGCAATCATGAAGTTCCTCAAGCCTGAAGCTTGAAGCCTTACAGAAATTTGTGGGAAGAATGGACTCAGTGATTCAACAGTATTTTGCTAACTGCTGCGAAGGAGTGGAGTGTACGACATTACCATTGATAAAATCTGTTACTTTTGAAGTTTCCTGTGATTTGCTCTTCAGTTTGAAGGATGGAAAAGAGACTAACATACTAGGCAAGGATTTTACCAAAGCTACTAAGGGTATTGGTATCTTCCCTTTAGTTTCACTGGAACAACCTTTCATGGGGGATTAAATGTGATAATTCATCCCTTAGATCATTCTGCGCATGACTCTATGCTTTAACCGTAGAGGCCATGCATGCAGCCAAGTGTCAACACCAAAGAAGAACATGAGTCAGTGAAATAAATAAACAAGCAATAAATATGACTCCGGCAATGAAGAAAAAACCAAGAACCAATGAAAAGTAAAAGGCAAAAATTTCGACAACATACACTATAGTTGTCAGAGAACATGCAATCTAAACCTACAAAAACGAAGACATGCCAAAAAAATCTGCCAGTAAGAAAGCACCGACACAATGCTTGTCAATTAATCAGAATAGGCGAAAACAATAGTACACTGCCAGCGGCAGGTACTTAAAAATGCTTCTGAAGACTCTAATAAATCGAAAATTAGGGTACTCTTCGCGACATTACTCTATGCATTTGTAGACCCTATAGCTATAGTGTTAGGGTACATCCACTATAGATTTTGGTCTGTGGCTTTTGGACGTTCAGTTGGGTTACTTGTGTCCCTAATTTTCCTGTCATAACAGGGTGAATTCTACGTACTATTGACCTGTTGTGGTCACTACAACACATTGATACAAACTATATAGAGAAATTTGAAAATTTACCAACTCTTGGATTTGAGTAAGCAAATATGACTTGGCAGATAGTAAATTGGGACTTAATAATAATTATTGATTTTCAGATAAAGTTCGTTTTCATATATGGGATTTTTTCTTAAACCTCTACATACTAGAATGCAATTTAACCTGTTCAATCACTGTGTGAAAGAGAAGATGAAGAGTAAGAATTTCCCATTCAAATGTTGGGTTGCTTGGACTAAGATTAGCAGAGTTTTGATAGATGCATGTAAAGAGTTTGAGCAAGTGAAAGAACGAGACAGTTTCTCATGGAATACAATTATTGCAGTATACAGAAGACATGGTTATTGTCACAAGGCAGTCACACTGTTTCACCATACTCCCAGCCTGTGCCAGGGGAGGCACCCTTGTGATGTGCATTAGAATTTATAAATGTATATACAAGAGTTCAGTCAATTTATGATCCCCCTAAGGATATCATATGAAGAAGATATTTTTTCTAAGAACACAATTGTGGATTTTATCTACTAGAGTAAGGGTTTGAAATGTACATTATCAAGACTTGTGGAAGGAGCATGTTGCAAAGCAAATGTATTTTAACAGAAAATAAGATGGACGACTTAGACAACAAAACCAAAGATAAGTACTAGAAAGACATTGAACAAATGTAATTTCCTAGATACATCTATGGCTTTCTAGGAAAGGAAGAAGCATAATACATTGGCTGCAGAAGAGCAACCTCAAATGCAGTAACTGTAGCAGAAGTTTGCATGCATTACAGATATGTAGGACATATTGAAGAAGGTTCCTGGTGGACACATTTAAAGGAACACACAAACAGTGTGGCATATGAACAACTTCACTGTGATATTAGCTTCAATGAGCCAGAGAAATCAAGCATTGGAAGACATTGTGAAGCATTTTGACAGGACACTACACCAAATGGAAACTTCAAGTTCATGTATTTGGATTTAGTATTAAGAACAGCAAACACATGGTAGATAAGCAAGATTAGATCAAGTTGACTCAATGTGGGCTAGATTGATGAATCATAATGTGGTGCAGTTAGTTCAATACATGTAAATCTATATTTGATAGTCCATATTCATTGTATCATGAAGTCAAGTATTGATGGAAGCTATATACACTGGGGAGAGATGTATAAGTCCACACTTCACATAATAGAAAGAAAAGATAAACTAAACCATTGGCAGTGTTATCATTCGTCTAAGCTTGGACACAAACCAGTGCCTTGAAGATGTTTGTGCTCCTGGTATTTAGACCTGCTGTGGATTTATTGAAGACAACTGTTGGAATGTTGGTTGAACTGACGAATGTGTAAATGAGGTAGTTTGAAAATATGCTTTGAATACATGTAGAATTTATGAAGAGTTTCTTGGTATTCCATCAAAGACAGTGATTAAGAGCAGTACTGAATTGCAGGGAAATGCCATACTACCAAATATTCCTCTATACAAGGCCTCAATCGTTGAGAATGGAAAAAATAGCAATAATTGTAGGAACTGCTACGCAAAGCGCATGCAAAACCCGACAATCTTGCACTTAGCCATTGTATTGATCCCAATCAACGATGGGACATGGAGTTTATATATCAATTTATAATGTGTAAAAAATATAACAATCAAAATTAGGCACCTGCTGCTGCTGATCAGAGGCCTATTGAATTAGTTGCAGGAACTGCAATCCATATTTAGCAGTATCCTGATTACTTACAAACATTCATGCAATTGCAATTGGCAGATGTGAAGGCAAATTCCACAATCTTTGTCAGCATGCTTGCTGTCTGTGCCAAAATGGGAGCTTTGGAACAGGGTATGGACATTCGTCAAAGCATAATGGATAGAGGAATTTTGACTGATGTAGTTGCAACTGCCTGGTACACATGTATGCAAAATGTGAAAGCATAGACAAGGCACGTGAAGTGTTTGATAAAATGCCATGGTTGCAGGATATGCTGAAAATGGATTTGTTGAAGAGGCCCATGAACTGTTTGATAGAATGCTTCAAAGAAATGTGGTCTCATGGACCGTTTGATAGACTTCTGAAACAACCCACTCAGGAAAGTCAAACAATTAAATTATTATGTACAGTTTAAAAATGCATACTCATTTAATATTACGTACTGATTATGCATATGACAGAGATGTCATGGAGCGAGGATGAGTTCTCCAGCCAGGGTGTCCTTTCTCACGCTCTCTCTACATGTTGAGTACATCTTAATAGTTTAATGACTGATCACTCATCAACAGAATGTAATCAATGAACTCACTGCCAGCAACCAAATCCAAAATATTCGAATCCAAACTGCTGAAAAACTTATGGTGAAGCATAGACAAGGCACAGGACATTTGGGGAAAAAGGGGAAAAGTGACAGCCGGAAGAAAATACCAGCAAGCCTTCAAGCAAAAGAAAACAGATCCATTTAAAAAACAATAACTATTTCATTAAAAGCTGAACCCTATGAAATGTGATACTCAGAAAAATACCTGTCTGTTCAACTGTATTAGCCACAATATTGTTTCTACTCATAGCTTAATCTGTGAATAGTGGAAAAAGAAATAATCTTCCCCCGGAAATCTAGGGCTTCCTGTTATAGGCTAGACCTTTGGATTTCTCAGAGCCCACAAGAACAACAGAGTCAATGATTGGATAGAAGTAAAAGTGGCAAAACATGGGTTTTTTTTCAAAACATCGTTAATGGGTTGCCCCACGGTCATTCTCGCTGGCCAAGAAGGTAACCGATTTTTGTTTTAGAATTACTGCAATGCCTTAGCTAACAACCAACCCATCAATCTGTCAAGGATTCTTGTAATGAACAACATTCTAGATCTCAATGGAGAGGAGCGCAAGCGCATGAGAGGCGCAATCATGAAGTTCCTCAAGCCTGAAGCCTGAAGCCTGAAGCCTTGTATAAATTCATGGGAAGAATGGACTCACTGATTCAACAACATTTTGTTAATTGCTGGGAAGGAGCGGAATGTACGACATTACCATTGATAAAAACTGTTACTTTTGAAGTTGCCTGTGATTTTCTCTTCAGTTTGAAGGACAGCAAAGAGACTGACATACTGGGCAAGGATTTTACGGAAGCTGTTAAGGGTGTGTGGTCTCTTCCCTTTAATTTCGCTGGAACAGCCTTTCATGGGGGATTAAATGCGATAATTCATCCCTTAGGGCATGGTCCCATGGAGGGGCTTGGGCTCCTATTTTCGTGCAGCAGAAGGTCCCATGCTTATTTTTAAAGCCAGCTACAGGAAATAATAGAATCTAGGCCTAAAAAATAGGAGCTCCACTTTTTTAGCCCCCTAAACTTAAGAGGTGGTTGGAGAGGGGGCTGGGAGTTTCCCCCTACAGTTTAGGGCTGAGAGAATCTAATATGCATTCCCGCCATTATTTTTTGGTGATTTTAAAGAGAAATATGATTTTATTTTCCTACAAATAACCATAAATATCCAATGAGATCCTATAATACCTCAGCGGATGTTATTGAGGAAACTAATAAAAAATCATGGGACCTTAAAACTGCTAAAATGCTCCTAAATTTTCTCAGCAACACCCGCTGAGATATTTAAGGAGCCCCCTTCCATGGGACCATGCCCTTAGATCATTCCCGCGCATGACTCTATGCTTTAAGTAGAGGCCATGCGTATGCACTTCCAAGTGTCAACACCAAAGAAGAACATGAGTCGGTGAAATAAATAAACAAGCAATAAATATGACTTGGCAATGAAAAAAACCAAGAACCAAATAAAAGTAAAAGGCAAAAAAATTGGGCAACATACACTATAGTTCTTTGCCAGAGAACATGCAATCTAAACCTACAAAAACGAAGACATGCCAAAAACTCGCAAGAAGAAAGCATGAGCCATGGCCGCCGCTTTCAATTAATCGAATAGGCGAAAATAATAGTACATGCTAGCAATGGCAGTACTAATAAATATTCATCATTACGCCGAAAGGTGTGTTCTCTATGGGAAAAGGCTCCCCCTCTCTGACATCGACGCGACAGTGATGGCTGCGATGATTTGGTCGACGACGCACGGCAATTTTCCAACCTTACACTTGGCATTCAACGATTTGCTCCTACACATTCTTCCATCTCTTCACGAGACGCCCGTTCTCACGACTGTTCATATTACGTGTTGCAGTTGATGCTCTTGGAGATTCTGAAACCCAGGCCAGCGTTGCATTTGGTGGGAAGATTAGAGACAGCTGTATCAGTGACTGCGGGAAACCTTTTAATTTGGGATTTGAGGCAGTTGCAGATCTGTCGCTTGGCAGGAGAGGAAGAGGCCATTCCAGAGAGCCTCTTCACGCCGCTGCAGCACTGCGCAGAGGGCTGTCCCAATCCATTCGTCTGCAAAAACCCAACACACGGAGCAATTGCCCCACCTCCGTATTGCAGTTCTGTGCGTGTGCCGCCATTACCAACATCATTGCTAAGGGCTTAAAACAAGGAATGGTTTTCTAGAGCTTTCCATTAAGTATACCTGGGTTCGTGATTTTTCCGCTTAAGGGTTTTTAAGTGGGCATCAGTAAATATGCACATTGTAACGTCAGGTTGGTAAATATGCACACTGTAACCACACTTATCTGATAATATTTTGGCAACTGAAGAAAGATACCTCACTTTGTCATTACGCATTTGCATATTCTATTTATCATTTTCCATATGGACTGGCTGGGATTTGAACCGAGGAGCTCCTTTGTGCATGTTTGGGTGCTCTAGCACTTGAGCTCACTGATCCTTTCATGATGGAGGCTTTTAGGTAGGTACCTTGTTATAGGTTGGGTGTGGCTCATTCTCTCCAATAGTCTTTGAAGTTATAGGGATTGGTTTGGTCTCCTATACAGCCAACTCCACTCGATCTTGTAAATTATTCAAGGATCTTTGATGTACAATCCTGAGGTAGATTGCATTTAACCTTTCTTTAAGCTTGAAATATTTATATTTCAAAAAATAAAAATAAAAAATCCTAGATGGATGAATAGTTTACCTCCCCTGCTCATGATCTATGATCTGGGTATGGTTAGTATGGACAGTCCCCTAGCCACGGTTTTCACTCATGGTACAATCGCTCAAAGTTGACTACTCATTTGGTAGTTCTGGGTCATTCGTCATAGTTTTTAATTTGAAAAAGCTTTTGTACAAGCTAAAAAAATTTGTACACAGAGGATTTATGTAGGGAACCTCTTAAGTTTTTTTTTTTTTTTTACTATAGGAAAATAGTTTTTATGAAAGGGACTATACCCTCAACAATAGTGGCTCGTGCCGGACGTGCCAATGTGAGTAAAAGAACATAAGATCAAAAACAATGAGGACAAGAGGTAGGAAGATATCCTACCAAAACCAAAGACCAAAACCCACAACACTTAGCGATTAAACAACAACTAAGAAAAATCAATGTAGATGAAAAGCAAGTTACATCCTTCTTAAGTGCATCGACGTGCACTCCCCCACAGAAACCACGATATGATTTTCTACTTACAGTGCACCAATCCGCATTGTTTCCATCTTCCACATCTAAAACCACTTCTAGATTACCTTTTAATTTGGGTGAATCAAATTTTGAATTCCGCTCCTCCAAAGTTAAAAATGCCGTCATTTCTCCTGAACTGACCTTCGTCCTTTCGCCACTATTCACGTTAGCATTTAAAAGCAATTGGTTAGAATCTTTGTTAATGATATTCTGTCGGTTCCCATCCACCATTTCAAAGTAGCAAAATCTGCCACGTTTTCCTCTTCCTCGGAGCTAGTTTCCCATTCGGAGGATTCGCTATCTTCCTTGTTTGGCGCATGATCAGCTTTTTTTGGATTTTCCCGCTCCTCCTCCACCGTTTCAGTCTATCCTACGTGGGCAGAGGGTGCACCTCCTCGCAGCGCTTTGGCCAGACCCAGGTTGGACGGGTCAATCTCATCATTGTTGCAGTCACCTTTGAACAGAGGGCAAGGGATCTCATCGTTGATACCTTGTAGCTTCCGCTCCTCTTCTCTTTTGCTTCTCCTATCTATTCCTTCCTCTGCCCTTGTTGAACATGTGCACAGTTTGGCGTGAAAGTTAATCTTCCAGCATTTGGGATAGACCAAACCGTGGTCATCAGGAATTATGTTTTGCACGAATCGGCCAGTGGGGGAAGACAATATGATGTTCTTAGGGAGAACAACCCCACCTCCATGCTAACACATAACCGTGCTCTTATAAGCCTGCTTCTGGCCTTTGTTGCAGGCTCCATGGAGATTAACTCTCCCATTGATGTAGCTATGCCAAGTAGGACTTCGTCCTCCCAAAATTCCACTGGAAGAGCCGGCAGGGAGATCCAAATGGGCAACTCTTTGATCTGAAGAGAAACCCCTGGCTTCCATCACTTCAGATGCAGGGTAGCTCTTCCAAACATCCAAGGGGCTACATTGAGGACCTTAACCATCTCTTCTTCCTTCGAAAAATTGAAAAGAAGGGCACTATTGGGAAGAGCAATGATATCTACCCAACAACCCCATTTCCGCCCGCACCATTTACGGACTACATCAATATTGGGTCTGTACCCTACAAAAGCTCCAATGAGCGCAAAAGAAAACCTGGATTTTGCCTTCTCAATCACTGATGCTGGGACAACAATGCAATGAGCTTTCTCTTCTTCATCCCAGATGGGGGAAAGAGCAGCATTCACTCCTGTGGATTGAGGGAACAACCTGACACCCAAGTGAAAGATTCCCAATGTAAGCCTCTCGCTTAAAATTCTCCTATGGCCGTATGAAAATTTGAAAGAGTTTTTCCATTTGCGAGGAGCTCATCGCACAATGCAATCTTTGGAACTAGGTCGACGCATCTTAGAGTCTCCTCTAAGTTTGTTGTTATACTTCTTTTTTCCATTTATTATTGTTTTACAACATTCAAACAATGATTTTCTACATGCACATATGATGAAATTCATGTAGGGGCTCTTTTTACCAAAATAAATATAAAAATAAAAAACAGAACACAGTATTGTTGACTATATCCGCGAAGATACTATGCACCAAAACTAAAGTGGCTAATAAGTATTACATTTGGTTTATGTGCTTTTATGGCCATTGAATGCATAAAATCCATTCGAGATGCTAAAATCTCTTCTGCTTTACCTGTTTGATTATTTTATCTACAAAGGCTTCACTATGAGTTATAGGTAAGTCGGTTACTATCCCGTGCTCTCAGTCTATGATCTATGATCTGGGTGTGGTTAGTATGAACACTCCTAATTCATATCACGCCCTCCCTCCATCCATAAGATGAATTTTTGCTGGCTTTTATACCTTTTACATTTGCTGTTATATCAAATTTAGCAGTCCCAATTCTTCTGCTTTCAGTTATACTACCTATAAGTTCATTTCATCGGCAGACAGAGAAGTAGTATAAGTTTATATGCAGACTATAATGTTGTTTGATGTAATAAATGGTAATTATAAAATGACTGAAAATTAACTTTTTTTCCTTTGTGAAGTAACAGAGTTGCTCACCTATAAAAAGCACCCACATTTAAAATTGAAATCTCTGCAATACCTGGAATACCAAGAGAACAGAGAAGCCAAATGGCACTAGATGCATCATTTTCATTAAAACGGTGAGTTTCTTTTGTTCTAGTTTTTCTATGCATCTTGATATATATGAGTATAGACTGGCCGTGCTGTGCAATGTTAAATGTAAATTAGTCTAGGATTTTTTTATCAAGTTTAGTTTTTTCATTTAGATATATAGATTCTTCGGTTTTGAAGTTTATTTTGCCCCTGTAATATAGGGGTTTATTTTTTTCGTTTAGATATAGATTCTTCTATTTTGAAGTTTATTTTTCCCCTGTAATATAGGGGCTTAGTGTTTTCATTTAGAAGAACGTACAATATTAAATTGATCTGGGTGGTTTACAATTGCGTTTTTCATTTAGAATTGTTATAATGTAGGATTATTGGAGAGGATTTAATGGTTAGTATGAACAACCTTTAAATCCATATCACGCCCACCCTCTTTGGATAGTTTCTATACCTATACATTCATTTCATTTGTAGAGACAGGAAAAGTAATTTAAGTTTATACAGACTATAACGTTGTTTAATACAATAAATTGTAACTAGCAAACGACTGAAAATTAACTTTTTCCCCTTTGTGAAGTAATACATTGAATCCCTTATCTAGAGTTTGTATGGGGTTATCTTAGTTGTTGTTTTTTTTCAGCTTTTCAATTGTAATTGTTCAATTATAACAATTTCTTATCATAAATTGTTATTATAGTTCTCAACTATAATAAGCGCTTCGGTTTGAGTTCCAACTTTGGTTTGAGAGTCCATATTTGCATTACAGGGGCACGACTCTCCTCAAATTGGAATATTTGCATAACAGGGGCTTATATAAGTAGCTATTCCAACTGTGATTTAGCTAGCAGAGCACACATTCAGCCCATACTGAAGTGTAGTTTTAAGTAAGTTATTTTTTATTTTATAACTCCGACTTTTTATTAAAGTTTGGGTTTTTTTTTACTAATAAGGGTGAAAAGCGTTTTATTTATGAGTGAGTTTTGGTATTTAAAAATTCTGCGACAGTTTCTTCCTTTGTTTTGTTTTTACAGCGGTAGTATTGAATTTTTGAAAGTTAAAAAGGGGTATTGACATCTAAAGGCCAGAGAAAATTTGAGGGGAAGTATTGTAGGAGTTAATTGTTTTCTAGTATGAAGATATTGATGTAATAATTATTTTTATTGTAAAACATTGTTACAGTAGTTTTCATGAAATTTTATTTTTGTGGGGTAGTTTTAATCGGCCTTTTAGAATACTTGATTAAAACTAGCAATCGCACGTGAAGTGTGCGATGAAAACACCGAAACTAAAATAAGGGAGTATGGAGAAGGAAACTGAAACATATAATAGAGCAAAAATGTAAATGTAGGTGGTAAAAAAACCATGGAGGAATTTCTTGAAAACATTAAGGAGAAAAAATTACGAGATGAAAAGCAACAGAGTGGCAGAATGAAAATGGAGTGGACATTCTAAGGGGAGAGAGTGAGGGATCTCTCGATATATCTGTAAAGGACAGTCACTGTTTTTATGTGCCTGTAATGTCAATAGTTTCCCATTGCAGAGTTAGCCCTTGAGATTTGTGGATTGGAAATACCCAAGCCATTTTGAGCGTAATTTTTCTTCGGTTTCCTCTAGAAATTGGTGGAATAGGAACATGGAGGGAATTATCGCAGCCCAATGAGGGCCCGTGTATCGATCAAACTTGATGACAAAGAAGAGAGTCAGAGAAGGTGGAGTAGAGGAGTACTCGTAAACAATGTCGACGATAGATCCGGTAATGCCATTGACAAGACCTATATCCACCCATAAGTTAGCAGAAAGCATGACTTTCTGGTTCTTGCAGAGAAAAAAATTGTGTTGCAATTTATTGTCATTAGGCACTCCTGAGTCAGCATGCATGGTGTTTTGGGAAATTGATTTGATAATGGGCGAGTTTGTTTGTATATTGATATCCCTCGTTATTAAGAAGGAATTTATTTCTCTACGATTGTAGCCACTCAAGTAATCTTGTGAATCATATTTAAGGGATCAAACCTTTATGAAAGGGTTTTGGAACCATCCAAAACCTCGGCTTTGTGTTCGATTCTTTAATATTTTGGTCTCTTCCTTGGGATGCTGCGCATTGTTTTACATTACAGAGACTTTTGAAAGAATTGCAAGTTTTCAAAACTATTTGAGTTAATGTTTTTATGGGATCCAGTGGTTTGAGTTCATGGAATGTACATTAGGATCTCCAAATTGTTACCTAGAAAAATAAAAATGGAGATGAAAAACATGGTTTATTCAAACTCTAAAACATAAAGGGTTTGTTTAAAATCTAACATACACACAATTTATCTTAAAATGTTATTAGATTAAATCTAACTTTATTATAGGTGGAAAATTAAACCACTAATATAAGTGAAATACATCGAAAAAAATTTATAAGTGTAAAAAAATGGCAGGGGCACATTGATTGTCTAAACCTAAAAATTATCATTTCAAACATGTAACATGTTTCATTAGTTGTTAACGATTGATAGATGCATGTACAGATTAATTGCACTTCTTTCATTAAAATTGTGTTGCATGTTGGAGTTAAAATTTACATTTATACATCATTACAATTATTATGTTGTGACCAGGTCATTTTTAGCAAAAATATGGGGGACATCTTTAAACTCAATGATTTCTTGTTTAGAAAGTCAAGTATTTGTTCTTGACATGAGGAGCTCACAATCTTGCAATAGAGGGACAAAATTATGAATGTTGAGAAGAAAGTTCCGAAATGATACCTTTACAGGAGTGGAACCATGTTCCCTGAAGATAGCATTTAAGGAGATGGCAATGGTGAATTCTTTCCAGAGGTTAACCTCATAGGAGTTACTGACATACAGAGGAATGTCCATGACAGGAGGAAGTTGACCAAGGTCCCCAACAAGGATGACAGATCTGTTTCCAAATTCAGATGTATTGGAGTATGGGAAAGTTTCACGAAGGTGGTAGTCAATATTGTTGAGCAACTTTGGGCCGATGAAACTCATTTAATCAATTAGAATATATTGGATATGTTTAAGGAAGTCTTGAAAAGATGAAAAATCTTGACCCTCAAAGAGATTGAGTTCTTTGGTAGGCATGCGTAGGTTGGCATGTATATTAGAAGCAAAAATGTTGAAAGCTACAACTCCATTTGGGGTGAGTAAAGGGAGAGGTGAAAGGCCTAGGGGCGACGCAGAGGAAAATGAGTACTTGATATTGTTAGTGAGGTATGATTTTCTAGTACCAATAGTGCCTTGAATAAGAAGCATCAGTAGAGGAAGGCTAGATTTGTATGCGAAGTGGTGGAGAATAGTATCCAAAGCCAATTGTTGTTCTAGAGATAAAGAAGAAGAGGCAAGGACACACTTCCTTGCATGCAAAATGAAACATGTGCGCCATTATTGTCCTCAATAAAATTTGGTGCAAGAGGTTGTAAAGAAGGCAAAAAGGATGGGCATTGCAATTGTGCAGGGTGTCAAATGCATGGAGTCCCAACATATGCAGGATGTCTAGCCTTGTTGTGTTGCCGAGCCGAAGGAAAGACAATAGATGTCATTCATTTAACATTGAATCCTGCCATCATAGAAGGAACATGCCCAAACGGGCCCAGTGCATTTTGGAAAGCAGAAGAAAGTTTTCTCTGTGTTTTATGCTTCACTATTGGAGATGCCAGACACAAAAAAGGAAAATTGCAGCCGACACATAAATGTCAAAGCAATAACCAGGAAGGAAACAAATAAATATGATCTTAAATATAACAGTGAAAATAATTTGAAGACATCATTTTCAAGATGTGAAAGAAATGCATAGAGAAAACATTAATGTGGGGAGCTACAAGATTTCAGTACGTCCATTACATATTTTATTACCATTCAAAAGCTTGCATGTATTCTAACTTTTGCAGTAAGTTTACAAGAAATGACCAAAATACTTGGGGTAAGTTATCACATAATACAATTTCACTGCAACAAGCTCCTGTTTATATAGACGTCAACGCCCTCTTTCTTAACATCTGGATGAAGGTCTATTTTTTTATGGTAGTCAGATATTTCCAACTTGGAAAATTTGATTAATATGGTTGGGAATATGTTTATGCAGTTATGGGCTGAGGGTTCCCTAGAAGAAACAGTTGAAAACCTAGTGAAAATGTGGGAAATGGAGCTTTCTCACAAGACGCGAGTTCATGATTTTAAAACAATTGATCCAGACAATAACTCACTTAAAGTAAATGGTAATCCTCACTCCCACCCTCCTCCTTCTTCTTCTCTAAGTCATTCTGGCATTGAACTACTTGATATTCGTTTCATGTAGAGGTCCTGTAAATGTAAGCTTTCACAGTGTGTCTCTGGTCAAACAAATCAGGACTTTTGAGTATGAGACGCAAGCCTAATGACCCATGAATTTGTGTCATTATATCCATTTTTCCTTGGGTTCTTCCTTATTCTGCAGAAGAAAAATAGTAACGGAAAGCGGCAAAATCCAAGGAATGAAACCAAGTGTAAAATGAATGAAGTGGGGCATGAATTTATATAATACACAGGTTGCAAGTTTTGCGAGAATAAGTGTGGCCACGTATGCCACTCCCTCCAACTGAGCATGTGGAAAACCGATGATAAGGAACGTAATGCTAGCCGTGGAAGTTTTGATGGGTACACGTAATCGTAGCTGTGGGTATTGCAATTTTCTACTTTTGGAATGAAAAATCACCAAAAATAATATTACAATTCGAGCTACAAATCATTAATGAATTGCAGGTATTACAAATCGGAGATGACTTTTGGTCATTTCTGCAAATTTGTAAAGCTCTTGACACTACCGAAATCCATCGGCCATGGCGCTTATTGGAGCCTTCAGTCCCAGACTCTCATCTGCCATTTTTTGCCCTCCTGCTTTGAGCTTCAAGTTCAGGCACTTGGGTGTCATGGAAGATCCGTTGAATTTGGAAACGCTTACCAAGCTTATGAGATTCTGTTGATGGAAAATAATATAACGAATCTTAGAGAATGGAAAAGATGTGAAAGCTCTTTATGTGATAATTTGAAAGAACCTTGCCTTATCTGCCTTTACTTTAGCAATGATGGTACAACTAGACAACTGCTAGAATGAAAAACTAAAATGAACCATAATAACCAACATGCTTAGTTATCAAGTTGGGCTGCTTATCCCACTTCTTATTATATGTGACACTACTGTGCATAGTCAGTATTAATTTTTACTATATGGAGCTAAGTTCTAGGAAATTATTCCGAAGTGATTTACCGGTTCGAAATGCATTGTTAATGTTTTGGTAGTGCCGAAATGACTTAGACGCCTATTAGAAATGTCCCGAAAATAACACACCCATTAGTGGGGTGTTTTTGGAAGGAATACAAGCATTATTGCAGGCATTTGGGCGTTTTCAATGCTTGAAAAAATTAAAAAAAAATTAGAAGCAAAGAAAAACTAAAAGTAAACTAAACTTCCATAAACTCCACCCCCTCATTAGTCAAATCAAGTCAAAAACATATCAAAAAGTGTATTCGATTTTAATGAATGCCATGAATTATAAGTGTATCTTTTATGGACTTAAAAGGACTATTATGCATTTTTGTATGTATTTCTATTCTTAATAATTTATTGTATAGATGTTTTTGTATGTATTTCTATTCTTAATAATTTATTGTATATATGTGTTTGTGTGGTTTTGTCTCCAAGGGTTCTTGGGAAATTGATGTTTCAAGTTTTCTTATCCATTTTTGAATAATGTTGAAATAGCATAATTTGTTTCCAAGGATTGCTTAAAGATTGACTTTTCAACTTTTTTGATCCGTTTTTGTGTAGCGGAGATATAGATTAACAGTAACAATTTTTTTCAAATCAATTGGTGCACCTATAGTTCAAAATTTCATATTCAACAAAAACTCAACAGGGAAAATTTTACTTGGGTTCATGTTCATTGAAAACTCGACAAAAAAAAGAGAAATAAGCTATATATTCAATCATAATAACCTTAAATAACATGTAAAATATTGTCAAAACATAAGAAATGAACTTCAATAACACAAGCCTATTTTCTGTTAGATTTATGGAAAAAATTAGAGTGCATATCTTATTATCATATGATGATTGATTATCATCACTAAAAATTAATAATCACACAAAAAAATAACATTTTATTCCCCTTCCCCATCTCCGTCAAATTGAAAGTGGATGGTAAACCATTCTCATGATAACAACCATCATCAAGTATGTCATCCCCCATCACTCTTGCTACATTAAATGTTGTTTCTACTCTCTCCATTTTCTGACCTCCCCATTGGTAAACATGGGTTCCACATTGGTGGAAATCTAGTCAACATATGGGTCAATATCATCCAAGTCAATTGCGCCATTAGGCTCCTTTCCCTACACTTGTTTGATGTGAAGGCAAAAAATGAATTGTGCAAAGACAAGGTTATTGACGCACTCTTGCATCAACTTGTTGTGCTTCTTGGTGTAAATGGTCTCAAACAAGTTTCAAATTTCAATTGCACTCATGCCCAAAAATGCTACAAAATGACACAAGACACAGATGACTAGCCTTTGAAGAGTTATGTTGAGCACCATAATATTCCCATCAAGAATCTATAAATAGGGTAGTTATAATTTGTAAGTAAACTAAAATTGCATTTATTAAGAAGTATACGGATAAATGACCCTAATTTTAATTGATTAAATGAGTTTCATCGGCCCAAAGTTTCTCAACAATATTAACTATTTGTTAGCGCATTAATACATTTGTTTGTTATTGTTTGTTAAAGAACAGTTGTGTAACCGTTTCTTTCACGGCTCCCTCCCTCTCGGCCTATATAAAGGCGTGATCTCTGTATCATTTGAGACAAGCAATATACAATATATTTTGGAGCTCTATCATTGGTATCAGAGTTAGTTTGCGTGCGTTGTGCGTGGTTCCCTGTCCGGTTTGCATCTTTGTGCGTGGTTCCCTGTCCGGTTTGCGTGTTGTGCGTGGAGAGAAGACTGTCCGTTTGCTGTTCTTTGTTGTGCGTGGAGAGAAGACTGTCTGTTTGCTGTTCTTTGCTGTGCGTGGAAGCTTGAGACAGTGAATTTGCTTTGACCTTCGCATGGATTAGCGTGGAAGGAGAGCGTGGCAACGACCTGCAAAGAACACTCTTTGTGGCGCCGGAAGATCTAAACTCGCGCTTTGGCCGGGATGTGGAGACCCTGCAAGACTAGCGACCTATTGCGTGGATCAAAGTGGAGTGACCAATTTGTAAATCTGTTGGCATTTGGAAAAGTTAATTGAGGATCTGCGTGGCATATTCTTTGTTTGCTGAGCGTGAAAGCTTCACATTCTTAGACCAGCAGCCAAGGAAGGAGCGTGGAGTCTTGAAATTACCTGCTGTGGGTGGAGAATCTGCAGGAGGAAATTTAGCTTTGCTTGGGCATTTTGTTGCTTGTGAAGAATTCAGACTTTCGACCTGTGCGTGTAAGCAAACCAGCAACGAGGAGGCTAAAGATCATGTGGAATCTGCAGCGTGAAGAGCTTGGCGTGAGAGGCTAATCTAGACATCCTCGCCACGTATATGTCACAAATTTCTGATGCACAAAGCACCGCGAGCAATGCACCAAATATTTGGGCATTGAATGACAATGAAGACACCACTGGGCTGTTCTTTGCCTTGGTCAACGAGCTACACAACACTGGGAACATTCTCTTTGACGAGATTGTGCGCCGAGGACTGTTGGAATATTTTTGGTTCAACGTTTGATGTCAAGCACGGTGGATTCATGCAGAACTTGAACGTGGTTATGATGCAGATGATGAACGTGAAATAGAACGCCCACAGGAGCATCGGTGTCTCACTGCACGAGCCTATAGAGCCCATCTTTGGGACAGATTCCTTCAGTAAGCATTGTAGCCATTTTTGAAAATAAAGAAATAAATAAAATACATTTTTGAGTTTTTGAAAATGTCTACTCCAAAAATATTGCTATCCGATGCCCAACTCTTGAAAGGGCCAAATTTCGCCGCATGGAAACCAAAATGCGGACGATTCTTCAATTCGAAGATCTTTGGGGATTGTCTCTGCAAAGATACCCCTCCCACAAACGATGATCTCGTTGGAAAAATATGAAAAGGATGATGCGAAAGCGCTAATGCTCATCACCCGAGTCTTTACGATGAGGGCGAGCCATACATTCGGGAAGCAACTACTTCTTCTCGGGCATGGAGTGCATTGTGTACCATCTACTTAAGCTAAGAATCGACGATAAAGTTGCAACTTTAGACAAAGCTTCATACGATGAGTATGCATGATGGCGAAGTTAGTAGAAGCCTTCTTGCTGGGGCGTGTAGTTGAGTTACGTGCGGGAACTCTCTGCACTCGGTGAACAAAGTGGGACGAAAATTTGCTAGTCCCGCTCACCCCTGCTAGCTCTTCCTTCTTGGTTTCGGACACTGATCACCACGTTGACAATCACTCAACAAGAGGTGAGTTTTGCAACCCTGGTGAATTATCTCCAGTAGGAAGAAGCCATGCAAAATGTACAAGAAGCCTTCGAAGACAAGGCTCTCATCATGAGGCAAAAACATAAGCCTCGGAAAGGGCAATCGCCCCAGAATCGGGAAAGCATGCTCAAGTGAGCCATCTTCACAGCGGCCACCACAGCGGCCACCCCAGAAGTAGCATAATCACAAGGCGGATCGGTGGTGCCACATTTTCTCCACGGATACGCACACGACTGTGAACTGTTATTACAACGGTCACAAGTATGGAAACTCTGGCGAAGAGAGAACTTCTGGCCGAGGATATTCCAAGAAATCCCGATGGCATGCTCGTAATCAGAGGCAGAAGGGCCACATTGCTGCTCAGCAGGATGCCACCTCCGATGAAGAGGTACCAGATACGACTCATTCTGACATTGTTCTAGTCTCACAGACTTCGCAGCCGTCAGAAGATGTCTAGTTGATTGATTCAGCACCAAAGAAACACATGGGCAACAAGAAGTTGTTCCACACTCGAGTGACCATTGCCCTTTGGAGATGGATCACCATTGCGAGAAAATCAAGAGTATATTGCAGCGGGGATTGGTGATGTCATCATTCCTCTTGGAACACGAAGATGTACAAATCACAAAGGTGCTATATGTTCCGAGTTTGACTTCAAATCTTTGTCTCAGTAAGTCAACTTCTTAACCATCGAAGGCGGTTGAATTCTTTGTTGAGAAAGGGGTCAAGTCCCGCATCATTTCGAGGAGAGTCGGTCATTGCTCAAGCATTTACGAAGGGCCGTCTCATTTGCCTTGGATGGATGAGGTCACTTCATCCAGTGTTGCTCTCTCGCATGAACGGTGGAGTCCACCGCACTTTGGCACTTTCGATATGCTCATCTTTTGCCGGGCTCTGCGCATCACCTCATGCGAAGGAAATGGTAAGAGGGCTTCCTCTACTCTCCCATTCCTTACTGTTTACTCGGGATGTCTTGCGGGCAAACAACATAGAGGACCATTCAAACAGAGCTCTTATCATTCTATAGAGCATCTTGTGTCGTTCACACCGATCCGTGTGGACCCCACGCCGGCTAGCTTCCAAGGTTTTGCGTACTTTCAGCTCATCATTGATGATTACTCACGGAAAATGTGGGTATATTTCCTTCGGAAGAAGAGTGAGGCACTTGCAAATTTCCAAACCTTCTACCAGCAAGCCACCAGGCAGTCTGGGAAGCCTCTTCTTCTCCTCTGCTCAGATCGAGGGGGGGAATTTGTGTCAAAGAAGTTCTTAGCATACCTGAAGCAACATGGCATTCAGCAACATTTGACTGCACCCTACACGCCCCAACAGAATGGGATTTCGAGCGCCACAACAGGACTGTCATGGAGATGGCTCGTTGTATGCTCTCGACCGCCAAGTTGGAGGATCAGTTTTGGGTAGAAGCAGTCCAGACAGCAGTGTATCTACTCAACCGGGCACCCACGAAGATCTTGCAGAACAAGACACTGGAAGAGGTATGGACTGGTCGTAAACCTTCTATTCATCATTTGAGAGTTTTTGGTTGTACTGCATATATGCATGTTCCAGATAAGAGAAGGAAGAAGATCGATCCAAAGACACTGCCATGTCTTTTCTTGGGGTATAGTACTACCTCAAAGGCATATCGTCTCATGGATCCTAAGATGAAGAAGATCTACGAGAGTCGAGATGTGGTATGTGATGAGTCGTCCTTTGACTCCCTGCCACACAATGGAGATCCAGTACCGACCTCGTCACATAGATTGCTCACACATCCAGATGATGAGCAAGATGATTCTTCTCAGAGAGAAGAAGAGCTGAGTGGAGACTTGTTCGTTGATCTTGGCACACTGGAAAACACATCTTCACATCAGCAGCACCAACGTCCGAAATGGGTCCAGAGTACTATCAGGGATGCACACCTGAACTCACTTCCAAGTACTTCTACGGGAGTTAGAACACGAAGTCAAGCTAGACATGAGGTAAATTTTGCACTCATGAGTTCAGTTGTTGAGAGCACCGAACCTGACACTATTCGTGAGGCATTAGACCAACCATAGTGGAAACAGGCTATGGATGCTGAATATGATTCCTTGATTTAGAATCGGACGTGGGAACTTGTCGATCTGCCTCCAAGTAAGAAATCCATTGGCTGCAAATGGATTTTCAAAACAAAATATAAGGTAGATGGTTCAATCGACAAACACAAAGCACGACTTGTTGCAAAGGGTTATGCTCAACAAGAAGGAATTGACTATGACGAGACCTTTGCACCCACTGCGAAGATCAAAACCATCAGAGTTGTATGTGCACTGGCAGCACAAAATGGATGGAAACTTCAGCAGATGGATGTCAAGAGTGCTTTTCTAAATGGTGATCTACAAGAAGAAGTGTACATGGCCCAACCTGAAGGGTTTGTAGACGAGCATCAACCACAGAAGGTATGTCATCTGATAAAGTCTCTTTATGGACTCAAACAAGCACCTAGGGCATGGTATATAAAAATTGATGATCACCTATTGCAGCATGGATTCACTCGTAGCCCCTCAGATACAAATTTGTATATCAAGAAGGTAGGAACAGAGATTGTCATTCTGGTTTTGTACGTAGATGATCTTGTGATCACAAGAAGTTATGACAATCTTGTAGATGATGTAAAGAATGATCGAAGAAATCCTTCGACATGACTGATTTGGGGCAACTTCACTATTGTCTTGGCTTAGAGATATGGCGAAGAAGAAGAATCATATCTTCGTCTCCCGGATGAAATATGCCAAGACACTCTGAAAAGTATGGGATGTCGATTGTAAACCAATGTCCACACCTATGGAAAAAGGTTTGCAACTATCTAGATTCTAGGATTCACCACAGGTACATGGCACTCACTTAAGGCGAAGCTTGTGGGGAGTCTCATTTACTTGACTTATACGGACCGAGATCTTTGCTTTGTTGTGAGCTATCTCGCTGCGATTTATGGGAGCCGAAGAAATGTCATTGGATAGCAGCAAAAGCATGTGTTGAGATATGTCAGAGGTACGATTGACTTTGAGTGCAGAGTATCGGAAGAACACTCAGTTCTTCTTATAGGGATATACTGAGACTCGGACTATGCGCAGATCCGTTGATGACGGAAATCCACTTCGGGATATGTTTTCATCTCGGATCTGGACCTATCTCGTGGATCAGCAAAGAAGCAAACCTTTGTTGCTCTCTCATCCACGAGGTGAATACACGTGTGACGCACGAGGAGCCGTGTGTGCGAAGTAATTTGGTTATGTCGCATTCTTGCAGATATAGGATTCCTAAAGACAAACCTCCGTCATTCACTGCGACAATCAAGGTGTGTTGAAGCTTGTGAAGAATCTGTTTTCCATGAGCGAAAAAAGCATATTGAGGTCGAATGTCACTACATTCGAGAAGCAGTCTTGAACCACCAAATTCAGCTCGATCTTGCCCTACCGATTTTCGAGATCACGAGATATTCTCACCAAGCCTCTCGGCAAGGTGAAGTTTGATTTGTTTAGGGGGTACATTTGTAAGAGCAATGTATTAAGGGGGGGAATGTTAGCGCATTAATACATTTGTTTGTTATTGTTTGTTAAAGAACAGTTGTGTAACCATTTCTTTCACGGCTCCCTCCCTCTCAGCCTATATAAAGGCGTGATCTCTGTATCATTTGAGACAAGCAATATACAATATATTTTGGAGCTCTATCAACTACCACCTTTGTGAAACTTTCCCATACTCCACTACATCTGAATTTGGAAACAGATATGTCATCCTTGTTGGGGACCTTGGTCAACTTCCTCTGTCATGGACATTCCTCTGTATGTCAGTAACTCCTATGAGGTTAACCTTTGGAAAGAATTCACCATTGCCATCTCCTTAAATGCTATCTTCAGGGAACATGGTTCCACTCCTGTAAAGGTATCATTTTGGAACTTTCTTCTCAACATTCGTAATTTTGTCCCTTTATTGCAAGATTGTGAGCTCCTCATGTGAATAACAAATACTTGACTTTCTAAATAAGAAATCATTGAGTTTAAATATGTCCCCCATATTTTTGCTAAAAACAACCTAGTCAACAACCACAACCTTCAAATGTTGAAGTCCCTTTACTCGCCCATTATCAGATCAATTTCTCAAAACACCACACATGCTAACTCAGGAGTGCCTGATGATGATAAATTGCAACACAATTTTTTCTCTGCAAGAACCAGAAAGTCATGCTTTCTGCTAACTTATGGGTGGATATAGGTCTTGTCAATGGCGTTACCGGATCTATCATCGACATTGTTTACGAGTACTCCTCTGCTCCACCTTCTCTGACTCTCTTCTTTGTCATCAAGTTTGATCGATACACGGGCCCTCATTGGGCTGCAATAATTCCCTCCATGTTCCTATTCCACCAATTTCCAGAGGAAACCGAAGAAAAATTACGCTCAAAATGGCTTGGGTATTTCCAATCCACAAATCTCAAGGGCTAACTCTGCAATGGGAAACTATTGACATTGCAGGCACATAAAAATAGTGATTGTCCTTTACAGATATATCGAGAGATCCCTCACTCTCTCCCCTTAGAATGTCCACTCCATTTTCATTCTGCCGCTGCTCTGTTGCTTTTCATCTCGTAATTTTTTTCTCCTTAATGTTTTCAAGAAATTCCTCCCACAATTTTTTTACCACCTACATTTACATTTCTGCTCTATTATATGTTTCAGTTTCCTTCTCCATACTCCCTTATTTTAGTTTCGGCGTTTTCATCACACACTTCGCGTGCAATGCTAGTCTATAGGTGGGTATCATTCATAATGAATCCATAGTTTTATGGCTCTAAAGAGTGATGGTTGACTATCCTTATATTATTGAAATGGAGAGCAACATAAATTATTAATGTGGAAGCTATTTGTGAGTTTACACCATTACTTTGAATTGGTCAATGTTCTATTGTCCTCGATAATAGAGAGGATAAGATGGACGATAATGAAATGGACTCTATTTACATGGTACAACACTATATATTCGTTATTTCTCTCTATAATTTTATGCATTCATTGTTCGTAGTTAGGAATTCATCCATTTTCATGTCGATTTTAAATTTTAACGATACAAAGGAAATGTTATTTTGAGGATATTGTTGGAAGTATCAAATATTTGTATAGTTTCTAGAGGTATAAATACAAAACTTGATGATGTAGCTTATGATTTTATACTCCTCATTTTTGTATGCACTTAGTAGTGACATAAGTGTCTATGATTTTTTTATTTATCTTGTAATAATATAACAATTTTCTACTTGGAGAATTTATTTTGACAATTAACGTTTTTTTATATTTTTGTTCTGAATAGTCATTGTTTCCTATATTGGACAGACATGCTATTAGTGATACGATACGAAAAATGTTTTTAGTCTACCTTTTTTGTGCTTTTATGGATGTATGGATTTTTTTCCACTACCAAGGATTTCATAGTTGTTTGAGTGGAATAATCTATCCTTTTTGTGGGTTTAAAGATGTGTAAGAAAACAAATGTTCATTAGGATTCCTTGGTTTTCAATAAATGACACATTGAAGAAATATTAGAAATTTAACAAATCCCATGCATCTTTCTTCATTTTATGTAGTGGTTGTTTATATCACTTTTAATATTTGTAGGGTGTTTCTTGTTTAGATTATTGAACAAATTTTCCTTGAATTCACCTCGACAATGAAATTTATGTTTATTTGTTTCCAATTTTCATTGGATTCCACTTTGTTACACATGTCCTAAGACCCAACTCATATGGTTACCTAAATATAATATTCCTATGGATTTCTTCTACCCTTTATGAAATGTTATTTGTTGGTGGATTTACCATACATTATGAATAATTTCTTTAGATTTAGATTTATCATAGTAATGTCTACATTTGTAGTTTAGAAGCTAACCACTTTGGCATCATGTCCTTGGTTCATTAGCAAAAAAGCTAGTATTTTTAAGTACAGAAATTAAATATTTATTAAATGTTTGATCATTTCATTTGGATGTTTTTCTATCATTTCTATATTTTTTTCCCATAAACTTATTAAATTCAATCCTACATGTGTTAGCATCATTACTATAAGTTCCACCTCTACCTCTCAATGTTCCATGAAAGAATACTACAATAGTCATATAATGATCCCATGATAGCATATATGTGTAATCTTAAATCCCTAATGCGGTTATTTAATATGGTTGTGGGTTTGTAATTATTAAGTGAGGTACACAAGTATCGTGCATTTCTATAAATGATGCATCTTCCTTAAGGTTCTCAAGAGAAAAGAATGGATCCTTCCTTTATGGTGTGATGTGTTTCCCTCCTCATTACCTTACCCCCAAAACCAATATTATTTTCTCTATATGTGCTTCTCATGTTTATGGTTTTCATGTTGTGACGTAATATTGCACAAAAGCTACCTTTGAGAGAAAATTTTAAAACCCATTCCTTAATGATCATTTCCTATATTTAACGATTTTTTCTCCTTTAAGCATACGTTTAGATTCAAACTAAACAATCATTGTAACATATAGAAAGTTACTTTATGCTCATTGAATTATTAGGTATGTCTTCATTTACGGATGCAGTCTTGGGGTGTTGTGACAGAAAATGGATGTTCTTTGAAGCCAATAGTTACTTTTTCTAGTCCTAAACTACTTTTCTGATATCTAAAGTCTGGATTTTTCTACTTCTAAATTATAACGTTTTTATAAATTCCCTGTAAAGTATTAATGCAATTATTTTCAGTTGTAATTATATTTCAATATTGATAATATTTCACTATAGAAAAATTGATGGTGATATTTCAAGTTATGGTAATGGTTGATACATTGTTCAATTTTAATAGAAGTGGTTGTTATAATCATTTATCAAATAAGAAAATTTAATTTTTGGCAATATGGTTATTGATCCTTAGTCAAGCTCGTTAGATATTAGGATACGAATATTTTTAAAATATTAACTCTTTTTAAATTCAATAATGTGAATTTTTTGGCTATAAGTCGATTTATTGATTGAGTACCAACAATTTAAAATCTTGGATAAATTCGGAAGATAAAGTTTTTGGTTTTAACAAAAGAAACATCCAAAAACATATTTTGAGTAAGGAAAAATACATCTTAAAAAATGCACGGAGCTAGACATGGAATTACAGTATTCAAGACCCTAATGGTTATGGACTTTTAAAAACTAGCAATCGTAGAAATGTACGATAGAAACGCCGAAGGGGATCATTTGAAGGAGTCATATTTGAGGGAGAGAAATAGTAGCAGAGGAAAAAGGGTGAAAAAGAACGGGTTATAGGGTGAAGAAGTGAGAGGGTGGAAAAAATCTAAAGGTGAAAGAATTTAAAACTTTACCATCCAACAACGATACGATAAATATGTCAAAGTAAAAATCACAAGTAAATTATATCTTGCAATGAAGCTATGTTATATTTTTGTTCAATGGTATCAAGGTTTTCGAATAGCAAAAGATATATTTTATTCATTAATCAAGCTTGTTATTATTTCGTTTTGTAGCAGTAAGGGCTCCTATGAGATGAATTTTGCCTTGAATTTTTTTATCATTTTTATTTGACTCTACAGTTATCCATGAAAACAACCGTCATGTTCATGATTGCTTCCAAATTAGATCCCTTCAACACAACCAGGGGCAGTCACGACGTCGACGCCATGGAAGAATTGAGTCCTTATTTATAGTCGAACTCTCGGAATGCACTATATTCGTTTCGTTGCTAGCGGATGTCTTTGCAAGTGAAAAAGGTGTTGGGATCGTAGATGGTGTCCGTTTTTTGCTTGGACCTAATCGAATCGATGGAGATGTCATAGCTGATTTTGAAGGGGTTCCCAACAGGCACATAAAGCATCACCGATGGCCCCATAAAAATGGAAGGCATTTTGAAGACGATACTTTGACAACCTTATATCACCCTTTTAGGACATGTTAAAAAGTCTTTTTTTCCGGATTTTCCCCCGCTATAAATTTCGGTAATCCGGATAATATGTGACGATTTTGTGACGGTACAACATGCGTAAACAAGGCCTTCATCCCCCCTTATATAATTTAAAGCAAGTAAACTTTTTAGACTAACTTTATGAAAAGAAAAATTATACAAATAACAATATATAAAGAATTGACTATATCAATCTATATAATCAATTTTTAAAATCTATTTATAATTAATAATATTTTTGTGATACAAATAACAATCTAGCCTATTTTTATTTTCGAAGGATCTCATAAAGAGGGGGCAAATATAAATCTCAAAAAATAATATATACAATACAATTTAAAATATTAATTTCAATAAATTAAATCCAAATACACAAATATGAATATAAAATGAGAGAATTCTACCTTCAATAACCAAATAGACCACTTTTCCCCATACACCCATGTTCGACCAAGGCAACCCCAAACCCATACAATTGTAAATACCATAAATATGAAAACAGGGAGTTTTACCTTAAAAAACCGAAGAGAGCATTAATCCTAATTCAAAAAATTGGAAAACCCGTTTATTCAAAATTGGAAATGGAATCACAAGGGGAGTGCAATATGCTGAAAATATAAATACTAAGATCTGTGACCCTAACTCGTTATTTCTTTAAGAAGGTTTTTTCCTTCTATTGATTGGTTTGTTCTTGTCTCTTCACTAGATAAACCTCAACATCCAGTTAGAGTGCATGTCCCTACTTATGAAAACCAAAAAAAAACACTTGCTCCAATGCAATGAATTTAACACAACCAATTTTAGAAGAGGCATAACCGAGCACACGTAGTGCTAAAAACCCCAATTATAGCCTCAAGAACCAATTTCACCACTTGTCCTCATGCAATCAATTGGACATGAATAAAAACCGAATCACTCAATGTTGATAATTGAAATATGGAAATGGACAATTCTACTATAAAGAAAATAGTCCAATACAATAATTTTTACAAACACGTTTTTTCCCCAAAACTTCAGATTACCCAGTGTTTGCAATAAGTTTTATGCACCCAAATTTGGCATAGGCAAGCCCAATGACATACAATGTTGAAAAAACCATATGAAAAAAGTTGTAGAAATCGCTGGCCAATAATATTTTCAATCATAATTATAGGTATTAGAGAATTATTAACCTTGACGCGAGGGAGCCTATGTAGAAATCTCTCACTCCCTCGTGCTGCAAATTTAAAAAGCATCTGATGGCTACCATTGAGGTCCTTCTCAATATGTACATTTGCACAACATGTTGCAGATCTACATAAGATGTACAATTACTACTTTCTCAGAACATATGGTAATTATAACTGCACATCAATGATCAACCATTTGACAAGAAATGCATAAAACTAATTGTATTTAGTTTAGCTATTGCTCAAAGTCCGCACATGATCTAAAGCTTGCTGTAAGAAAGACCTGTTCAACAACATGCTATGTTTGAAGAGCTGATTTACCCAGTCCTGTATTATTTGTTTTCACAGTTTGCAACCCCAAAATAATATGTCCCAATGACTCAGCAACCTGCAGTTTTAATATATATTTTAGAAAACTGTCAATCTACTGTATTATGGTCCTTCAGTAACTCAACTAATTACCACTCTTGTACAACAAAAATAAAATTGGCAATGAACAACATTATACCATTATGATTCTCCAACACCAGCTACCAGAACGAATAAAAATGCATATCAAACATCCCCTGCACCGTAAAGGGTTTACTAAGGAAAATAATACACATAAAATGCAGGGCCAATTTTTTTAAAAAACTTAGCAAAATAGCCACAGACAGAGAATCAAGGCCCAAATTATTTTCTTTGCGTATTCCTATATCAGGTGAGGGCATAATGGAAGAAACCCGCTTGGAACGCTTGCACATACGATTCTACCCATCTTTTATAGAACAAAAAGAGGAATTTCCATTCACCTTCCCAAACATTTCAGTAAGAACTACAATTCTTTACTTGCACATTGCCTTAGGGCCATTAACCACCATATTTTCCCCTGAATTTGCAACTTCTCAGCCACAAAATAGAGTCAATCATGAGCCAAAAAAAAAAACTACAGGCTAAACCCAACAAACAGAGCTAAAACAACTAAAGGTTTTTTGGGCGGAGCTATAAAAAATTCCTCAAAAAATGTGTGAATTGCAGAAATTGCAGAAATATGAAAATATGAAAAGCTAGATATGTTGATGTCTGGATTTGTTATAAGGGTGTTGTTTTAAAACATTTCCTCACACATAAAGATTGAATGTGATTAGGGGTAAGACAATTAGGTTTAGAGAAATCGTTAGTTTTTCAATAGTTTAATTGATCAAATTTGTTGAATATTTTCATTGATGTCAAAGCTAAATGGTAGTCATTGTTGATGTCGTTGGTAATTGAATTCGTGTGGAGATTGTTGAGTAAGTCATTGATGTTAAAAGAGAAGTGCATCACTTGTGAAGGTTGATTGGAAATATGAGAAAGAGAGAATTTGAAGACAATGTGAAGAAAAAAGGCAAAATTTAATATGAAGATGTTCCTATGAAGGTATGATGACAAATAGGTTTGTAAGTGTTGTGTTGTGTTATGATCAAGGTTGTAAAAGTCAGAATGGTTGATTTTAGGTCATTATGTCAATTGACAAGTTCTTGAGAACCCTCACGATCCCTGAGTTCTTGCTTAACTAGTTCATATCTACAAATGAAATATCATCTTCTAATAAAAAGAAGAGACAAACAAAAAACTTTAGGGTAGAGCTCTATTCTAGCTTCCTCTGATTAGTAAGGAGGAGATGTTACCTAAAATTAAGTGCCAACTGATTGATTAGTCTAGCTTTGTAGACATTAAGAACTAGCCCCTACATTTTGACAAAACAGACACAACACTATCACTGCTCTGTAAAACTCATAAATTTCTTGGCACGCAGGAGAATGTTTAGAACCTTGCCCTTTATTCCCCTCAGTATGAAGAAAATGTAATTCTGGTCTTGGAATCACCTATTCTAGTTCAGAATTGGAGGTTATAGTAAGATGCATGCACAACATGCTCGTTTCTTGGAACGATGTTCCTTCTTGCCAACACAGAGGGCTGGTAATGGGACTCTGATCTTGGATCCTTCTTCCTCTTCCAATATTTTATGCTGTTGAGCCCAGGAGAGGGTAAGGTCTTGTTGCATATAATCCTGGAAAACAGTTTCAATCAAGGTCTACTAAGACTTTTCTCAGGATATCTTATATACCGACGAGAATTCATCTAGTTGTTTTCCTAAATTTAATACACATGTCAACCAAGTAAGTATTCTTAATTACTATTTAGGATATATTCTCAGCAAGTCTAATAGTTTACCAAAAAAAAACAGATGTCTACAATTTAGCAAGATTGTAACCATTACCTAAAAATCTAATAGTTTACAAGATTGTAACAATTAACAAGTAAGTATTCTTAATTACTATTTAGGATATGTTTCAGCAAGTCTAATAGTTTACAAAAAAAAATAGATGTCTACAATTTAGCAAGATTGTAACAATTACCTGAAAATCGCTTGTGGCTATCTTTAGTACTTGTCATATGATCCAAATCTTGGTCTGTATGGCTGACTGTTTCAAGGTCTTTTGTTTTCTTGGGCCTTTTTCGTCAAGCTTCCTACCTCTTTCACTTGTAGATACAGTTCATGCTCAATGTCCTTTTTCTCCTCCTGTAACTGACCAGCCTGTTGTTTGTGTGGATATAGTTCCATGTCAAGTCGATTTTTTTCTGAATCCAAATGGATATTCTCATCGAGTATAACTTCTAATCTAGTTCTGACATCAAATATTTCTTCTATAGCTTTAAGGTATTCATCATCAGGTGTTTGATTCATCTGTTGTTTGGTGGCAATGTGCTTGATTGGTGCCTGCAATTTCTGCACTTCACAAGCTTCCAAACAAAAAATGTGTGAATTTTCCAGTGAAGAAAAATGCCCAAAGCCGTAGGTTTCTCTCATTAAAATCTCCCGCTCCTTCAAAAATATTTGCAGGCCTTCGTTAGCACACGACATCCATGGCATAGTTGAGAATGTTTGTGATGTGCAGGGTGGAGAATCTATCCAGACCAGAGGTGGGCTCGTCCAGGACCAAAACCACCGGAACAACTGTGAACACTGCGTGTGAGGACATGTGCTAGACAATGAATACTGCATGCGAGGACAGTCAGGAGGCGTGAGACCTGGGAGTGGTGGCAGAAGCTTGGAGAAGAAACCGCATGCAACCAGCCATTTGTCTCTACCATGCAGCCGCAAAAATAGAAAATACC
This sequence comes from Taxus wallichiana var. yunnanensis, assembly GCA_018340775.1. Lineage (NCBI taxonomy): Eukaryota > Viridiplantae > Streptophyta > Pinopsida > Cupressales > Taxaceae > Taxus > Taxus wallichiana. Next base: position 175,425,931 of record CM031238.1, read on the forward strand.
AAAAACAAATACCATTAAAATGCTTGAAATATGGTTATCGTTGGATTTCAACGCATCAGGTAAGAAGAATGCAAATTCGTCGATTTCGACGCATTTTCAAAATCAATAGGTCGATGTTCACTACAAGAACGCCTCCGGCGTAATGAATCTTGGACTACCAAAAATAATATGAAAAAAATGACTTCGTAGATATATATTGTTTTAAGTAACATAACTCCAAACCCACTCCAAACTCTTCCTCTCCTTCTCCATTTCAAATTCGTATAAGATATATTCACACGAGTCTTGGAATTTTTACTATTTTAATAGTCTTCAAAATTGCAATCTTTATGAATATTATTTTCTTAGATTGCCATTAGCTAAAATTTGACATAGATCTTGGTTATTAAGTGACTTATTTACTTTTGTTTATTCGTATAAGTCATTTAAGCTTCATGGTACTTTTTGTGTATTTCTTCATACTACTTTCAATGCTTTCTCTTAATCACTAAAGCTTCATTTTTTCTTTTAAGCCATGCAAATTATTGAGGAAACATTATATGTCATAATTCAAATCACATAAATATGCATTTTGGATTGTGATGTAGAATATTAAGCGAAAACATTCCGCTTGTGTCTCCGCCTTCTTCCTCTATTTCTCTCTTCTTTCTTTACATATTGAATATATGCCACCTTTTACATCGTTTAATTCAAATTTTTTACTTACCCAAAAACACACAATGGTAGGTTTGTTGATGTGCCAAAATTAGCAGGAATTTGTGCAAGGTCACAACTTGAGCTCTTTTTTTTAAACCACGTGTTTTGGTGAGACGTACGCCTTTGGTTAACCGGTTCTACTTGGTTGGAGTACGTTTGACACATTTCGAGCCTAAATCTGCTATCTTGAGGCCAAAAATTAGGATTTAAGTTGTAGTTCATTTTTTCCTATTTTTGGGCATTAGTTACTTTTATTCTATTAGTTGCATTATGAGTTAGAAATTTGGAAATTCCTCTAATTTAGGAATGTAGAAGATGTGTGGAAATTTCTTTGCTCTGTATGAATAAACATGCAAAATTACTAAGAATAAAGGAGTTCTAGTAAAAACTGCTAAAAATATTAATTTCCGCCACCTAGAGTAGATCACGGGAGATAATTAGCTAAGCAATATCCTAGCACGTGGGTTCATATTGAGGTAATTAAAATGAATAAAAGTAAATTCAATATATCAGTAGACATGAGGGGGTGAAAGGATTTAATTTATTCATATTCTAAATTAGGTATTGGGGGTAGGTTAGATAACTAGGCCAAAGGAAAGTGAGTTTTAATTTTAATATAAACAAACAAATTTGAACCCTAGTTTTTAGAACTAAATACCTTAACATTGCAATTTAATGATTGTGGTCATAAAATTAAATTATAATCTTTTTTTGAATTAAAAAATCCCAATTAATATATTCTTAACCAAGAAATAATAAGATGGTAGAAAACTAGGATTGAGTATGCTTTTCAACACAAGTGATATTATTTCACCATTTTAATTATTTGAAGAACTATTAATAAATGATTAAATATTTACATTTATAAGGTAATTTGTAATAGGTCTCGAATGGATTTAAACTATATTTCGAGAGAAAATGCATATTAAAAAAATTGAGTGAGAAATATGATATATTTTCTGTTTAATATATTAGGGTAGAAATAAAAAGGGTAAATAAAATTATCGTGGAAAAATGGGTAAGTAAGGTACATGGAAAAAATAGGGGTATTTTCATTCTAATAATATAACGGGAGGGGGTATTATCATTGGATAACTAGAGGTAAAAACTAGAATTAAGGGTATTATTTAACACCCTTCAAATGCACGTGTTATACCATACTTTTACTAAGTGAACCCCCATGGAGTAGATTTAGTCAAAGTTAGTTAGAGTTTACTTGGCAACTCAAGTTGGGAGTTGTTTTCCTATTTATGAAACATTGTAATTCATTATTCGATAACGAAGAAGGAGATCTATTTTCTTTTGGAGTTCATATTATTTGTAGTATATCAAGTTTGTTTAGAATTTTGCTACATTATCCGGTATCAAAGCATGTTCGAGTCTTTAAAAGAAATGGTAGGAAGAGGAAGAGGAAGAGGAGGCAGTATTTCCCAGAGTAATAGAAATATGCAAGATCTGTAGAGGAAAGTTGTTGCACTTGCTACAATGATAACCTAGGGAGGAAATCAAGGTGGAGATGTCAGGGATGAAGAAGAAGTTTGTGAAGAGGAGGAAACGCAAGCACCAAAATTACCTTTTAAAGAAAGGATGCTTCGAGCATTATAAGGAAAGAATGATGGGATAAGAGTTGATGTTTCAGAGTATGGTGGTAGTCTAAAACTAGAAGAGCTGATTGATTGGTTGACTAGCATGGGGAAATTTTTTGAGTGGAAGGCTATGTCAGAAGAAAAGAAGGTAAAATTTGCATGCATGAAATTGAAATTTCATGCTATGTTATAGTGGGATCACCTATAGAAAGAGTAGTCAAGAAAGGGGAAGGAAAGAATTAGGACATGGAGTAAGATGGGGAAGAAGCTAAAAGATAAATTTATCCCTCGGGTTATGCACAAACCCTTTACAAGAGGTTTGAAATCTCGAGACAAAACTTACATGAGTGTAAGGATACTGAGATGAGTTCTACAAGTTATCCATTCGTGTAGAGCATGAAGAAAATGAGGAACAAATGCCTACAAGGTATGTAAATGGATTAAAAAAATTATTCAAGATGAGATAAGTATGTATAATATTAAGAGCATGGAGGATGCCTATCAATTAGCCTTAAAGGCCGAGGAGAAAAAAATCATCAAAGTTTTAGGAGAATACCTGGAATGAAGAGGGGGGCCTCATCTTCCTTTCGGGGACGAGATGGTTTCAGCCAAGGTAGGGCAGAATCATCTCGTGGATTGGAAAAGCAAGAAGATACGAGACAAGATTTCTATAATTAACAAAGAGGAAGAGGATTTTCCAAGAGCATATATGTTGGTGATAGAGGATGGGAGGCTCCATAAAGACCATTTGTTTGTTATAGATGTGGTGAAGAGGGGCATCAGGATTTTGAATTCTCACATTCTTATACACATGACAAGAGGCAAGGAGATGCTCCAAGAGTAAATATTTTTGAAATTGAACAAGTAGAAGATGAATAGGACCTAGAAATTCCACCAGATGTTGGAGAAAATTTGATGATCAAGAGGATGATGATTGCTCCAAGAAATGATATCAAGGGGATGCATGGCTTGTACAAATATTTTCGAACAAGATGCATTTCGGGAGGAAATTTATGTAATGTTATTATTGATGGAGGTAGTTGTGAGAACATGGTTTCAAATGAGATGGTCAAGAAATTGGAGTGCATTGTGAAAAGAATCCTAACCCTTACCGTATTGCATGGTTTAAGAAGGGTAATGAAGTTCTTCGTTGATAAGAAATATTGAATAAGTTTTTCTATTAAGAACAATTACACGGATGATATTTGTTGTGATGTTATTCCTATGGATGCATGTCATATCTTTGCTAGGTAGACAATGGAAATTTGATAGAAAAGTTATCCATGACGGGGAGAAGAATACTTATACTTTCCGGAAGGATCGCACAAAAATAGTTTTGTTACCTCTTAAGGAAGAAGGGAAGGCTGAAAATATGCTTTCGTAAAGGAATTTGTGAAGGAGGCAAAGGCAACCAGTTTTAGTTATGCACTAGTCGCAAATAAGGATGAACTTGCAAGTGTACAAATACCAATAGAAATAGTAGAATTACTAGAAGTATTTTTCGATGTTATTCCGATGAGCTACTAGATGGATTACCACCCAAAATAGATATTCAACACCATATTGATTTGATTCCGTGGTCTTCATTCCCAAATCAAGTGACTTATAGGATGAGCCCAACATTGCATGCAAAGTTGAATAGGCAAGTGGTAGAGCTCATGAGAAACGGGGTCGTAATGGGGAGAGTATGAGTCATTTACAACCCCAACTTTATTGACACCAAATAAGGATGGAAAATGGAGAATGTGCACTGAGATAATGAGAAATAAATCAAATTACATTTAATTATAGGTTCCCAATACCTCGCCTTGATGATATTATGGAGGTGCTTATTGGATCTAGGTATTTCACCAAGATTGATCTTTGAAGTTGTTACCATCGATTTGGATAAGAGAAGGAGACAAGTTGAAAAACAACATTCAAGACGGAAATGGATTATATGAGTGGTTGGTGATTCCATTCGGGTTATCCAATAAACCTAGTACTTTTATGAGGCTGATGAACACCATGTTGCAAGAGTATAATGGTTAGTTTGTTGTGGTTTATTTTGATGATATCTTGATCTTTAGTAAAACTAAAGAAGAACATTTAAGGCATCTAATGGTGATATTTGAAGTGTTAAGGAAAGATAAACTCTATGCAAATATGAAGAAGTGCACATTTATACAAGAGAGTTTGGTATTCTTGGGCTTTATTATTTCAGTAGATGGGGTACATATGGACTCAGAAAAGATAAAGGAAATTACTGAATGGCCTACTCCACAGAGTATAAAAGAGGTAAGAAGCTTTCATGGTCTAGCAACATTTTACAGAAAGTTTATTAAAAATTTCAGCAGTATTGTAGCACTTATAACAAATTACACAAAACGAAGGAGTTTTTGTGGAAAAAGGCAACAGAGGGTAGTTTTCAATTCTTGAAGAAGAATGTGACTTAAGCACCCATTTTGGCACTAGCATTTTGATAAAGTGTTTGAGGTTGATTGCGATGCCTAACATGTGGGTATTGGTGTTGTTCTAATTCAAGTTGGAAAGCTAATATATTTCTTTAGTGAAAAACTAAATGAGGTAAGAAATAACTACTCTACTTATGATGTGGAATTTTATGTAATTATATAAGAATTAAGGCATTGGAGGCATTACTTAGTGCCAAAGGAGTTTATGTTATTCTAGAACACAAAGCCACTGAAGTATGTGAATACACAAAAGAAGTTGAATAGTAGGCATGCAAAGTGGGTATCATTTTTGTAGGGTTATACTTTTTCTCTAAAACATAAATCAGGAAAACAGAATCAAGTTGCAGATGCATTGAGTAGGCATGTGAATTTTTTTACCACTATGGAAAATGAGGTGGTGGGTTTTGAAACAATAAAGGTTTTTATTCTTGATTCGAATTTCAAGAATATTGTTGAAAGATTAATTCATCAATTGTCGACAATGCATGAGATGTCTAGGATGAGTACATTTTACAGGATGGCTACCTATTCAAGGGATGCCAACTATGTATTCCAGTTGGGTCTATGAGAGAGAATATAGTGAAAGAGTTGCATAATGGAGGATTGGCTGGGCATTTTGGTAAAGATAAGATGATAGCGTTGGTAGCAGATAAATACTATTAGCCAAAGATGAAAAGAGATGTGGTAAGATATGTGGAGAGGTGTCGAATTTTCCAAGTCTCGAAAGGCCATGCACAAAATATAGGGTTGTATATGTCGTTGCCTATTCCTAAAGGGTTGTGGACAGATCTAAGTATGGATTTTGTTTTGGGATTACCAAAAACAAAACAAGCTAATGACTCAATTTTTGTGGTTGTTGATAGGTTTTCTAAGACGGTTCATTTTATTTCCTACAAGAAAACAAGTGATACAATAGACATATGATTTGTCTTTCAAAGAATTTGTTCGTTTGCATGGTGTTCCAAAAACCATTACTTCAGATAGGGACACAAGGTTCTTAAGTCACTTTTGGCGGACTTTATGGAAGAAATTGGGAACTCAACTATAGTTCAATAGTGCCTATCATCCTCAGATTGATGGGAAAATAGAGGTGGTAAATTGGAGTTTGGGAAACCTGTTAAGGTGCATCGTTGGGAAAATCTTGAAACAATGGGATTTACCATTACCACAAGCTGAGTTTGCATATAACAGTTCCATAAATAGATCCACAGGAAAGTCTCCATTTTCAATTATGTATGGGAGTAATCCAAATGGGGTGTTAGATTTGGTACAACTACCAGTTGATGGTAGAGTCAGTGATGATGCAAAAGCATTTTCCGAACATATACAACAATTGCAGGAAGAAGTGCAGAAGAAGCTGCAGAATAGTAATGATAAGTATAAGGAAATAGTAGATGTGCACAGATGGAGAAAGGTATTTACAGTTGGTGAGTTGGTTATGGTATATCTATGGAAGGAAAGGTTTCCAAAAGGAACCTATAACAAGTTGAAGTACAAGAAGATTGGTCCCTACAAAATCGTGAAAAAATAAATGATAATTCTTATGAGGTAGAATTGCCAGGGAATTTTGATATTTCTCTAGTGTTTAATGTTTTAGATTTATATTATTTTCATGGGGATGGTGCAGAAGGGGATGTTATTGATGAATTAGTAGATTGGAGGCAACAGGTTCTGGTGAAGAAGAAATAAGAAGTGGATCATATTCTAGATAAGAAAACAATGGACACATGACATGGGAAATACAACAAATATTTGGTACATTGGAAAGGACTGGAACAAGAGGAAAATACTTGGGTCATAGAGTGGGAGATTAATAAGTTAGATGCAGATAAATGGAAGTATTTTGAAGAAGACAACTTGCAGGAGCTGCGTTTTCCAAGCGGGGAGAATGATGTGCCAAAATTAGCAGGAACTTGACAAGGTCATAACTTGAGCTTTGGGTGTCCGTTTGAGTCCATTTTTTTTAAACCACATGTTTCGATGAGATGAACACACTAGTCAATTTTTCCTCTTGGTTGGAGAAATTTTTGGCACATTTTGGGCCTTATATCCGCCATCTTGAGGTGAAAATTAGGATTTAAGTTGTAGTTCGAGCTTTTTTCCTATTTTTGGGCATTAATTAATTTTATTCTATTAGTTGCATCATGAGTTAGAAAGTTTGAAATCCCTATAATTTAGGAATTTAGAATATGCATGGCAATTTCGTGTTCATGCGAATAAGCATGCAAACTTGCTAAAAATATTAATTTACGCCACCTAGAGTAGATTTAGTCAAAGTTAGTTAGATTTTTCTTGGCAACTGAGTTGGTTTTCCTATTTAGAAACATAGTAATTCATTATTCGATAACGAAGAAGGAGATATATTTTCTTTTAGAGTTCATATTATTTGTAGTATATCAAGTTTGTTTAGAATTTGGCTCGCATTATGTGTTCTACTGCTATTACATGAAAAGCATATTGGAATGGGTGATTTATAACAATGTTTTGTTTTGTTTGTTAGAACTAAATTTCTAGTATCTATGATTTTCTCCATAGTTCTTAAAAAAATTATTGTTTTGTTTATTGGTGGTTATTGTTTTTAAGTCCAATTTATAGTGCAATCATAATTTAGGTGAATTATATTACAAATAGACACTAATTATCTAGATTTTTTCCTCTTTTATGTTTCTAGTAATATGCGAACCTTTTAATACCTAAGAGTATAGTGCAACAAATACTTTTGTTGATTCATTTTGCATGAATACAAAATTTGAAATCATACTCAACATTTATGAATTATTTCACCAAATGTCTTAAGAAAATGTGGTTTCATATATTAATATGATTTTAGGGAATGAAAAAATAATGTTTAAAGCCTCGGGGAAGTACAAGGAATGCACTTGGTAGGTTTTAAGTACAACCTTTTCCACCATCCTTTGAAGGTGTACTAAATTAGAATATTTATAATAGGTTATGGAGAGGCATAAAGAAAATAAATATAGAAAAAATAGTATCTCGTTAATTATAATTGAATCATGAACAATCACAAGATTAAAATCTTCATATTCAATTTGATATTGAATTTCTTTCACAACCATATAACCATTCACACCTTAACTAGGAGCACATTTTTTTAAGAAGTAACCCACCTTGTGGAATTTGTTAATATCTATGTTTATAATAGCATAGTTATAGATCAATTTTAATATAAATATTAATGTCATCATGAGGATAATAGGCCCAAATAGAATATAATTTCAATTTAAATGGTATTGTTTATTGGGAAATAAAAACATGAATAGAAAATTTCAAATGGAAATAAATATTATCGAGTTAAATGAAAGTAAAATTTTTTTACTTACTAACATGAAATAGTTCTTTTTATATGAACTAAATGTACATATGTCTAGATAGCCTCATAACTCATGTTTATATGTTAATCTATTTTATTGAGGATTATATGTCTATATAGTATTTGAGACATGGGAAGAGGTATTTAAGCTATTGGAAGATATCAGTTGGGTTGATCATATCCCTTATCTTTTCTTGTTGGATCACCTTTAGATCTAAGTACTCATGCGTGCTCACCTTGTGCTAAACGTGATAAGATTTGTTAGAAATATTTCCTTCGATTTGATCTATCGAATTAGAATGAAAAATCCATATAATTTCAAGTACCCATATTAGAACCTAATCCATACAATTCTAAGCTCCACAAGTAATAATGAATGCATTTTTTCATTTATTAATGGAATAAACAATGATGGTGTATAAGACATGGACTACCGATCTCAAGGGGGTCAACAAATTTTTCCATATGTCCTTTATTTTAAACGAAGTCCTTACATCTACTTCTTTGATCAGATTTTGATATATTCCTTAAAACATTTATGAAAAAATGATATTATTGGTTTTGCCACATCTTCATTAATTTCTCCCTCATACTAAAAATCCAAACAATGCCAATAATTGAAAACAAGAGCCTATGTAAAAACGTATAATATGACAATGCTTGAAATTCAATGATGTTAACAACGTGGAATGCTAAGGAGGTCGCCAAATACAAATATAGAAGGAAAAATATTGTATTTGATGGGGAAAGTTTGGAAGATGGAATAATCAGTTTATATAATCACAAAACGGTAGTCATATTTCAAAGTAATCAAATAGTTTAGTTTATATTTTTCCTTTTCCAAGTTGGAGTTATATATCAATGGAAATGGTACTACATATGTTGAGGTAGATGCTTCACTCTTTTTAGTTTACTTCACCTTGATTTATTGTTGCATTTTCCATCTGGAGCATCTTCCATGGATGCAAACCACATTGTAGTGTATCTATTGCTCACTTTAGGTGTTGTTATTATGAAAACTACTACCAAAAAATTTGAGGTCCCAAATTGGAATATCATCTCCATATAATTTCTAGTCCCTCTTTATATAGTTTACCACTAAAATCACAAGAAAATTCCCCTTAAAATGGTGTGGGCTCTAACTATCCATAAAACACAAGGGATATCATTCCAAAATATATATTTTTACATTAAGAGTATTGAATGAAACATAAATACATGCAAAGTTATCTCTTGAGTGGGTCCCCTCAAGGATATTTTTCCCTCAACTCCTTTCTCCTTTAAGAAATTCACATACATGACATGTAGTCCACGGGAGGCTTTTAAGAAGAAATAAGATGATTATAGATGGTGGAGGGATTTGATATGTTTAGGAATTTGGTGAGGTTAACCATAACTCTTAGGTTTTCCTATGTATATAATCCACTTGGATTGTGTGCACTTTGTGTTGCACATGTGAGAGGATTCATTATAAATATAGTCAAAGGTACAACTTCCTAAGACTCTTGCAAATCAATTTGCATTTTCTAATTTAAAATTCCCCATAATGTCGTCACTTATTTGTTCATTAGATTCATCAAATTTATGTGAGGTCAAAGATGAGTCTCATACACTTTTATTTTCTTAAATATCCCAAGACCCATCTCTATCACCATTTTCCTCCTACATTATTTCACCTTCACCCCTTCCACTTTAAGTTCTTCAAATCCTCCCATTCACTTTGGCTCCATATTACATTCCCTTGTTATCTTGCAACTACGGGTGTTTTCCCATCATAAAATAACCCCACCGGTAATAGGTCTATCATTCTCATTAGTGACATGGGCCAATTTCCTCCGTCAACGTTATAAATTTTATGTTGGAACTTCATATAGGGGAAGCCTTTAGAAAAACTTTCAAGCGTTTATCACTTTGCAAAAAAAAAAAAAAATTGGACATAATGTTCTGACCTAGCACATAAATCAACAAATCTCAAGATCTAACATTGCACATAACAACTATAGATATTGGATGATTTGAATTAAATGATGCCCTTTCTTTTTAATTGGCCTCTAATGTATACTTTGTTGATGACCAGTAAATTTTTTGTCATTTCTCATTTCAATGTTCAAAAAATATACCTATGGGTCTATTTCTCAAAATTGAAACAATATAAGAGGAGTACCTATTAGTGCTCCAACATTTATCTTCCAGTTAGATATATCTGCACTTCACATCCACTTATTGATCACTCCAGTGTTCCTCAAGTTTCCTTTCGAAAATTGACCCACTTCTTGGCACTCATTGTTACCTTTATCGGTGTCTCCATTGGGTGCATGTGTGTGATTTCTAGTTTAAAAACTTCCATCAAATCTATAAAATTTCATTATCCAACTAGATCATTTATTAAATACATAACTTGGAGAAACAATTTTATTTAATTAACTCAATACAATTTTGAAAATCCACAAAGAAATAAGAACCCCTACTTGAAGTAAAAACTATATCGCGATCCATCACCAATGAATGCCATGTATACAACAAATACAAAACTTCTATTAAGTATAAATATCTTACATTCATTTATCTAAAATACGGGAGAGATGTCAATCTCAATGTTCTTATCTTAGATTTTTCACATACCACATCGATAATAACTCCATTATCTTTTCCACCAACTTCATTTGTATTAGTAGAAAAAGGTATTGGATCTAATTATAACATGCTATCAAACTTCAAATATATATTTTGTTAAAAAGACACTCCAAACTTCGAGTTTTTTGACAACTTATAAGTGATGATTAAATGGGAGCTAAATTTAAAGTACAAATATCATCGGGATGGTAAAATAAACGTCAAATTTTAGCTTATACAAAAAAAATCCGTTCAATGCCACCGCCATTATATAATTCCTATCGATGTAACACCTGCAAAAATGATGTTCTAGAAACATGTTGAAACCCTAAACACTTATCCCGAAAGTTGTGACTTTTTTTTGTTTAAGTTATAAGAAGGTTACAAGGGTAACATCCCATATGGTATATTAAAATACCTTACACCGATATTCTCAACCTTACAGTAAGGGAACTAGGTCTAGTCCAAAGATTAAATATTTTTAACTTATCTCTAAAGTCAATTAATTAACATAATCTCAAGTTTATCTCTAAGGTCCATTAATCAATTATTCATTATGAAGGTACCATAGATTAATTTACATAGCTAAATTTTTTCTTCTCTTTAGTTAATGTTCAATCCTAGAAAGGTTAACCTTTTGTTAATTTATTCTAATTTATTATCCTATTAACTTAGAGTCCTTTCCAAGGACTTCCTAAGGCTTCCTAAGAACTAACAAAGGTTTAACACTCTAAGGAAATAAAATGGCCCCACTCCCCAATTACACATACCCTTAAATTTTAAATAAAAACATTTATAAAATATATTCCCACCAAAAAAGGTAGGGTTGATCCTCAACCCTTAGATAAAACCAATCTTGGCCATTATATCATAGGATTCCAAACTAATGCTAAAATCCTTATGAGTTTCATTTAATCTCTTTCTTTACCAACTCTCCTCATTTGATCTATTATTTTATAGAAAAATTGCAGGTTGGAGAGGAGAAGCCATGGGAGCAAGAGAGGAGAAACTATGGTGGATTCTACAAGGAGATCAAGCTTAGATGGTTTATATTGTAGCTTATTTATTGTTATTAATTTCATTCAAGGATTGGGATGTATTTCCTTCACCAATATGATTTTATTTCAAGCCTATTTGTATTTGGGTTTTCCAATTTGGGGAAAATGCTATTCCCATAAACATAAATGAAAAAGAATGTTTTCAATCCACCATTTGGAGGTTTTTATCACCCAATCCAAGGGATTTACTCATTTTTGCTTGCTAGTAGTTATTAGTTAAATTTTACAACTTATAATTTAGTATAAACTAGTTAATTTTTTTGCATAGGCACGGATCCGAGGAGTTATGTCGTAAGTGATGATAACCGCCGAGAGCAGATCATCGACCTTGGTACTACCTCCCTACCTAGGTGACAAACCATGGACCACCGCCCTACTAAGTGGAGATTTTGAGACCGCCGCCTTAGCCTGAGAGGTGGTTACAAGACCACCACTCTACACAGGTTAGCAGTCATGTTTATGAAAAACAGAACCTGAAAACCTGATATTTCACAAAAATTAAAAGTTGCAAAAAAATTTAAAACACTTTATGGACTTTATTTTATATGCCTATATTTTCTAGTTGTAAGATTTAACTTCATTTATTCATTCTTAGTTAAAATCACTTATTTTGAAAGCATTTCTTTTTCAATAGAAGAAACAACAATGAATCATTTTGTTTAACTAATTTTATTTCAATTCCTAGAGTATAAAGGATCTTAATCTACTTCAATGTTATTATTTTGCTTTACATTCAAGTCTACTAAACATACAATCTCAACTTCTTACAACTTCTATATTTCCTTCTTTCTCATTTACAATAAAAAAATTCATAATGAAAGTAAACTTTGTTTATTCCTTTGAATATAGCTCGTATTTTTTATTACAAGGAACTACTTTTCCCACAATACAACCAAAGTTTCAAGTAATGAGTATTACTTTTTTCTATTTCTCAAAACTAACTCTACAACACAAATACTTCTTCTTCCTTTTTATTTGTTTCTTTCCCATACAATACAACTTTAATAACGAGACGTTTGAATGTAAATTTCCTTCACAAGATCAATACAATGTCCTCCACTTGAAGTGGGAAATCATACAATATTAAAAGCTAAAATGAAATACAATATTACAATTTCTTCCACTCTAAGTGGGAATAACGCAAAGGAAGTTTCATTACAAGAAGGATCTTCTTAGTAGGACTCCACCAAAAGCTCCAAGATTCACAACACCAACAAAACTCCACAAAATTTCATTTGATCACAATAAAAATGGGGGAGAGGTAACACTCTCCACCCAACAGAGAATTCCAATGAGGATAAGAATCCATCCTCCTCATTTGGCCCCGATCCCCAACCACATTACAATGAAAGGTGGATGCAACCACGGAAACAAACAAGCTTCCACAACAAAACAATTGTTTCACAACCATTCCAACCACATTTCAATCATCAACAACACAAGAATGAAAAATAACTAAACAACAAGTAAACAAGGCTTAAAAATTAAAGCCACAAGATCAAGATCTATGGGGAGGCCACTTATGCCTCCCAATGGAAATGGGTGCCCACCTTAAAGCCTCCAATGCATATCTAAAATCCCCTACATAATGTTATGCCTCCCTCAACTACCCCTTTACCTCCGACATGCTCTTATGCCTCCCTCAATCTCTTATGCCTCCCTCATAAAAGAGAACAAGTAAGAAATGCAAGCATTCCTTATCCAAGGTGGGGCACCCAACCCAAACTCCCTCTAAACAAGAAAGTAAACTCTTATGCCTCCCTACAAGAAATATAAACTCTTATGCCTCCCACATGAAATATCCCCATAGTCCCCTCCTACACCACACTTAGGCAATCTACCCAAGCACCCAACAAGCATTCCAAAACACTCAAAACAAGCACATATGCATACAAAATAAAATAAAGCATTTAACAAGAGTTTATCTCCTACCTTTCCATGGTAGAGCTTGATCCAAGAGCATACCCCAAGCTTCTTCAAGCCCAAAAAAACACCAAGAAGCTCCAAAAAATCCACAAACACTTCCCAAAATCCTCTAACTCCAAAAATGCATGAGCACAAAATAATGAAGTAACCCCCAATCAAGCAAAAGAACTTGATTAAATAGAAAAGGGAGAGAGGAGGGTGAGGTGGCTCCATGTAGGATGCCACATCACTCATCCTCAACTCCACCTCACAATTCAAACTTCAAACTCCAAAGCACAATTAATAAGTGGGCGAAGAAATGACATATTACTTACACACACAAACCAAGCCCACACCTCCTAAGGACACAATGAATTACGGGAAAGAAATTGCACTCAACATTTACCTTTTTTATTCCCAAAACACCTTATGGGGTCCAATTTTAACCCCGAACCCATAGGTAGGTTGTCACATAGCAATTTAAGAGGTGTGGGAAAAGTTTGATTTGTCCCACAAACTTCCAAAATTGGCCTCTAAGGCCAAATTCGAGTTTCCATGAAGGGGTAGAGTTTACAACACTCAAGATCCCCAAGCAATCAACTATTAACACAAAATCCAAGAGAAATCTAGCTAATAAATGAATTCCTTTGGTCACATCTATAATTAGTTTAGGACAAGATTAATTTATCTTTAGTTAACACACTACAACCCCTTAATAAAAAAATGGGTAAAATACATACCCCAAATTCCAAATAAATAATAAAATAAATTACATCACTAAAATCACATACTAACATCAATTAAAGGAAAATAAAAAAAGATAACACATAATCCCTTGGTCACAATTTCCCCTAATAATAATTCTAAACACACACACAAATACATGTTGTCATGGTGACCCTCGTTGAATTCACCTAGAATTCCAATGTGGTTGGTCTCCAATCCCCCTTAGTTTGTCATGATGTGTTTACCTACAAAACACACAATACCCTTCTAGCCTCATGGCCATATTAATGATGTCAAAGTAATAAAACACTTACATCTAACTATCAGTTTTAAACATAAAAATCACAACTACTATTGTTAAGACCAAGTAATTTAACAATTATTCCCATTTTCAACATTTCGATTCTACTCATACATCAGTTTGCAACTAAGATCAAAGACCAATTGGATCATCAGATTAAAGTAATACTTTCACTCGTTCACAATTTCACTAATCTCCAATATCAATTAAATCACAAAATGACTTTGAACATCATTATAAAACCAATACGAAAATGATACAAAATATCAACATATATTTATCTTGACAACAGATGATTTTCTTCCATACTAAAAGTCTATCAAAAGTTAACAAATTCAATAACATCTATCCTTCAATTTTCCTAACACAATGTGTAAATTTCTTTTCCTATTAACATCTTTCAGGTAATAAAGCAAAATAGTGTGTATGTGTCCCATCGCAGAGATAAACCCAATACAACAAAATAATCTCGAAGAGTAAATCTATCACAAACAAATTACAAAAATGTAAACATTCTAGATGATTGTTTTATCCTTAAAAGTCCATCAAGGTCCACAGTACGACATATAGTTAAAATAATAATAATCAATACAAAATGAATTCATGATGCCCCACACAACTTATTAGTATGCTAATTGGAATAAGGTAGCAAGGTTTACGATTATAACAATTCATAAAATATGATCATGTTTCATTTAGTGTTGAAGAGAAGTGGGCATTACATCCCCCTCCTCTTAGATTTGACTTCCTCCCGGAAGTCACGGAGAAAGAGTTAGGAACAAATCAGAAGAAATAGGATTACATCCTTTGTGGAATTCCTTTGCTTCAACAAGTGTGGGTCTATAGAAATTCAATTTTGGTCCAATTCTATTTAACAAGAAGAAGAGAGGTTGAAAGGAATGAGTCCTAAACTTTCTTTAAGTAAGGTTACAAACATATAATTCTATAGAGTAACTTTACATGGTCAACCAAGTTCCAACATATAACATCAAAACATTAAATGGTCAAAGGAGTCTCAAAGATAACCACCAAGAAAAGAATAACCGGGAGAATTTAGTGAACTCAAAATGACCATATAGTCTCCCATGGATCCCACATAATGCAACAACACGATTTAAGGATTCCACTAAGGATAAGTTACGCTCACAAAGTTTTTATTTAGACAAGGCTAACACATATCAACCACGACTATTAGTTTATACGAGATTACATGTCTACTCAAAGGTCTCACAATCTAGATCACATGAGCTGAGGTTTAACAACAAGGGGTCATTTAAGTTAGCCAACACATTCACCATCAAGAAGACTATTCATGGAAAGCACTTCTACAACCCAAGGGGTACAAATAAATTTTTCATGGAAATACTAAGGAAAACATGACCTTTACGGTTTTATATAACTTTATTTTACATTCAAGAATGAACACACAACACTAACCTAATTTAGAAATGTCAAACATTTAGAAGGAATTTACACTAGGACTAACATATCAATCCAATAGGCACCACCCACTCTACACAACACAAAGGGATTTATTTATCTTAAACCCTGCTCAAGTTCAAAAAATCCATAAGAGAGCACATGCATAAGTCAAAACACCAAAGAGCACTCAAGGGAGCTAGAGAGAAGAAACAAGTAATGAGAGGGGGTCCAACTGCAGCCCAGAAGAGCATCATACCAAAAGTGAATAAAAACCTTACAGAAACAACTTGCACTTTCCTTCCCAATGACAAAAAGGCAACAACCACAAGGTGACTTAAGAAAAAGAAGAAAGAGTATTTCTCAAAGTTATTTCATATCCTTAACATTTTTTCTAAAAAAATTACAATGACCTATGTCATCAAGGGCCAAATCAACACACAAGGAGGTTGTTTTTCCTAAACACAAGAGATAAGCCCCAATCCTAAAGGCCACAACTCACACTCGTCGAGATATGAGGCAACAAGGTTATGAACCAAACTCCTACAAGGAAAAGCACATACATCTATGAACAAGGAGTACTTATGCATTTGAACACGTCTTTTATCAGCAAGGTGTTTCACAACTTCGGGTAGGAGACAAAACTAAAGGTTCAAATATACATTGCACTTAATACATAAATCTTAGTTGTTTTATAAATTGACTTATTAAGTCCAAAGTTATAGTTTTCTTGTTAAACACAATCCTTACAAGTTTTCTTAATTAAAACTTCCTTTTATTATGACATCACAAGTTGTGTTATAAGGAGCACCACTAAGGTGGCATGATCTCTTGCCATTCCGAATAGGTGGAAACAACATTTATTTTACTTCTAAGGAAGGTAAAATGAGAAAAATTTCCTCTCCATTTTCTTTCCACATAGTTTGATTTCTCTTATTTATCTTCCAAGATTATATCAAGAAAACATCTCTTTTTTCCTAATGTTCCATTTTATTTATTTACTTTTTTTGAAAGGAACGATAACCAGATTGTACCAAGCCAAGAACACAGATGCTAATCAAACACCACGATCAATAAGATGAAAGTAATTCACCAGAATAACTTTACATAAAACCTTTGCAAACAAATGAAAAACAATATCATATATTATTATGGAACTCAATGCAATACATTGAGAATGGGCCTTGCTTAAATAGGCAAGAAATAACAATCTAAGAACTAGTCAAGGTCGTAGATCAAACCATAAATCAAGGAAAGAACTAGTCAATACCATAGATCAAGGAAAGAACTATACCTAACAACTAGATAATATCTCCTAATATCTAAATAAATAAAAGAAATATCCACACAAGTGGGTGAGGATAAATATAATAAAGGTAATCAATGTACCTAGGTGAACATGAGCTAAGGTAAATACCTACTCTAACACCCCCCCTCAAGTGAAGCTAGGGGCCAAAATAGAAGTGGCATGTCCATAGTATGAGTCCTAGAAACTAGGCCTAATGAGGTACTCATGTGCAATAGCTGGGAAAAAAGGGACACTGCAAGGTACCCAAAACCAATAACAACAAAGTAAAGAGAGTAAAGACCCGCTCCAAGGCATCCCAAGAATCTTGGCTCAAAAACTCGTACAATGTTGAAGAAGTTTGGTGTGCACTGTGGTCTAAATCCACTGCTCGATCACAAAACTCAAAAATAACTAACACTAGGCTCCACCAGAATAGCTCCATACAAGGAGACTATCAACGGAGTGATGTCAAAAGTGCAAAAAAAAACACCAAACATAATTTGATCAAGTGCTGCAAATAGGTGTGCCATGATCCAAGAATAATAACCAAAGCAACAAGGTAAGGACACAAAATCCAGAGTGTCATGATCCAAGAAAAGCCAAGGTAACAAGGCAAGGACACGAAACCCGAAGAAGCAAGATCAACACCACACCCTCCCATACTGTTGAATGGGTGGAGTGACGCTACAAATCTGTATGAGTTGCCCAAAATCAACTACTCGAACACTGACAAAATAACACTGGACTTCACTAGAATAGATCCCCCATAAGAGATATCCACATCAACATGCCTAAAGTGTCGAAAAATACGAGATACAAAATCTCTCAAACAAAAAGAGATACACTACACTGCTAAATAAAAATGCTCAAAACAAAAACATCACAATGCATAAGGTATAGAAAGTGAAGAAGAGGCCGAATAGTGGAGGAGCCATGCCTATAGAGTCCTCTCAACGAATGCCTATGTCGCTACCACGAGTGATCAGATATCCACCCCAAATCAACACGGATGGATGAAGAAGATGCTTGCATATGACTTGGTGTAAAATGCACAATGGGTGAATGAAAAAGAACATCGAGAATGTGTATTAGGTTGATCATGTCTAACAACTGAAATCTTAGGTTTCTCAGCTGAGTGAAGGTGTAAAACGCATGTGTTGCTCATGATCCTCGAGAAAGAGTCAAGCAAACAAAAAAAGGAGCTGTCAATGTGTGATCCCAATGAAGTATCTTCTCGAAAACCAATGTCATGATGAGAGTTCCACTTAACATGTGGAATAGAGGAAACAATACCCTATGAATGTCTCCGCAATGACTCCTCTAGTGAGACCCATAGAAAGGAGCATGCGAGAACCGAATGCAAGTGTTATGCTTCTTAAAAATCTATGCGAAGCTAATGCAAAATTAGGATACACAACATGTGAAAGTGCTATGTAATAGGCACAGATGTGCAAGAGCATGTAATAACAAGCCTCACAAATTTAGAAGCATCAAAAGTAGGTTCGGAGCTCAAAGTCGGCGGATCAATGTCGGTGGGTACAAGAGCAACAACTGCAAGTAGACTTGGAGCATGGATATGATTGTCCACAATATGATGGTGATCTTTAAAGGATAGCAAGTTTTTACGGGGAGTGTATTATTGTATCCTTATCATGAATGAGTGATTGTAGAAGAGAATTTTTCTTCTTGAGCGATCTATTTTCTTCCAAAATTTTACATTATCCTCTTGAAGTCCACATACTTAAGAGAAAAGCATATCATTCTCGAGAATCCAGGGATAGATACAAACTACAACTCCTAAAAATTTAGGACGATCAAAGCTCAAATTGAAATTGCATCCACAATTGATTACAACACTCCTCCATATTTGGCACTTTATAATTATATTGCAAGTCTCAAAATAAATAACTCCAATGGAAAGAGCATGAAAAAACAAGCACTTTTGCAAAAAACGACACTCAAAACCGAGTTACCAATCAAAAGTTACAAGCTTTTTAATATTTTACTCTGTTATTTATTTTAGTTGCCACTAAAACAAAATAAATTGTTGTTGCCTTCACCACACAAATAAAATTAGAGGGGGCTGAAGTTAAGCACCAACTAGTATGAATCTTAAACTTTAAGCCCTCATATGACCATACCATATGACCAAGGGCTAAGGATTTTAATGGGTGTTATCTAAATAAATAAAAGAAATACCCACACATAGAAGTGGGTGAGGATAAATACAATAAAGGTAAATAATGTACCTAGGTGAACATGAGCTAACGTAAATACCTACTCTAACATTTGTCTCAAAATCCAATTTTCTCAATTAGGGTCTCGTTATGATCAATCGATCATTTTACTAAATAGATTTTAATGAGAAGGAAGAGGCAACCAAATCACATTATTACTTTCATGGGAGAGAGAGATGAATCAACACATCACATTTTTAATTCTATAGGAACAAGAGGCATTCAACATAGCAAACACATCATTAATTTTGTAAGAACTAGGAATCTATCATTCAACATGTACCACACCAATATTTCAAGGGTTTACCAAATAATTACAAGCATCATTAAACATTTCTAGTGGGTCTCTACAAATTTCAAATGAAGTTACAAGGAAGACTCATTAAAGAGGCATATTTACTTTTATGAATTTACAAGGTTTAACAATGTTTATTGTTTAGGCTCAAACATTTTACTTGCATAATAAGACAAGGAAAGTTTTTCAAATCAACACCCATATTTCCACAAGATACTACCAGCCAAGCAACAAGATGACTATGCAAATTTTACTCCAAGGACACCACATTCCATTAGAAAACATCAAATACAAGAGAACAATCAATTAATCTATCCAAACATGGACTCTACGACCAAGAGTTATAGTTTTAAAAGAAGAAGCACAATATAAGCACCACTGAGATAAAAGGAAATAAGATCTACCAAACTAACATCTCTAAGATCAAGGTTCAAAAGACCCAACAACATTCATAAGTTTCTCCATGTAAGCCAAAGATTAAAAGGTCATAAAGGTTTTACTCATAACAATCTAAAGGGTTAAGACAAGGGTAACCTTATTCATAGGTCAATGAGATCAAAATGACCACACTTAATTAAACACACTTCCCGAATGGGCTTAAATCTAACCATAGTTACCAAGATACATACAATCCACAAGTCAATACTTTCCATAAAGAAACAAGGAAACCATGATAAAACTTAGCATGCCATCATAGAACATCACTACCAAAAAAACACTTATCTAGCAAAATATACAGTCAACCAAGAGTCAATCGACCTCACACAAACCATAAGCTCATAACCAAACACATCTACTCGACGATGAGGAGGAAAGCTCTTACCAGGTTGTAAGAGAATCACCACCACAGCTATCAAATTGATAACTAGACCACACTACACAACGAACTCTCTCTCTAGGAAGACTGAGTAATGAAAGAGTCACTCCAAGATCCTAGCGCACTCAGGTCTCCGTCGTTCCAAAACCAAGGCATAACTTAAGGAACCTAAGAAGACATTCAAGGCACCTAGGGTGTACCCCCATATGACGGAATGTCATAATACAAATAGCGTAGAACCAGCTCAACAACATGCAAGAAAGGATCACGTAACGTTTAGCTAAGTAGCCAATAGATAAATGAGCTCTGAGTCACCAGTCAAAGTAAAATCCAAGAAATATTGAAAATAAAGGAAAGTGGCTAAGTAGCCACATTTCACAAAAATATAAATAACTAAAAGAGTCTTAGAGCTTCTCAATCCAATCATAAAATAAGGTGCTGGTCCTTGATAAAATAACACAAGTTTACGAATATAAAATACAAAAGTCCACATCACAATCACTTCACAACCCTTCATGGCTGCTAATAGGGGTACTATACCTCGAGCTCAGTTATAAGAATGCATACGCAAGGCTGGATCAAAAGCGACACCAAGACCTAATATTCATTTACTCATACGGGGATTAAGTCGCCAAAGTGGCAACCAAAACTAACTCGTCCAACCACTTGAAGGAAAGAGGGGAACTTTAGATGACTAAACAACTTCTATTTTACTCTTTCTGACCCCCAAGACACAACCACAAATGCCAAATCACAAGACTCACACCATACAATTTATCATTCCAACAAGGAAGATTCTCATAGGGTTTTATCACATCATACGACTAAAGAAAAAGTTAGTACTCATCAAACAACATATTTTCAAAAAACAAAAAAGTTCTTGTTACATCAAAAGTTCGTAAGAATATCAATTTAATTCTAACTTTTTTTTAGTTATCCAGGTTCGACAAAATGCCACTAGGAAATTTCAACAATTTCAATAATTTTAATATTTTATTATTACTTTAATCATGGAGGTTCAAGTCTTGCTAACTGGTTTCTGTTTTCAGTGTTGGCCTAGGGTCCAAGCGTTGAACCCACGGCTCTGATACCAAGTGTAACGCCCACAAAAATGAGGTTCTAGAAACATGTTGAAACCCTAAACACTTATCTCGAAAGTTGCAACAATTTTTTTTTGTTTAAGTTATAAGAAGGTTACAAGGGTAACAACCCCTAGGATATATTAAAGTAAATTACACCAATATTCTAAACCTTACAAGAAGGGTACCAGTGTCTAGTCCAAAGATTAAATATTTTTAACTTATCTCTAATGTCTATTAATTAACATAATCTCAAGTTTATCTCTAAGGTCCATTAATGAATTATTCATTAAGAAGGTACCATAGATTAATTTACAAAGATAAATGTTTTCTTCTCTTTAGTTAATGTTGAATCCTAGAAAGGTTAACCTTTGTTAATTTTTTCTAATTTATTATCCTATTAACTTAGAGTCCTTTCCAAGGACTTCCTAAGGCTTGCTAAGAACTAACAAAGGTTTAACACTCTAAGGAAATAAAATGGCCCCACTCCCCAATTACACATACCCTTAAATTTTAAATAAAAACATTTATAAAAATATATTCCCACCAACAAAGATAGGGTTGATCCTCAACCCTTAGATCAAACCAATCTTGGCCATTAGATCCTAGGGTTCCAAACTAACCCTAAAATCCTTATGAGTTTTATTTAATCTCTTTCTTTACCAAGTCTCCTCATTTGATCTATTTTCTTTGAGAAAAATTGCAGGTTGGAGAGGAGAAGCCATGGGAGCAAGAGAGGAGAAACTATGGTGGATTCTACAAGGAGATCAAGCTTAGATGGTTTAGATTGTAGTTTAATTTTTGTTATTACTTTCATTCAAGGATTGGGATGTATTTCCTTCACCAATCTGATTTTATTTCAAGCCATTTGTATTTGGGTTTTCCAATTTGGGGCAAACCCTACCCCCATAAACATAAATGAAAAATAATGTTTTCAATCCACCATTTGGAGGTTTTTATCATCCAATCCAAGAGATTTTACTCATTGTTTGCTTACTGGTAGTTATTAGTTAAATTTTACATCTTATAAATTAGTATAAACCAGTTAAAATTTTCACACTGATCCACGGATTTGATGAGTTGTCATACATAATGAATGCAACCACCACCTGCAAGTAGACCGGTGGTCTGGGGACCGACGCACTACCCGGGTGACAAACCATGGAACTCCGCCCTATTGAGCTGCGGTTTTGAGATCACCGCCTTCGCCTAAGTGGTGGTTATGGGACCGCCTCTCTACAAAGGTCTTTGTGGTCCTATTTCTGAAAAATAGAACCTAAAAACCTAAGATTTCACAAAAACTAAAAGTTGCAAAAATGTTTAAAACACATTCTGGACTTGATTTTATATGCCTAGATTTTCCAGTTGTAAGATTTAACTTCATTTATTCATTCTTAGTTGAAATCACTTATTTTGAAAGCATTTCTTGTTCAATAGAAGCAACAACAATGAATCATTTTGTTCAACTAATTTTCTTTCAATTACTAGAGTATAAAGGATCTGAATCTACTTCAATGTTATTATTTTCTTTACATTCAAGTCTACTAAACATACAATTTCAAATTCTTACAACTTCTATATTTCCTTCTTTCTCATTACAATAAAACAACTTTGTAATGAAAGTAAACTTTCTTTTATTTGAATATAGCTCGTATTTTTTTAACACAAGGAACTACTTTTCTCACAATATAACCAAGGTTTCAAGTAATGAAAATTACTTTCTTTTCTATTTCTCAAAACTAACTCTACAACACAAATATTTCTTCTTCCTTTTTATTTGTTTCTTTCCACATACAATACAACTTTAATAACAAATGTTTGAATGCAAATTTCCTTCACAAGATCAATACAATGTCCTCCACTTGAAGTGGGAAATCATACAATATTACAAGCTAAAATGGAATACAATATTACAAGTTCTTCCACTCTAAGTGGGAATAACACAAAGGAAGTTTCATTACAAGAAGGATCTTCTTAGGGACTCCACCAAAAGCTCCAAGATTCACAACACCAACAAGAGCTCCACCAAATTTCATTTAATCACAACAAAAAGGGGTGAGATGCAACACTCTCCACCCAACCAAGAATTCCAATGAGGATAAAAAGCCATCCTCTTCATTGGCCCCCGAGCCCCAACCACATTACAATGAAAGGTGGATCCAACCATGGCAATAAACAAGCTTCCACAACAAAACAATTGTTTCACAACCATTCCAACCACATTTCAATCATCAACAACAAAAGAATGAAAAACAACTAAACAACAAGTAAACAAGGCTTAAAAATGAAATCCATAAGAGCAAGACCTATGGGGAGGCCACTTATACCTCCCAATGGAAATGGGTTCCCACCTTAAAGCCTCCAATGCATATCTCAAATCCCCTACATACTCTTATGCCTCCCTCAAGTACCCTTTTACCTCCCACATACTCTTATGCCTCCCTCAATCTCTTATGCCTCCCTCATAAAAGAAAACAAGTAAGAAATGTAAGCATTCCTTATCCAAGGTGGGGCACCCAACCCAAACTCCCTCCAAACAAGAAAGTAAACTCTTATACCTCCCTACAAGAAATATAAACTGTTATTCCTCCCACATGAAATATCCCCATAGTCCCCTCCTACACCACACTTAGGAAATTTATCCAAGCACTCAACAAGCATTCCAAAACACTCAAAACAAGCACATATGCATACAAAATAAAAGAAAGCATTTAACAAGAGTTTAGCTCCTACCTTTCCATGGTAGAGCTTGATCCAAGAGCATACCCCAAGCTTCTTCAAGCCCAAACAAACACCAAGAAGCTCCAAAAATCCACAAACACTTCTCAAATTCCTCTAACTCTCAAAATGCATGACCACAAAATAATGAAGTAACCCCAATCAAGCAAAAGAACTTGATTAAATAGAAAAGGGAGAGAGGAGGATGAGGTGGCTCCATGTAGGATGCCACATCACTCATCCTCAACTCCACCTCAAAATTCAAACTTCAAACTCCAAAGCACAATTAATAAGTGGGTGAAGAAATGACATATTACTTGCACACACAAACCAAGCCCACACCTCCTAAGGACAAAATTAATTACATGAAATAAAGTGCACTCAAAATTTACCTTTTGTCTTCCTAAAACACCTAATGGGGTCTAATTTTGACCCCCCAACCCATAGGTAGGGTTGTATAACAATTTAAGAGGTGTGGGACAAGTTTGACTTGTCCCACAAGCTTCCAAATTTGGCCTCTAAGGCCAAATTCGAATTTCCATGAAGAGGTAGAGTGTACAACACTCAAGATCCCCAAGCACTCAACTTTTAACACTATGTTTTTAATAAAAGTCATGCATTCATCGTCGCTCCTCGCTTTCAGCGTGATGAAAAAAATAATGATAAAAATAATATTTTAAATTATTTTGTCGATTGGCGATTATTTATGTTAGTGTCATTTTCTTTTAGCAGTATAGTTATTAGTTACTTGCAAGCTTTTCAACCATAGTATTGATCTCTCTTGTGCCCGACCCCTCGATCAAATTATTTTGTTTTGTCACTATCGTGTTAGTTCCTAAACGATTATTCGAACCCCGTTTAGGTGTCACGACGTCTTAAAGCGTAATAAGAATAGATAATAAATAAATCAGTATCAATTATACTTTAATTGTGTAAATAAACAATAAAATTTTATGTGGAATAAATTAAGCCTTTTCAGGCCATGTTAATCTTTTTTTTTTTCATCCACCGACTGCCTTTATGGTTTTTACTCCTTATGGTTGGCGTGGGGTTGAAGGTTTTTTTTTTATTTATTTGTTTCCTGGCAAGTGGGGGGTGCGTGGAAGAGTGTATGGCCTCCTGCCATATTCTGTTTGTTATTCTTTGGTGCCTTGTTTGGCATTACGGTTGTTGGGAGTTAATGAAACTGTGTTTATTACCCACCCACCATGTACTTTCCTCCATGCTGGCCGCTTGCATTTCAAAATGGGATTTTATTACTAAATCTTCTATGATTTTGTCTTCTTACCTGCTCTTGCCATGTTTCTGGCCGCGTGAGGTTGGAGGGTGAGTCTTTATTGGGGTTTGTGATGGGCATTGAAGCTCAGAAGCTAGTTTTATTCACAGTGTTGGATAGCAGCAGGATACCTCCTTCTTCTTCTGGTCGCACCTTCAATGGAGGAGCTGGAGTGGCGTTTTTCGTGCGTATAGCAGAAGATAAGGGGGGGGCATTTAGAAACATGGAGGAAGGTTTTTCTGAGCGTGGAGGACTGTGGGGCGCCTTCCCTGCTGGCCGCGGGTTTGGTATGGTGGTTATAGATGAAGCTACAAGCTGTTGCAGTAGGCGTGTTACCTCCACGTTCATTGGGTGTTGTATGGTGTGTTCTTGTTGGGGATCCACAGAACTACTCTGCAATGATAATTAGCTAGCTAGGCAGAGACATGTTGCAGTAGTAGAAGCCTGTTTGAGCGCTCCAACAAGCAGGTGGCCCAACTTTGTTGTTATCTGTCCAGCATCGATTACACCCTCAAAGTCGGGATTCTCCTTCAAGATATTTTGTATCAAAATCGATTAAGTGACAGCAGGAGTGAGGCAGGCTCTCATGGCGAGGGGTGAAAGGAGAGAGAGGGTGCAGGAAGGAGATCGATGAAGGATAGAGGAATTAAAAAGAAACTCGGATGTAGTTGGTTTAAAGGCAATAAAATGGTGCATGCTTTTGTGTAAGGGACAGATCACACCCACGGGCACAGGAGATCTATGCAATGTTGGAGAAAATGTCTTGGGAGATGAAGGTAGCAGGATATTTCTCAGATCCAGAGCTTGCATTGAGTTGTATATCAAAAAAAAAAAAACCGATTCGTGACAGTGGGAGTATTACCAGAAGACCTGATGAAATTTATTGTTAAGTTTCTCTATTGTTTTCTTGTTGTCTTACGACGTAACCCATGGAAGAGAACCTCATAGAGGCCGACCTGTTTCATATCAGATTATTCATGAAGCACGTTTTACCTTGCAATTTTATGAGCTGTTTCAACGAGTCACTGATTTGGCAGGCATAAAGGTTTCTGTTGGAATTATCACACCTTACAAGCTACAGCTGAAGTGTTTGCACCGAGAGTTTGACGCTGTCCTCAAATCTGATGAAGGAAAAGGTTTAATTACCATTGCGGTAGATGCCTTTCAGAGCCAGGAGTGATGTTGAATCAGGAGGAACAGGCATGAGCTGCTTTTTCCCTTTTCCCAGCTATTTCCTTTTATAATTAAATGCATGATTATTGCTTGTTCTCCGGTAATTGTGTCTTTGTGTTGGTTTGAGATAAGCTCTGCGTGAGATTTTTATCATTTGAAATGTGGTGTGGCTTTTGCACGCCTTCCCGCCAAGAGTGTATTTTCTTGCTTTTGCTAGATGTGTGAGAGGGTCTTATTAGATATGTCTATGTGTTATGCCTGTAGGAGTAGTTTTCTTCCTTCGCGACTGGTTTTGGACCTTCCTCAAAGCATGGCAATGAGGAGTTGTTTGTTTTAGTGTTTGTCCTCTTTAGAAAACAAAAAAATGTGATTTGCTTTTTACCTCCGTTATGTATCCCTATGGTTATAGAGGAGAGCAGGTGATAAATGAATAAAACTATTTACCTCTGGAGAAGAAGTGTATTTATTGCCCTTTTGTTGTTATCACGGTCTAATATTAATTCGTATTGGAAATGATACTAGAGCGACCCTTGCTCATCCTTTTCTTTTTAGCAATCTAGTTTGGTATAATCTCATCCCAATTTCATCCCTGGGAGGTCGACTACAAGGTTGGAACAATGTAAATTTCTTTTTCCTTTTTGAAGCTTTAACGAACTATGCATTATGCTTGTCGGATGTGACTGGCTATGACTAGATAGTGGGTTTGCGACGCCATCTTATGCAAACATGTTTTGGCCAAATCTAACTTATGATGACCTTAAAAATTTTAGTACCCTGGCCAAGGGATATCCTCGTCAATCCTACATTTGTATTACCTCCCTAACTGGTCTTATGAAAGGTCCATCGGCTTCTTTGAGAAGGAAAAAAAATTTGAGGGTTTGTTATAAGGAAAACCTTACTCAAACCTTTGGAGAAAATACTTAAAGTATTCAAGGGACTCTCGTTTTGTACATGGAATACCCTATGCCCCGACATAACTGTGTAAGTTACTTAAATATTTTTATTATTATAAGAAAATCTTTTCCTTGTCGGACGCCCCCACGGTAGTGAGTGCAGGAACAGTGTTTTACCCCTTCCGAGCAACAAACAATGAAGTATATGTCGGATGTGGTGAACATGGAATTAAGTCTGAGGCTTGAGATGCTTTCGGGGACCCGTGAAAGGTAAATTACACCCCCCCCCCCCCAAGCAACAATGTTTTATGAGACCCTTCTTCGTCATATCGGTAAGTAAGTTAGTAGTGTATAACATTGAAATATTTTATTATGTTGGGAATGAAGGGGTTTTCGTTGAGGGATGTGCGGAGTTGGCACTAGCGGCTTAAGAGAGCTTTCAAAGTTTCAACTTATCATTCGTGGACGTTGTTAATCTTGAATATATAATTAAACATTGGGTATAGCAATCAAAAATGTCAGCTACATTTTTTTAAGGTGTACGCAAGTGCAATGCATTCCTTTTTACATGATCTTTGAATTGGGTCCTTGAGTGGCCATAACCCCCCCCTCATAGGCTGTATGAGTTTTAGTGGACTTGTGTGGCATTCTTGCTCTGAGTAGGGATGTTCGGAATAATAAATCTTGTTACTTTTTTTTTGACATTATCAGGAGAATTTACTATTTCTATATCGGGTGGTTGTAGTACGATTCCTTTATTCTGTTTTGTGAATGTGAAGCTGCTATCGCTATCTTACTTAAGGAAAATAAAAAGGTGTATTATGTGGGAAATTTGTTATAATTTAGAATGTAGGGTGTAAGGGTAACCTTGGATAGAAAATGCACAATTTTGGCTTCCATATGTTCTGCAGTGTGCCTTTTGTCAACTAGATATCTATTTTGTTTACCTTCATACAAATTACTTATGCTTATGCCTTGGAATGGAAATCATGCACTAGTCATTCAATTAATTTTGATGAAATATCTAGGAAAAGGGAATGCATGCTCATGCCAGTTCTTTTGAACTGACAAAAGCTAACATGTTTTTGCAGGTTGTTTTTCCGAGCTCAAGTATGAAAGAAGTGGCCGTTGTAGTTGCATAGATGATATCCACTTTGGTGCTTGTACGTTGTCTTTTATGGTTAAACTATTGATAACATCTAGTGGAAAAATTTTAGAAGAAGGGTCAGTGCCTTAGTAAATGCATTGTAGAATATTGTTGTTGTAACTGTCAAACTTTGCTCTTGAGTTAAAATGTTGAGTTGTAAATCCTACTAAGGCATAGTAGCAATGAGTTTGTAAGCACTATAAAGTGGACTGGATATTCCTTATAAAAGTTAAACGAAAATTTATGTATATGAGCATATTAATGTAGATGTGATCCACTTGAAACCTTTGAGACCTGGAACAATCAAGAGGAATCTATCTTTTGTAACAAAATATGATTACTTGTTTTTCCCCGAGCTAAACTAATAAACACTATCCTTTTACGGTGAAACCTTAAATGATCTCATGGTGAAATCAATGGTTAGATTTTAGAAGATGATAGGATTTAATAAGTAGGAGGGAAATGGATTAATAAAACCTTAAATATCTCTATATCATTTGAAATGTTCTTCTTTGTCAAACCTAATTAAGTAAAGTCTAGATGGAACATTTAACCAATCTTGATAAACTCTTAACCTCAATAAAAGACTGATAGTAAACAATGGGACCCTGAAGCTAAATTCTGTTGTCCTGTTCCGTTAACCCTTACCATGATTCATGGTGATATTTCTTAAGCAAGGTCAATATTTAATCCTTAAACAAGAAGGCTATTGTTATGAACCCTAAGCGGTACTTTTCACTCAATCGGAACTTATGCCTTCACCTGTGCAACAGAGGTGTGGAACATGTGTTAGTGGCTTGAGTAAGATTAATTAACCTTGTAAGAAATGGAAAATGTTCTAAAATCAAATGAATAAGAAAGATTTGGACATCAAATTGATGATCCCAGTTTAGAAAGCTTGGCCTTAAGCTATTTAGTCAACCGTTGAAAATAAAGAAGTTCTCCCTTGTGAAAAGAATTGTGTGAATCATTACATGAAATTTTATAAGAACGTAAGTTAAGAATTAAGAGACACTTTAGTAAACAAGAAAATTTAACAAGAAATTCCTCATGGGATGCCCTAGCTGTGAGTGTGTCATGTGGATTGGACTTCCATGTTGTCTTGTCAAAAGAAGAGTACATTGTCCTTGATAGGTGTGAACGTTTCCGTGCTGACCTTGTGGTCTCCCCCGTAACAAGTGGTTCCTAGTGTTGGTTGTAACCTTGTGACGACATGTTGTGTCGTGTTGTGTCAAAGCAAGTCAAAAAAAAAAAAAATTATCCTGTATTTCACTGTGTTGTCCTTGTGTTGGTATTTTTGGGTCGTTACACTTTGGTATCAGAGCGTAGGTTCATGCTCTCGAACCTATGGGCCGGATTGGTGTTGTATGGTGATGTTACATGGTGGTGGTGGTGTTACATGATGATACTGCGTGATGATGATGATGTTGCATGATGGTGGTAGATATTGGAAGAGTAATGTGCTTTAAACGTGATGTGATTATTGTCGTAATTGTGATATTGTGAACGCACATTATGGGTATGTCACCTTGTGCGTGTTTGTGATCATGTTGATATGTTGGGGATGGGAGTATTCTCTCTCCTTCTTGTGGATTCTAGGAAGAATTCACGTGTGAATTATTGTTTGTGATGTGTGAAAAGAATTCTAATGTGGATGACGTAGTGTTGGAGCATTGTGGCATATTGTGATATGTAGGTGTATCAATGTGTTGTATGACTAGATTGATGTTAAAAGAGATGAATTGTATCATGATGTTTTTACCATGTTCTGAAGAAATGTGTGTACCACCTTGCTATGTTGCAATGGATGTTATGTTGTGATGTACTATGTTCATCGTATGTATGACTGTGCAAATATGTAATGCTTCATGTTGTGATTTTGGGTCATACGGTGAGTGTATGAACCCTATCGTATGGTGCTTGCACTTTGGGTGCAGAATGTGGTAAAGTGATGTATTACGCCCTGTGGATGTATGATTGTGATCTACCCTGTATACATACCATACGTGAGACGTTATGGTAGCTATGTGTGTGCCACCGTTATGTTAGTACTGTAGTTGCATGTTATGTTGTGAACCTTACGCTAACCGATCCTGAGGGAAATCGGTAGAAGTGTATGTTGAGAGTGAGGAATGGTGTACCATGGGTCAATAACTCGAGCCAAAACTCGGTTTAGTAGATAACATGTGATTCTTTCCTCTCTCCCTATGTGGTTGTATGTATGCAACCTTAGTGTATCTATGACTATGTTTAGCCTTGTCGAAGTGGTGGCGGGATGATTCAGATGGAGGTGATGACAGTTGTATTATTGATATGTATTTTTTATGAGCTGAGGCTCGATGTTCCGAGTGCTAGCAACTCGTTGAGTACCCCTTTGGTGGCTAGATAAGGCCACACAGTTATCGTAATGTGACATTATTATAAGTTGATTTTATTCGTAAATTGAGCTTTTACTTTATTTTGCAAGGACCAGCATCTTTTCTTGATTGCAATGCTTTACAATTTTGGGCATTTCCTTGGTTTGTGGCACTAACATGGGGATTTTGATACTAACTTTGGCTATTTGGCCATTTATTTTAGCTTGATTTGGGGTCTTCTTTTAAATTTGGAATTCTTACCGCCTTGCCCAAGGCTTGTACTTTGCCACTTGGCACTTTGATTGGATTGTTGTGCTGGTTCTATTGTCGTGATGTGTGGAATAGGGTCATAGGATGCACCATGGATTGGTTGGACCTATGGACCCGCTTCGTTGTATGGGGGTACGCCCCAAGGGGTACATATAACTAGCGGGTTGTTGAACCACGCGTTATTATGTCACTTGGGTTAGGAGTGTTCGAACTCTATGTGTCTTGGACCATAGGGACAACCGGCCTCCTTGAGGGAGGCATAAGAGTTTGAGGGAGGCATAAGAGTTTGAGGGAGGCATAAGAGACTTGAGGGAGGCATAAGAGTTTGAGGGAGGCATAAGAGACTTGAGGGAGGCATAAGAGACTTGAGGGAGGCATAAGAGTTTGAGGGAGGCTTATGATATTTGTCTGTATGGTTGATGTTTCAGGATATATGTTGAGTTATTGTGATGTTTGGTAGTGGTCTTTTGATGTATGTGTTACTCATGTCAGATGGATATGTGTTGTGATGTTGTCGATATGTCATTGATTCCCGTGTGGACACTATGTACCTGTAGCTTTTGTTTGGAGTATGTGAAATTTTCATCTGTGGATTTGAGGGAATGTTTGGAAATTGTAGTACTCTTTTGTTTGAGTATTTAATATGTCAGTCATAGGTGTGTGACGAGTACTATGTTATGTGGAGTGTGCCATTCTATTCCGTATTGTGTAACCTTTTGTGGTATAATACAATCTTGAAGTATATACTTGTGTGCTTGTGAATCTGTAGTGTCTTTTGAACCTAATAGGGTGTTGTGTTAGCAGTTCATGTTGGGCACCCACAATAAAGAATAAACCAAGACTCTGCAATGATGAAATTTTAAAAGAAATTAAACTAAGAATAGTGCTAATGAAAAGAGACTAATGAAATGATGAACAAGAAAGAACTGCCAATCTTCACAGAACCTTGAAAGTCAAATTTCCGCCAAATGTTCCTAAGGCTACCTTGTGGCTGTGCTTTAATCAACTAAAATTTTAACCTTGGGGTGTGCTTTCTTCCTTATCTGTACCTTGATGCGTACCATTTCTCTTCCTCTGTGTAATGTCGCATCGAGGACGATGCTTTCTTAAGGGGAGGAGAATGTAATGCCCGTTCATCGTCGCTCCCTTGCTTCTGTGACGACCATGCTTCTAGGAGTTGAATGCCGTTGTGTTTCCTTTGAAACGTCTGTGTCTTCGCCTTGTCGAGCTTTCCTTTTGATCGCTAGTAATATGATTAATAATTTTATGTTTTTAATAAAAGTCATGCAAAAAAAAATAATGATAAAAATAATATTTTAAATTATTTTGTCGATTGGCGATTATTTATGTTAGTGTCATTTTCTTTTAGCAGTATAGTTATTAGTTACTTGCAAGCTTTTCAACCATAGTATTGATCTCTCTTGTGCCCGACCCCTCGATCAAATTATTTTGTTTTGTCACTATCGTGTTAGTTCCTAAACGATTATTCGAACCCCGTTTAGGTGTCACGACGTCTTAAAGCGTAATAAGAATAGATAATAAATAAATCAGTATCAATTATACTTTAATTGTGTAAATAAACAATAAAATTTTATGTGGAATAAATTAAGCCTTTTCAGGCCATGTTAATTTTTTTTTCATCCACCGACTGCCTTTATGGTTTTTACTCCTTATGGTTGGCGTGGGGTTGAAGGTTTCCTTTTTTTTATTTGTTTCCTGGCAAGTGGGGGGTGCGTGGAAGAGTGTATGGCCTCCTGCCATATTCTGTTTGTTATTCTTTGGTGCCTTGTTTGGCATTACGGTTGTTGGGAGTTAATGAAACTGTGTTTATTACCCACCCACCGTGTACTTTCCTCCATGTTGGCCGCTTGCATTTCAAAATGGGATTTTATTACTAAATCTTCTGTGATTTTGTCTTCTTACCTGCTCTTGCCGTGTTTCTGGCCGCGTGAGGTTGGAGGGTGAGTCTTTATTGGGGTTTGTGATGGGCATTGAAGCTCAGAAGCTAGTTTTATTCACAGTGTTGGATAGCAGCAGGATACCTCCTTCTTCTTCTGGTCGCACCTTCAATGGAGGAGCTTGGAGTGGCGTTTTTCGTGCGTATAGCAGAAGATAAGGGGGCATTTAGAAACGTGGAGGAAGGTTTTTTTGAGCGTGGAGGACTGTGGGGCGCCTTCCCTGCTGGCCGCGCGGGTTTGGTATGGTGGTTATAGATGAAGCTACAAGCTGTTGCAGTAGGCGTGTTACCTCCACGTTCATTGGGTGCTGTATGGTGTGTTCTTGTTGGGGGATCCACAGCAACTGCCTGCAACAGTAATTAGCTAGGCAGCAGACATGTTGCAGTAGTAGAAGCCTGTTTGAGCGCTCCAACAAGCAGGTGGCCCAACTTTGTTGTTATCTGTCCAGCATCGATTACACCCTCAAAGTCGGGATTCTCCTTCAAGATATTTTGTATCAAAATCGATTAAGTGACAGCAGGAGTGAGGCAGGCTCTCATGGCGAGGGGTGAAAGGAGAGAGAGGGTGCAGGAAGGAGATCAATGAAGGATAGAGGAATTAAAAAGAAACTCGGATGTAGTTGGTTTAAAGGCAATAAAATGGTGCATGCTTTTGTGTAAGGGACTAGATCACACCCACGGGCACACGGGAGATCTATGCAATGTTGGAGAAAATGTCTTGGGAGATGAAGGTAGCAGGATATTTCTCGAGATCCGAGCTTGCATTGAGTTGTATATCCAAAAAAAAAAACCGATTCGTGACAGTGGGAGTATTACCAGAAGACCTGATGAAATTTATTGTTAAGTTTCTCTATTGTTTTCTTGTTGTCTTACGACGTAACCCATGGAAGAGAACCTCATAGAGGCCGACCTGTTTCATATCAGATTATTCATGAAGCACGTTTTACCTTGCAATTTTATGAGCTATTTCAACGAGTCACTGATTTGGCAGGCATAAAGGTTTCTGTTGGAATTATCACACCTTACAAGCTACAGCTGAAGTGTTTGCACCGAGAGTTTGACGCTGTCCTCAAATATGATGAAGGAAAAGGTTTAATTACCATTGCGGTAGATGCCTTTCAGAGCCAGGAGTGATGTTGAATCAGGAGGAACAGGCATGAGCTGCTTTTTCCCTTTTTCCCAGCTATTTCCTTTTATAATTAAATGCATGATTATTGCTTGTTCTCCTGGTAATTGTGTGTTGTGTTGGTTTGAGATAAGCTCTGCGTGAGATTTTTATCATTTGAAATGCTGTGTGGCTTTTGCACGCCTTCCCCGCCAAGAGTGTATTTTCTTGCTTTTGCTAGATGTGTGAGGGGTCTTATTAGATATGTCTGTGTTATGCCTGTAGGAGCAGTTTTCTTCCTTCTGCGACCTGGTTTTGGACCTTCCTCAGCATGGCAATGAGGAGTTGTTTGTTTAAGTGTTGTCCTCTTTAGAAAACAAAAAAAATGTGATTTGCTTTTTACCTCCGTGATGTATCCCTATGGTTATAGAGGAGAGCAGGTGATAAATGAACAAAACTACTTACCTCTGGAGAAGAAGTGTATTTATTGCCCTTTTGTTGTTATCACGGTCTAATATTAATTCGTATTGGAAATGATACTAGAGCGACCCTTGCTCATCCTTTTCTTTTTAGCAATCTAGTTTGGTATAATCTCATCCCAATTTCATCCCTGGGAGGTCGGCTACAAGGTTGGAACAATGTAAATTTCTTTTTCCTTTTTGAAGCTTTAACGAACTGTGCATTATGCTTGTCGGATGTGACTGGCTATGACTAGATAGTGGGTTTGCGACGCCGTCTTATGCAAACATGTTTTGGCCAAATCTAACTTATGATGACCTTAAAAATTTTAGTACCCTGGCCAAGGGATATCCTCGTCAGTCCTACATTTGTATTACCTCCCTAACTGGTCTTATGAAAGGTCCATCGGCTTCTTTGAGAAGAAAAATTTGAGGGTTTGTTATAAGGAAAACCTTACTCAAACCTTTGGAGAAAATACTTAAAGTATTCAAGGGACTCTCATTTTGTACATGGAATACCCTATGCGCCGACATAACTGTGTAAGTTACTTAAATCTTTTTATTATTATAAGAAAAGCTTTTCCTTGTCGGACGCCCCCACGGTAGTGAGTGCAGGAACAATGTTTTACCCCTTCCGAGCAACAAACAATGAAGTATATGTCGGATGTGGTGAACATGGAATTAAGTCTGAGGCTTGAGATGCTTTCGGGGACCCGTGAAAGGTAAATTACATTTACCCCCAAGCAACAATGTTTTATGAGACCCTTCTTCGTCATATCGGTAAGTAAGTTAGTAGTGTATAACATTGAAATATTTTATTATGTTGGGAATGAAGGGGTTTTCGTTGAGGGATGTGCGGAGTTGGCACTAGCGGCTTAAGAGAGCTTTCAAAGTTTCAACTTATCATTCGTGGACGTTGTTAATCTTGAATATATAATTAAACATTGGGTATAGCAATCAAAAACGTCAGCTACTTTTTTTTAAGGTGTACGCAAGTGCAATGCATTCCTTTTTACATGATCTTTGAATTGGGTCCTTGAGTGGCCATAACCCCCCCCCCTCCTCATAGGCTGTATGAGTTTTAGTGGACTTGTGTGGCATTCTTGCTCTGAGTAGGGATGTTCGGAATAATAAATCTTGTTACTTTTTTTTTTTTTTTTTTGACATTATCAGGAGAATTTACTATTTCTATATCGGGTGGTTGTAGTACGATTCCTTTATTCTGTTTTGTGAATGTGAAGCTGCTATCGCTATCTTACTTAAGGAAAATAAAAAGGTGTATTATGTGGGAAATTTGTTATAATTTAGAATGTAGGGTGTAAGGGTAACCTTGGATAGAAAATGCACAATTTTGGCTTCCATATGTTCTGCAGTGTGCCTTTTGTCAACTAGATATCTATTTTGTTTACCTTCATACAAATTACTTATGCTTATGCCTTGGAATGGAAATCATGCACTAGTCATTCAATTAATTTTGATGAAATATCTAGGAAAAGGGAATGCATGCTCATGCCAGTTCTTTTGAACTGACAAAAGCTAACATGTTTTTGCAGGTTGTTTTTCCGAGCTCAAGTATGAAAGAAGTGGCCGTTGTAGTTGCATAGATGATATCCACTTGGTGTTTTCAGACGTTGTCTTTTATGGTTAAACTATTGATAACATCTAGTGGAAAAAATTTAGAAGAAGGGTCAGTGCCTTAGTAAATGCATTGTAGAATATTGTTGTTGTAACTGTCAAACTTTGCTCTTGAGTTAAAATGTTGAGTTGTAAATCCTACTAAGGCATAGTAGCAATGAGTTTGTAAGCACTATAAAGTGGACCGGATATTCCTTATAAAAGTTAAACGAAAATTTATGTATATGAGCATATTAATGTAGATGTGATCCACTTGAAACCTTGAGACCTGGAACAATCAAGAGGAATCTATCTTTTGTAACACAATATGATTACTTGTTTTTCCCCCGAGCTAAACTAATAAACACTATCCTTTTACAGTGAAACCTTAAATGATCTCATGGTGAAATCAATGGTTAGATTTTAGAAGATGATAGGATTTAATAAGTAGGAGGGAAATGGATTAATAAAACCTTAAATATCTCTATATCATTTGAAATGTTCTTCTTTGTCAAACCTAATTAAGTAAAGTCTAGATGGAACATTTAACCAATCTTGATAAACTCTTAACCTCAATAAAAGACTGATAGTAAACAATGGGACCACAAGCTAAATTCTGTTGTCTGTTCCGTTAAC
This sequence comes from Taxus wallichiana var. yunnanensis, assembly GCA_018340775.1. NCBI lineage: Eukaryota > Viridiplantae > Streptophyta > Pinopsida > Cupressales > Taxaceae > Taxus > Taxus wallichiana. The sequence goes on from CM031238.1 coordinate 175,463,339, forward strand.
CCTTACCATGATTCATGGTGATATTTCTTAAGCAAGGTCAATATTTAATCCTTAAACAAGAAGGCTATTGTTATGAACCCTAAGCGGTACTTTTCACTCAATCGGAACTTATGCCTTCACCATGACAATAGAGAGGTGTGGAACATGTGTTAGTGGCTTGAGTAAGATTAATTAACCTTGTAAGAAATGGAAAATGTTCTAAAATCAAATGAATAAGAAAGATTTGGACATCAAATTGATGATCCCAGTTTAGAAAGCTTGGCCTTAAGCTAGTTAGTCAACCGTTGAAAATAAAGAAGTTCTCCTTGTGAAAAGAATTGTGTGAATCATTACATGAAATTTTATAAGAACGTAAGTTAAGAATTAAGAGACACTTTAGTAAACAAGAAAATTTAACAAGAAATTCCTCATGGGATGCCCTAGTTTGTGAGTGTGTCATGTGGATTGGACTTCCATGTTGTCTTGTCAAAAGAAGGGTACATTGTCCTTGAATTATTCCCATTTTCAACGCTTTCAATTCTACTCATACATCACACACAATACCCTTCGGCATGGCCAACTAAGATCAAATACCTTAATCTGGATCATCCGATTAAAGTAATACTTTCACTCATACTCACAATTTCACTAATCTTCAATATAAATTAAATCATAAAATGACTTTGAACATCATTATAAAACCAATACGAAAATGATATGAAATATGAACATATATTTATCTTGACAACACACTAGATTTTCTTCCATACTAAAAGTCTATCAAAAGTTAATCGGTTTAAGTTACAATAACATCTATCCTTCAATTTTCCTAACACAATGTGTAAATTTTGTTTGCCTATTACCATATGTCGCAGTAATAAAGAACAATAGTGTCTATGTCTCCCGTCGCAGAGATAAACCCAATACAACAAAACAATCTTGAAGAGTAATGCTATCACAAACAAATTACGACAATGCAAACATTCTAGCTAATTGTTTTATCCTTAAAATTCCATCAGGGTCCACAATATGACATATAGTTAAAATAATAATAATCAAAACACAATGGAGTCATGATGCCCCGCACAACTTATTAGTATGCTAATTGGAATAAGGCAGCAAGGTTTACGATTATAACAATTCGGAAAAGATGATCATGTTTCATTTAGTGTTGAAGAGAAGTGGGCATTACAATCGACATAATAAATGTGTGATAGAAAGAAAATTAAATGGTAACATTTTTATTATCAAACTTCACTCTTGTTGAATAAAAAACCAATTTCAATCATTCGATAAAGCTCACCCTTCGTGATCAATGACCTAATATTGGAAATGTGGATATCCGGGAGAATGTTTCACCTCAAGTCTAATCAACTCAACTTTTCCACCATACAACCAGCTTGTGTTAGGTACGCTCAGCTCATCTGTCCAATTCGGAGCATAACATACGAACAATCCATTACAACAAAAAGAAAAATCAAAGAAGAATACAAAATTTACCGATTATGGGTATTAATATTTGTTTCATGTTAGCGAATCGGACTTCATCTCGACTACAAGTGTATTATAAATGGCATAAATAGAACTAAAAGTGTGTTATAATAGAACATAAATAGACTTTACATTTAATACCGATGAACGGCAGCGAGATGACACTAATTATACGTATGGTTTCGTTAAATGCAAGAAACCCACTGTTAACTAGTCTCCATTGTAAATGTTACTTAATGTATGGTTGTTTTTAAATGTAGGAAATACACTATTAACTCGGTCCCCATTATCAATTTTCATTACAAGTATGGTTATGGTTATCTTTCAATGCATCCACTCTTAGCAAATTTTTTAGTAGTTTGATTTTTTAAATTTATTTTTATATAGGTAAAGGAGGGTTAAGAGGACCTTACCCCATACAATAAGTGAGAAAAAGATTTTTCAATAAGGAACAAAAGAGACACCTCTATTAGCGGCACATAGAATCAAAGCAACATTAAAACCAAACCAAAGAACACAAAACAAATCAAAACTATTTCAATTTATTTTTCACTATAAATTAAAATAGACATGAATGATTGTTATTTAAATTGAATGTTTTTTTCATATACAATTGAGAATGTACCCTATTTGCAATTTCTTAAATGATAGTCCCATGTACAACTAGAAATATAAGTGATTTGTGATTAATTGAATGGTCATCCCATGTACAACGACAAACAAAGGCCATTCATCTAAAATAGCAAGTAAATGCCAATAAATTTATAATGCCTATCGGCATAATTAGGCACTAAGAAGTGTAATTGAAATAAACTCCACAAATAATATTCCATGTATAAGTTTGAATCTAAAACATTTATTATTGTACTTACAATAGAGCCAAATGGTAGGTAATGCTATCGCACAACTCCTCTTAAAGGTTACCGAGGACAATAGAATTGTGTTGTGGAACGGAAGAGCCTCTACCGAGCAAGATCTCGGTGTCTTTTCTCATGTGTAGTACAATGTATGAAGAATTCACTCCTTAAATTCTTGGTGAAACCCCCATTCCTACAACCAAGTTCTCCGAAGTAGATTTACCTAGCTTTTTCTTCTTTCATTTCTCTCGAGTTAGATTATTTTTCGAAGGATGACCACAATTAATTTTGCTTTCTTTCATGTCTAAACATATTATATATATTTTTAATTTTGTTCTAGTAATATTTTTCTTTCCCAAATTTTTATGAATTATGAATAATTCCTATAATTTTAATATAATTTGTTTGTTGGCCATTAGCCACATTCACTTGCACATGTTTTGATAGTTCTAAAATCCCATCAATTGTGTTTAACCTAAAGACAAATATGTAAATATTTAATATTATTGTGAATACAAATATACATTGCAAATGTATATATATAATTTATAAACAAATTAAATTTATTTTTTAAGTCGAGTTATGACTAACTATTTTTTCTTCTTTTAGTTCAAGTTAATTAACGTGTAAATGAAAGTTTACACTAAAATATTTTACCCATTGTATTGTGAGTATGTTTACTTTCAATTGCTAAAGTAATATATAAAATTAAACTAAAGAAGAAGAAATATTTTACCCCATTGTAATGTCAGTGAGTCTATTTACTTTCAATTTGTAAAGTAATAAATAAAATTAAACTGAAAAACAATTAACAATAATTTGTAATAGGTTTCTTAAATGTATATGTATGATTAAAAAGATTCTTCAAAAAATCTTTCCCATTACAAAATAGGTCATAATCATTAATCAAAATATCTTATCCGCAGACAAATATTTTAAAAATAAAACTGACAAATTGATTTTCGTATTAAAATATTTGTTACACCCCATAAAAATACGATTACTACCTCTTTTTTTTTTTATTTTTATTTTTTGGTTTTTGTATGTATGATTGGTTTGAAGCCAAATATATTCACCATATCTCCTTAATCCTCCAAAATTCTAAATGAATATGACGTATACTCATATTTTAATTGGTTCGGCCATGAATTTTTCATTTGATGACATGGTTATACACGCAACGATCATGATCATAAACTTAATAACTTGTTGGGGGATATATTCACGCTACAGGAGCATTCTTAAATTGTTTGGCCATACAACGTGCATGTTTAAGCAAATCATAGCACAGTCCAATTTCCATTGGAGGTTTACACAATTAAGAAATATAAAAGCATGAACAGTTCCATTTAAGGGATGGAAATCTTGATTTTTCAATATTGTTGAAGAAACCCAGCTACCCTTATTGAATTAACTTGAAAGGGTCTCAGTCATATTATTAACTTTTTCCCATTTTTAACATCCGATGCTTTCATTCGTATATTGACTCTTCTGCTAATTATTTTTCTAGGAAATAGTCTTTCAAACTCCCAAGGAAAGTTGTTCTGTAACATCTCTGTATGGAGAACAGTAATAATCATGGCGATGGTCTTGAAGAGGCCAAGATACAACTGAGAGAGATTGCAGTGAAGAAAATAGATGATGTAAACTGTATGGTTAATATGTCCAAGCATGAAGAACCTTTGAGTCCAGTGGCATGCCTCACCTGTGATAAATTATTAGACAGTTACATCTTTGGCATTGTGGGATTCAAGAAAGAAATCGATGTCAAGTCTTTGAAAATTTCACTGCAAAATAATCTGGTGGAGCACCAAAGATTTTCAAGTATTGTGGTTAGTATTTAGCCTCTTCTTTTCCCCTGTTTTTTTCTCAAACACCTTGTAGATATATGCTTTATGTGTGATAGAGGTGCCAAGAATTGTGTAATTTAAGATTTACGATTGTGTGAAGCGACTTGTAATTTTTCTCTCGAATACATGGCAGATCATTGTTTAATGGACGATATAGGCATTTGAGACTTGTTTGATTTAAGATGTATATATGTGAAATGGGTACAGATACAGAATAGGCCTTACAATGGCACAGAGAGGTGCAGGAGCTAACAAACTTGTTTGATTTAAGATTTATGTCTGTGAAATGGGTGCAGATAAAGGATAGGAAGAACAATCTGAGGTGGTGTCTGAGAGAGGTGGTGATAGATGATCATGTGATTGTGCCATCTCTGAGCCAGTCCTTTATAGAAAATACCAACTTTGTGAATGAGTATACAGCCTGTTTGGTGACTGCTCCTCCTCTCAACCCATGCAGGCCTCTGTGGGAAGTTCATGTACTGAACGCTCCTTCTGGGAATGCAGCAGCCACACTTGTTTTCAGAATTCATCATTCACTAGGAGATTGTGTCTCCATGTTGTCCCTCATAATCAACTGCACAACCAAAACCACTCATGCTAAATTACCACCCACCGTTATTCCACACCAGACAAGTTCTAGCCAGACTATTTCCACAGGCTTGTTGAAAACGGTTTGGATTAAGATTACTGCTTTGTGGCTCACATTCATATGTCTGCTCCACTATGGAGCCACCCTGCTGTGGAAACAAGATAGGAATTCATTAAGAGGAGGAAGCAGAGTGGCAGTTTGTCGAAAGCGTCTGGCTCACGTGACTCTGAGCATTGATGATATTTTCTTGGTCAAAAAGGCAGTTAATGGGGTGAACATTCTTCCATCCATATAATCATTCTTTTTTATTTAAGGATGAACATGTTGAGATCAGTAATTTTTACAATTTGGTGTATGAAAATTTGACATTCTTTTTCTTAGAGTTAAAGGATTGAACTGTTTCTATCCTGTTAAATTCATTTAAAATTTATCCAATCAATTTATTATTGATTTTAGATTCACTTATTTTTAAATAAAAGTAATCACTAAAACAATAAATAAAGGTGTTTGTAAGGGATTTAACAATTTTCTAATTGCGTGTAACTATTTCTAAGTGAATGTTGAAGACTTGTTAGTATGATTTGATGATCCAATTACTTTATAAATATATATATCTCAAATTAACATTAATTTTTGTTTGCTGAGCCTCAAGATTCAACAATGCAAACCTACCTAATATTCTATTAAAAATTAGATATAAACTCGTTGACGTTATTCAACTTAATTTTAAAGATTAAAAGGCATCCATCCAGTCATTTTTTTCCCAACGCTTTTTAGGAGTTTTTTTTTCTATGGTCAATCTTTAATTACAAAATCTCTATGACAGACTTTGAATGATGTGATTATGGGAGTGATTTCAGCTGGATTAGTACAATATTTGAGCAGAAGACAATACGGTATGATGATAACTAATTTTTTTGGTGCTCCAAAATCAAATAAGAATCAAATACAATACCATTGTTTTCTCCATTCCAAATTCAAAGAAACTATAGAGTTAATCTCAAAATAAAATGACTGCAGGTAGCAATCCCAGTGAAGAGCATGTGAATATTCCATTAAAGTCAACTGTCCGAGCAATGGTTGCAGTAAACATGAGACGTTCTCCCGTGCTCAGAGTAAGGAGTACGAAGGCTGTAATTGTTTTAATTTTAGTAATGTTTAGGGGTTAATAAATTATGTGAACACTCATGAGGGTGATTGAATGATATTTGGCAGGATTTGGACAACAACATGAAAAATCCTTCGCAATCAATGTGGGGTAATAAATTAGGTTTCTGGTTGTTTCCATTACCAATCATTCATTATGATGACCCTCTTCAATATTCTCGAGTTACCACGGTTAGTTCCAGGCTGAAAAGTTGTCTTTAGAGGCCTCCATGACATTTGCAGTAGCCAAATATTTGCCAACTAAGGTAACATTCCTTATATGCTAACCCAAAAGGTAGACGTAATTTTTTTATTTATTCCATCCTTTCTATGCTAATTTTAGCTGGCAGCTGGGAACTGGATATACAAATTAATATGTTATAATTGGGTGCACGATACATGTTGAAAATTGTTTTTGGTAGGAGAACAAATTAATATGCTGTTATGTGAATTAATTAGTTTTTTCGTTGGGAGTATTATATTAATTTTTAATTTATGTTTTAGAAGTCTTATAATTTATCACTGCATTGCAAGTATTTTTAATTCGTATGAAGTTAAACTCTATTAATTATAGCAAATAAATTCGAATGGAGTTAAACTCTATTAATTATCGCAAATTATTTAGCATATGTTATAATCACATATCTATTACAATGTAGTGATATAACGCAATCTTCTCAACATGCCAACACTGAAAACTTTTGTTAATAGACAAAGATCTATTGTTTTTATGTTATTTATTAACAAAGCTTTTGAATACCATCCTCACAGTTATATTTTAATTGCAGTTGGTGGCATATGTGACCAGCAAATTAGCAGTGAATTGTACATTGGGATTTTCCAATGTGATGGGACCAGTGGATGAGGTTCAATACGGTGATAACCCAATTACACACATTATTCCCACAGCTCAAGTTAACTATGCGGTTAGTATATTAACTTGAATCAATTTTCTTGTTAATATATAGTAATGGTTGCAGAGGTGAAGGAAATCATTAGAAAGAATATTGTTCTGCGTGTCTGTGCAGTCGGTGGTGGTACATTTCATTAGTTACGCAGGGAACGGAAAGCTGATAGCATTGGTGTCTGAAGAGGTAGTTCCAGATCCGCAACAGTTTTGCCAGGACTGTGCAGACGCCCTGCAATGTATGAAACAAGCCGCACTTTGACTATACAGGATGTGTACCGACTTTTTGCTTTTCCATTTACGTCAATAAAAATACGCTCTCTACTTAGGAAAGTTAAAATGGAGTTTGGCATTTAATCCTGCCACTAGTAGTAGACAAGTACTGCAGATATTATTAATTGATAAATGCACGCATTGCAGAAATAAGATATCGTATTCAAGTTAAAAGCCATTTTTGCGAAGAGATTTGTCAAAAATACAGTCATTGACAGTTTGACAATTGAAATCGCCATCTCATTTATGGTTTGTGATCAACCCTTTGTATTTGGAAGATACTTTTGTTCTAAGGTAATAGAGCTATTTCTATTATTCGAATAAAATTGGAGCGGTTTTCAAAAAATGACAGGTCATTCCTGCATTCTTGTCAAGTAAGTAACTTTTTTATATATATATATATATATATATATACACAAATGCCGGGTTTCAAAGCTCATCCCGATAGATCACTATCCTATGTGCCCTAACAAATCTGATAAGTCAATACTACTTGGTCGCCAATCTTAACAAACTCCGGTAACACTTATACTCTATATAAAATGTACTTTGATGGCATGCATGACACATAGGCACCATCGTTTTTATGGCTATTTTTCTTTGATTCTTTTTTAAATATCATCTATTGAGCAACTCAACTATCATGGCATATCTTTCCAACAAAATCTATTAATGAAAAAAGTCTTCTTTTTTACAGACACAACAACTCTAACATTTTGTCGGTATTTCGTCGAGTTCCATGCATACATGTTGTCTCTTATGGGTAGGGTGCAAATTTTATAGAGTATAGCAATGGCACAAACTTGAACTTTGAATGGGAAATGAAGGGAGATAATAGATAAGACTTTCATAATCGTAACTCCGACATAGATTCGTGTAAATAATCTACATGTACACACAAAGATCCCCAAGTTCATTAATATAAAAATCATATTTCTTGATGGGCATAATCAAAATATATACCCCAAAAGTTAGAAATTAAATAATGGTTTCGTGGCACATGGAAGAATGAAGAGAGGAAAACCACATTTGTTTGCAAGAATCATTGCAAATCCCCAATTTTGAATAAATCATTTCCCATGGCTTGTCGCCATTTTTGAGCTTACAATCACGTACATATATATAACAAAGAAAACATAGGAGAAATGTAGCTCTTGAAGAGTACGTTGAATGAATTTTTTGTTGGAACTTTCACTACTCAACCTCAAATCGAACACAACTTTATGCCTAAATTTCAATGAAGTTTCTTGTAACACCCGCTAAAACAACCCACTTGAGACCCAAGAACAACCTAGGATTAATTAGGAAAATTATGGAATAATTTTTTTTATTAAAAGAATCTACAACAGGGTTACAAGACAATAGTTGTCACTAACAGTTCGGAACAATTCTAATCCACTAGAACATACTTTTCTTTTATTAACAATTATTAGAGGTCATAAGGTCCAAAATTTAAGGTTAGAAGATTCAATTAGGTTCAGAGGGTAATTCCTCACCATACCCACTCTCTAACAGGCTTAAAGGTTCAGCTTGATTTTCTCAAACTTAATGCCTTCAAATTTTCCCTAAATCATTCCCATTGGATAGGAAATTTCCTCACCTTTCCATTGATATAAAGAAGTCCTCCTAACTCCTCATATTTTTCAAGTTATGGGCGGTGGGCCTTGGGGTGAAAATTTTCCCAAGGGGCGGGCCTGTGGGCACGAGGTGAAAAATTTGCCCAAAGGGCAGGTTGCCGGATCATGCGGGGAGACTTTTGGAAATTTTCCCACATGGGGCGAAAAGCCAACTTTGTACCCGCACTCCCGTAAGTCCGCAATGAGGACACGTGGCGCCTCCTAAGCCAACACGGGGAAGGCGGGGTGGCAGGAAGAAAATTAATTTAATGTCCCAAAGGGCCTAGAGGGTAGCATTCACCCGCACCTCCACCGACACCTCGCAATGCCACGTGGTGGCTCCCGATTAGGTGCGAGGTGGGGGCGGCGGGAATCCTTGGAATATTTTCCCAAAATTTTTCCAAAACGTAAAAAGGTAAAAGAGGACCCACTCCTCCATCGATTCCTCATGACGCCACACGGCATCACCTAATTGGTTGCGGCACAGGCGGGGGTGGTGGGAAAGTTTTGGAAAATTTTCCCAAAATTTTCCAGAGTGCTAAGCTTAAAAGGGGTCCGCCCCTCCACTGACACCTCGTGGTGCCACGTGGCCACCTACGATTGGCTACGTGGTCGGCGGGAAAAAAATATTTCGCAAAAAATATGTAAAGTTCTAAGGAAAATTTTTGGCCCATGGGCACCTGAGAAAATTTTCCCAATTTTTTTTTGACACCAAGTGAAGGAAAAACTTTAGAAGGCCATAACTTTTGATAGAGGGCTCGGTTTTGGGAAAATGAGGACTTTTTGGAAAGCTCTTGACGTCCTCTTTACACAGGGATCATTAAATTTTTATTTTGATAAAGTTTAAGGGGTCAATTTCGTGAAAACATTCTACAAGATTTTACAATGCAAACTGGTAAATTTTAACTTGTTAAATTTGTTCAATTTGTTCTTGTCCCTCTCTCAACATGTCAAATAGACATGGAAAATTGTTCTTAGGTGTATTTGAGAGAGATTTCAAGATTCAATTTTTCTGATTGATTTGCAATTTGAACATTTACATTTCTTGACAGTAGCACGACTGCAAAATGGTTTGAGCCCGATTTTGCTAAGTTTTATAAGAATTTCCTTAAGTGTTTTTAGCTTGGTTTGGGATCATTTTAGCCTCCTTAAGTCCAATTGATTTATTTCATTTGCCTCTTATTTATTTGCAGGGTTATTTGAACATTTGATAAAGGAGTTTTACAAAGTATACAATGAATTGAAAGAGGTGTATACATTTACAGAACAAAAATTAACTATCTCCTTTACCATGAAATAAAACATTAAATTCATTCCATGCTGGTCATAAATAGTTTTCTTTCTTTCAATCAAATATTAAAACAAGAATGTAGTTTCTATTCTTTCCAAAATCATATATTATAAACAAGGCAGAATAATACATTTTCTCCTCACGTGTTTCACTTTTCCACTTTCCAAGCAGGGATTTCATAGTGCATGTTAAACACAGATTTCCAATGGAAATAATATCATATGGACAATACAAAACCACTTCCATTAATTCAAATGAAACTCTTACAACTTCCTTTACATTTGATTTCAAATACAACATACACATTACGTATCATTCTTTCACATTCTTTCCAAAACAGAATACAGAGTATAACTCTTTTACAGTTCAAATTTCAACTTTCATTGTCAATACCAAGTATCTTTCCATTACAAACATATACAAGTTCATCCACTTCAAGTGGGAAAGGTTATAATAAGATTTCATTTCACAAGGGACTGTCAAACTGTCCTTTTTCCTTGCTCCAGAACAACAACGTGCAAATTTCTCATTCTTCCAATTTGATCACAACAAGAGTAGGGGAAAGGCAATGTTCTTCACCCAACAAAGACATACAATGAAGAGGAGAAGTCATCCTTCTTCATTGGCCCCTGAGCCTCAACCACAATGTAATAAAAGATGTGATCTAACTCATGGAAACAACGGGGTTCCACAAACACATAAACAACACTTTCTCAATAAAAACACAAGTCTAAAATAGAATGTAGTTTACAACTACATTAAAACATGAAAAATATTACTAAGGCTTCATCAAGGAAGCCAAATGAGCAAGAAACTATGGGGGATGATGCTTATACCTCCCAAAGGGAAATGTGTATCACCACACGAGAACAAACCGCTAGAATAAATATATAGATATCATTTCAAATCCACTGACATGCCCTTATGCCTCCCAGAGTACCCATTATTCCTCACATTTCCTTATACCTCCCCAACCTCTCATGGAACCCCATAACGAGTAAAGAAATGAAAGCTATTTCTTTGTAAGGTGGAACCCAAATCCCAACTCCTTCCACCTTTTACCTCCCTAAAACACACTTGTGCCTCCCACAAAATAACCCCATAGTCTTCTCCTACACCATTCCTAGGCCATCTACCCAACAACCCACAAACATGCCAAAACATTCACACAATAACATTTTCATAAACAAAAGGGAAGCATTTCAAGAGCCAAGCTCCTACCTCTCCATGATGGAGTTGTTCCAAGTTCGAAACAACAAGCTTTATCCCAATACAAGCAATCCAAAATAGTCAAGCACAAGCATGCAACAATCTTCGAAAAAACATTCTTCAAAGCAAGAGCTCCAAAATAAAAAAGAATTTTGTCCAAGAATAAAGTCTCCAAAGTGAAGCAACCTCAAAACAAGGCAAGGAATTAAAATTTTATAGAAGAGGGAAGGGAATAAGATGAAGAAGATCCATGTAGGATGCCATATAACACATATTCAACCCCAACCTCAAAAGTCAACAGCATTATCCAAAGCATAATAAATAGGTTGGTGAATAATATGACAGAGTTTACTTACACGCTCAAATCTAACCCACACCTCAAAGGACTGAAATTAAATTATGTAAGAAAAGTGCAATTAAAACCTACAATTTGCCTTCTCAAAAGCATTATAAAAGTATAATTTCAACTTTCCAACCGTAGGTATGGTTGGTAATTAAATTTAAGGGGTATGTGACAAGTTTAACTTGTCCCACAAGCCTCAAAAACAACCTCCAACGACAAACTCGAATTTCCAAGAGGGTGGAGTGTTTGACACTCAAAAGTTAACTTACACATCTCTTACAACACTTTAATTCAAGGCCAACAAATCTATTAATTATTTTCTTATGAAATATTTTAATTAACTCTACTTAACAACATGATTACTCACAATATATACACACCATTTAATAATTAATGAAAGGGGTAAAAACACCACAAAATAAATACATGCAAACATAAACAAAAGGGACCAAAATAAAAGAAATACATAAAACCCCTTGGTCACACGATTAAATGTGATCCCCCGATGGGATTCCCTAACACACACAAACACACACAAATAAATACTAGTTGCCATGGTGACCTTGTTGAATTAATCTAGAATTCCAATGTGGTTGGTCTCAATGCCCCGATATTTGTTATGATATTTTAAACCCTGCAAAATACAAATACCTCCTTGAGCCTTGTGGCCATATCGAGAACATCCAAACTAATACAAATATGATTACCAAAACCATCTAGATATATGAATCACAACAATATCAAAACAATCTAGCAATGTCATTTACAATTTTACTCAACACTTATATCATCATCCAATAATTTCCATTTCTAAGTCTACTCACAGTATCAAATATCACAAGTCCGCACAACATCCATAATATAACCATGTCAAAGCGTATACCATCATCGATATCCAAAGTGTCTCTAATAATCATCATCATAACTTAATCAAGTCAACAATAACCCATGATCTAACATCTATCATCATACTATAATAAGGTCCATAGTCATGTCTATAATATAATCAGCACTATCATGATTAGTAATTCTTAATTAAACATTAAACATTAATTAAAAATTAATTTATTTTGGATAAAAGGAAATCATTATTATGTATGATATACCGTGTATGTAAAATCAGCAGCATATACATTATTTAACATATGGAGGGCAATTACATTAAAATATATACATTGTACATATTAAAATCTATTATATATTCAAATTATTACTATATTTTTGAATTCAATTTTTGCTATATTTGATGGAAATGATTATCTTTCTTAGGCTGATTTTGTAATCATAAATACGAGTTCAACAAATAACAATCCAAATTTATGCGAATGTTTTAATTCTGATATATCTATTTTTATTGTTAAATTTTGGTTTTGCTTTGCTATGATGGTATAGGTTATAAAAGTAAGTTTCTTACGTAAGAGTTTTAAAACCATTTTTAGTCTCACTCAAAATAAAAATATAATTATTAAATTTGGCTACGTTTTGGCCAATCTTATTTATGTCTTCTTTTATATATATTCTTAATTATTTAGGATGTAATAGTATCGAACCGTAGTTTCCATTAACATTTTTTCATATTACACATGATTGATTGCTTTTCTACTTTAAAAATATAATTTAGTTATTTAAATTTTCATATGTTAAGTAATTTAATATGTGAAATATATTAAAAAATTGTACATATATAAATTATTTAAATTAAAAATGTGTTATATACATACATACATACATACATATACATACATATGCATCCATATATATATATATATATATATATATATATATATATATATATATATCTTGATAAATGGTTGTAAACGGGGCCATACTCGAGGGGACAAAAGGGCTCAAAAACCGAGAAAATACAAGAGTGCACATGTGGTTAGTTGACAAGTGGGGACCACACCCCGAAAGAATGTTATAAACACCAAATAAAGTAGTAAAAATAGGGGCATGATACAATTTTCCAGCAACAAGACAAAACAATGCCAAACAATAGCAACATAGAAACTCTGACAACACATTAGCAAAATCGAACTAGGTGGGAGAAGCGGTATTCTAAATGGAATTTTTCTTCTGTGCACCATCTTCCACCCATTCAATACCTCATATATTGTGTGTATTTTTATATACATATATGTAAAAATATGTATGTGTGTGTGCATGTGTCCACATATGTGCATGCATGTATGTAATGGATTTGAATTCATATACTATTTTAACTTTTGGTCTCTTGAGGCCCTCATGTATAATTAGCTTTTTTGTAATTTTTCTTATCATATCAAATAAATAAATTAAAATAACTTTTATTCTTATCTAAATAAATTGGATAAAGATATAGGAACTCGGGGGGTTGGTTGAACATCGACACTAAAATTTTCCTCCATAATTTCTATTTCATTAATGTATGTATTAGGAATAGGATGTTGTTAAGTATAATTAGTAGTAGCGTCGATAGAAGATAGCTTATTTGTCACATGTCTGGTGCCGCCAATAATGTGGATACGGTAGCAGTCAAAGTACAATAGGAATGTTGTAAAAGTAAATATTTGTCGTAAGTGGTCCGGTAATGTTAAAATGTCAAAGTTTGGGTAATTAGAGAAGTAGGGTCTACATGATTAGGAATTAGAAATATTATATTGGTAATAAAGACAAGGAGTGAGGTCATAAATATTTTGTGTATTTTATTTGTAAAAAGTCTAAAAATGTGGAACCCATGTAAAATGATAAGGTTTATCTTATCTTAACGAGATAAGCTTACATGTACGAGATAAGAGTTAAGGTATGGAATATGATTCGTCGAGTGGATTTCTTATCCTATCTTAGAGATAAGATGGATAAGCCTAGAAGTTATATAAATAGAGAGGCCACTCCCCTCATTTAGGATAGAAGGAAGTAGTGAGAAATATTGTAGGAAGTGTGCGAAAGAAGCCATCGAGTTTAAAGGTGTGTTGAAGAAGCCATTAAGAGGTGTAATTGTAAAGTTTCTCCCATAGTCTTAGTGAAAGGAAAGTGAAGTCAATAACACTTGAAGTACCTCATGGGTGAGATTATGTGATTTCATGTTAATATTATAATTTATTTTGATATTTCAGATTTGTCATCATTACGTCTTATCATAGTCGATGGTATTCTTGTGTTATGTTGTTGTTTTGTTTCAGATTACATCCACCAAACTAAAATTTTGTGCATTAGTAAATAATCATAGCACGAGGAGTTCGGTGAAGAATTATCATAGTGCGGATTGGTGATGACATTTTGGTTCGTTAGGGACCATTCCTCGTTGGTGGATTTTCTGGAGAGATATTCCCACTTAGTCAAAAATCAATTGGAGGGTAACCTTGTTTTTACTGTGCATAGTAGTTACCATGGTAAAGTCATTTTTGCCATGAATAGTAGTTACCATGGTAAAGTCATTTTTGCTGGAATAGTATTTACCACAGTAAAGTCACTTTTTACCGTGAATAGTATTTACCACAGTAACTTCACATTTTACCGTGAATAGTATTTACCGCAGTAACTTCACTTTTTACCATGAATAGTGTTTACCACAGTAAAGTCAGTTTTTACCGCAATAAGTCAAGTTTTACCATAGTTTACCGTGGTCATTTCTATTTTACTGTAGAAAGGTGTAAAGTCACTTTCTAGTATAGTGATTCCAATTATTTGTACACATAAGTCTTGTTGATTGTACTTGTGAGTTGGTATTTCACGGTGGTTACTTTTGAAAATGGGGAAGATTCCTATTTTTTCAGCTCAATCTAATGAAGATGCTTCTTCTTTCATTGAGTTTAAGCGATCTTGTATTTGTAATGGCCTTATAAGAAGGAACAATGGACTAAATTTTTCCTACCTTTTTGGATGGTTCGGCACTTAGGTGGTTTGAAACACTAGGTGATAATGTGAAAAATTCATGGGATTTATTAACTAAAAAGTTTTCTTGAAGAATTTGGTGAACAACAAAATATGCGAGATCTCATGATCGAGATCACAAAGCTATCCCAAGGAGAGAAGGAGAAGATAAGGGATTATCATGCTCGTGTTCTAGAGCGAAGGAGGAAGCTCGATGCCCAGATCCGGAAGGAAGGATTAGAGATGGGTTGATGAATGGCTTGGATAATCTCCTTTGTAAGCACTTCATTCTTGGGATGAAGCGAGAGATCGGACAACGAGTGAAATATGACCGCCCAGGCTACCATTGAACAAGCAAAGGAGATTGCGAAGGCAAGAAGAAAGCATGGAAGAGGAGCCCAAAGAAATTGTTGCTAAAGTAGATCCTACACACGGAACCTTTGGTCAGAATTCACAACCACTCGGTGAGCACAAATATTTCTCCTAGTACATCTCTGAGTATGAAGATTTGCTCAAAAAGATAGGTCGATTAACTATTAATCTTCTTCAAGGAAAGGAATTTAGTTCTCATGGAGGAGATAGAGGTCCAAAAAGAAATATTTACGAAGTTGTATGTTATGGTTGTTATAAAAGGGTCATTATAAGTATAATTGTCCGGATAGAGCTTACACATCGGTAAATGAGATAATGATAAAGGAAAAGCACTGTGAATTCTTTTAATGTAGTAGATAAGAGCGAGAAATAATGAAGTAGATGTGTTTGTAACAAAAAAAAAAGAAAGAAAAGATAATCAAGATGGAAATGATCCTAAGAAGATGAAAGAAGAAACTAGTAAGAAACATAGGAGAAGAAAGTTGGGTGTGCAGGATTTTCGATTTCACGGGGGCAAGGACCATACTCCATCTTGGAAGATCTGTCCAAAAGGCTGCAAATATTACATATGAGTCAACTCTTGGCTATGTCTTCGAGAAGAGGCGGGAGTTGTGAGGTGGACTCAATGCTCGAAGAAGGAAGGAGGTTGAGGTCCCCTGTTTTGGAGGCGAGAGGCAGATCCCTATGCTCCTGGTGAGGTATTATGTAATGGCATTTCAATTCATGATGTCTTAGTTGATGGAGGTGCTTTGCGATTAATGTAATGACCAGAGTTTGTAGTGAATATGTTGGGTTTAAAATTGATCACCCTTGACACTTATGTTAAGGTCATTAAATAAGGGAAAAACTAAACGAGAAGGTGTAGTTTCAAATGTGGCAATATCTGTTATGGGTGTTGTATGTGTGGTAGACTTTCGAGGTGATGAAAAATGGTGCATTGCATACCCAATTCTCTTGGGAAGACCATGGCTAAGGAGAGTTCATGCGAAACTACTGGAATGAAGGTTTCATGACACTTGGATGTGGTAGAGAGAGGGTGAAGATAAACGTAATCCTCGACATCATAAGCAGAACACTGTGGATTCAAGTGATGGCGATGATTGGACATCCTCACGATTACTCTAGTACCGGTGAAGTGGACACGAAGATGAAGAAAGCGAGGTGGATGTTTGAGTCATGGATATCCTTCCAGTCACACCAACTCATGACCCCATAAAATTATCTAAATAATAAGTTGATGATCGTCTCTAACAAATAAAGATTGGTGATCTTTGTGATGGAGAGTGAGAAGGAATCCTACCTCGGCTCTTTCGAAGGTACATACACCTATTCACTTTTGATTACAAGGAACTCGTCGAGTAAGTTTGGTAGAACATTCTATTGAGAAAGTGGTAGATGGTGCTAAGCCCATAAAGCAAATGCCATATAGAATGAATCCTAATTTTTCTAAACTGTAAAAGAAGAAATAGATAAGTTGCTTGATGCAAGATTCATATTTCTTGTGGAGAATTGAGAATCGGAAGCTACACATTTGTGTTGATTACGGGAAGCTCAATAAGGCAACAACATACAAAGCTGAGCACAAATGGACAAGTGGAATGAACAAATTTTTGTGTTGTGTCAAATTCTAGCAAAGATGCGGCCTTGCGGTACATAAATGGGATAAAAGGATTCATGCGGCATTGTTTGCATATAGGGCAACATCAAAGTCAAAGCAACATGATACTCCCCATTTGATTGGCCTATGGCATTGATCGATTCTTCTATTGAGTTTGATATTCCCACTTTGTGAGAGTTATGAAAAATGAAAGGATGGATGAAAGTGATTCGGTAAAAGAAAGGTTGGTACATCTTCATTTCTTTGTAGAAAATGAGAGAAATAGCAAAGGATACAAGCCATAAGAAGAAAATGAAGCGGAAGGAGTACTTTGATCAAAGATCGGTGGTCTCCATTTCATGTGAATGACTTGGTTCTAGTATATGATTCGAGATACAAAAAAAAAAGAAGGCAGAGAAAATTTCTTCCAAAATGGATGGGGCCCTACAAAATAGCAGATGTGCATGAAAATGGTACGTCCATTTGGAGGAATTGGATGGCACTCCCATTATGAAATGGGTCAACCACGACAAGTTGAAGATTTTCCAAGCACCAGAATAGTCTACTCTGAGGACGGAGTAGAAGCTAGGAAGGGGGAAGATGTTGACACTAAAATTTTCCTCCATAATTTCTATTTCATTAATGTATGTATTAGGAATAGGATGTTGTTAAGTATAATTAGTAGTAGCGTCTGATAGAAGATAACGGCAGTATTTGTTAGTACTGAGTGCCGCCAATAATGTGGAGTCTGATGAGAATCAAAGTACAATAGGAATGTTGTAAAAGTAAATATTTGTCGTAAGTGGTCCGGTAATGTTAAAATGTCAAAGTTTGGGTAATTAGAGAAGTAGGGTCTACATGATTAGGAATTAGAAATATTATATTGGTAATAAAGACAAGGAGTGAGGTCATAAATATTTTGTGTATTTTATTTGTAAAAAGTCTAAAAATGTGGAACCCATGTAAAATGATAAGGTTTATCTTATCTTAACGAGATAAGCTTACGTACATGTACGAGATAAGAGTTAAGGTATGGAATATGATTCGTCGGAGTGAATTTCTTATCCTATCTTAGAGATAAGATGGATAAGCCTCGAAGTTCTATACATAGAGGCCACCCCCTCATTTAGGATAGAAGGAAGTAGTGAGAAATATTGTAGGAAGTGTGCGAAGGAAGCCATCAGTTTAAAGGTGTGTTGAAGAAGCCATTAAGAGGTGTAATTGTAAAGTTTCTCCCATAGTCTTGGTGAAAGGCAAGTGAAGTCAATAACACTTGAAGTACCTCATGGGTGAGATTATAATGATTTCATGTTAATATTATAATTTATTTTGATATTTCAAATTTGTCATCATTTACGTCTTATCATAGTGATGGTATTCTTGTGTTAAGTTGTTGTTTTGTTTCCAAATTACATCCACCAAACTAAAGGTGTGCATTAGTAAATAATCATAGCACGAGGAGTTCTGGTGAAGAATTATCATAGTCTTTGGATTGGTGATGACGGGGCACATTATAGAGTTTAAAGACAACAAAAAGGTCCAACAATATCCCCTTTGTGCCCTTCCATTTTTTTTCCATAGAAATTTTTCCATCATTTAAATTAAATAAAGAATAGACAAATAAGATTCTATATATAGAAGGAGCATAATGGGGAGACATCCAGGGTAGACACCATTAACAAGTCAATACCCCCAACACTGTATGGTCCTACCACCTCTTATAGGAGTTGAATCAAAAAAATAAATGGAGGGGAGACAAAAAAAGATATGGCTTCAACTTAATTTGAATCCTCTAACAATCAATGACATTGGTATCCATGTAAGTTCATGAATACCCGAGTTAACAATAAAAATCATAAACTTAACCATTCATAATTAAAATATCAATCACCTGTAATCATTTAGTTCCCATGAGAGTATTCGAAGAAGCACCTCTTCCATTTGTGAACTTTTCTCCATACATAAAAGATAAATTTTGAGGACATAATAAATAATGATTGTGCAATTTGAGGTGGGCGAGGGAGCCCTTGGTAAAGATTTGGATAAGGATCATTGATTGTTAAAGAGGTCATGAAGTAGAAGGAATAAAAAATGAGAGAAAAGGCTTACAAAATTGTAAAGGAGCAAAAACTATACATTAGAAAGTTGCACATGAAATTGGAAGAAGAATGGTAGGGCAAGTGGCAAAATTTGGTTATGAAAGAAGAAAACATCAAGCGATTAGGAAAATTCCTTCACTCTAACGGGTAATCTGGTAAAGCACACTGAAATGTCAAGAGGCTATGGACTTATAGAAGTGGGTTGGTTATTCCTAACTGGAATCTTTGGTGAGGAAAATAATAATAATCCTTGTAGTCTTATAGGTTTATAGTAGATTATTTCCTTTTTTGGGGGTATCTATAAAGATGATTAATTCCTTTTTTAAGATCTTGTTAATTACATTATAAAATATTTCTTTGTAGACATCTAATAGAAAAGGGTAAGGGACCCTATAACCCTTTTATTACTTATAAAAAAATATTCAGGAGGAATGATAAGTACTCAATGATTTGGAAATGTGATTAGTTTGAAAGAGATGGTATTTGCGGTGACAAGCGAAACAATTACAATGGTTTTGAAATGTGTTTAGTTTCAAAGAGATGACATGTGTAGCATTAACCAAATTACCAAATTGATTATAAAATTGAATAATATTAAATTAAGAGAGTGTATACAATCATCTATAGTAATTTCAGCATAATATTATTATTTTCTTGATACATTGCTCACTTCTAGTGGATTTTTTCCATTATTCTTCTTAGTGTCTATAGTTTTCGATTATCCACGATATCATAATCTTTGATTTGATCCCGAGGATGAGGATTAGTAAAATAAATAATTGGAACATCCATTAGATTGTAATAAATATTCATCCAAAATGAAACCTCCTTTGCTGATAGGTTTTATCATATTCCTTAGCTTCATGATTTGACCCTACTCTAGTTTTATTTGAAAGAATAAATTGAAAAGAAATGATGAAAATGGAAGGAATTTAAAAAATAATGTTCTAAAGGTAGAAATAATAGACTCAAATAAAAAACAACTATGTAGTAACTATTATGAATGATGACAATGACTATTTAATAACTATTATCAATGATGACAATGGTTATTAAAAACTAATGTTCTTGTATAACCTCTTCAAGAAGAAGAAAGATCATTTACTTCTCTGTTTCAAACTTCATTAAAGGAGTACAAAATCAACTTTACATAATGCAAAACAAAAAAACTTACATTAATTGGAAAATAAATCATTTTGGAATTTCAAAAACTACATTTCTTTTATACTACACAAGATGGAATCGATAAACATAAAGTAAATAGACAACATCATACATTATTTGAACATCTTATTTATTTGTAAAAATGAACTATGGATTTTTTCCTATAATATGCCCTTCATTTTCTCGATCTAAATTAACCACATTAATATGATATAAGTATGTAGAGCAAGGGTTTAAATATGCAACCCCTTTCAGGTTATTGTATAATTATATTAAATACCATGATTCTCTTATGAAACCATGAGAGGTTTATTCATGAAATTTTAATTTAGCATCTTAAAATCTCTTGATTTTTGACTTTCTCTTAACTACAATACATAGATTAAGAGTCTATAAAATCCTTCCTCTATACCTTGAAAAATAGTTTTGTATTCCTTTACACCATGTTAGAACACACTTGATATTCCACAAATGAATTATTTATCGATTTCTTCGTGTAAAGAAACTAATATTACTAGGAAGCATGCAATATTTGTTGATAAGTATTAGATCAAAAAAATATATTGAATAATAACTACAAGTCATATTGAAATAAATTTATTGATATCCCTACCCTATGTCAACAAATAAAATCATATTTCAATCTTACATTCACTAAAATCTCCCAATGAATTATAGGAATTTCGAGAAGGCTTACTTATGGCGCTCTTGAAACACTTTCAACATATGTTTTGTCAGTTACTTTTTTATTATTTTAAGGAAAGGACATCAATAATATGACACATAGCTAAGCATTATGGAATATTCACATTCCATGCATGCATGTATCAAAGCTCATGCCTATAGATGACTATCCTATATGCCCTAACAAATCGATAAGTCGATACTACTTGGTCCCCTATCTTGAACAAACTCTGGTAACACTTACTCTATATAAATTGTACTTGATGGCATGCATCAAACATAGGCACCATCATTTTCTAGCTATTTTTATTTGATTCTTTTAAAATATCATCTATTGAGCAACTCAACTATAATGCAATGCATATCTTTCCAACAAAATGTATTAATGAAAAACGTTTTCTTTTTACGGACACAACAACTCTAACATTTTTCAGCATCTTGTCAATTCTATACATACATGTTGTCTCTTATGGGTATGGTGTAAATTTTATAGAGTATAGCAATGGCAAAAACTTGAACCCAAATGGGAAATGAAGGGAGATATTAGATAGGACTTTCATAATGGTAACTCTAACATAGATTCATGTAAATAATCCATATGTAAATGCAAAGATCCCGAGTTCATTATTATGAAAAATCATATTTCTTGATGGGCATAATCAAAATATATACACACAAAAATTTAGAAATCAAATAATGGTTTCGTGGCACATGGAAGAATGGAGACAAGAAAACCACATTTTTTTGCAAAAATCATTGCAAATTCCCAATTTTGAATAAATCATTGCCCATGGCTTGTTGCCATGTTTTGAGCTCGCAATCACGTACATATATATAACCAAGAAAACATAAGAGAAATGTAGCTCTTCAAGAGGTATGTTGAATGATTTTTTTCTTGGAACTTTCACTACTCAACCTCAACTTTGAACACAACTTTATTTGTAAATTTCAATGAAGTTTACAATGCTAGGTTTTAATATTACAATATTTATAGAAAATAACATGAATTTGTTTCTTAAATTTATGTAAAATCCAGATAAAATTGTCTTTAGAATGTCGGATTTGAATAATTGTGTACGTTTGTAAACATTGTGTTTTTAAGGGTTCTAATATTTTCACATACTATTTTCCAAGAATATTTGTTGAGTTAACGTTTTCAAAGACATGCACTAACCACAACCATTAATGGAGGTTAGGAGAATCCTTCCCCTACATGCATTAATGGCTCCATGGTCCGGACATAAGAAAAAATTGTGGAAACATCAATTGGTTTCTTTTATTATTGCAAAAAAATCATGCTATTTTATTTTATAATTCTTAATTAAAAATTAATTTATTTTGGGTAAAGGAAATCTTTTTTATGTAATAGATATAACATGTATTTAAAATCACCAAAGCATATACATTATTTAACATATGGAGGGGCCATTCCATTAAAATATATACATATAAAAATCTATTATATATTGAAATTATTACTATATTTTTGAATTCAATTTTTTCCATAACTTTTCTTAGGATGATTTTGTAATCATAAATATTGAGTTCAACAAATAACAATCCAAATTTATGCGCTTTAATTGCAATATATCTATTTTTATTGTTAAATTTATTTATGTGCTTTGCTTGAATGGTATAGGTTATAAAATTAAGTTTCTTACATAACAGTTTGAAACCATTTTTAGTCTCATTCAAAATAACAAATATAATTTGTAAATTTGGCTAGAGTTTTGGCCTACCCTATTTATGAATTTTTGTATATACATTCATAAAACCTTGTTTTTTTATCGAAAAGTGTAAAATAAAGATTTGATCATAATAGAATTTTTTTCTCTTGATTTAAATTTTGAAATCTTAAAAATGAGTTCTAATCACTTCAATATTGACACAACATAGATGTTAAATGAGATAAATTACAAAATATAGAAGAGTAGAATGAAAGAATAATTCATGGCACATAAACTACGGAATTTCATAAGCAAAGTACATGAAGGCATCAACCTGACAAAGAAGTGACAACGAGAAAATGTATCTACGCATTTCATAAAGAAGTCTAGGAAGCAATTTATATAATATTGTGAAGTGTGTAAGAATACTTCCTACTTCACATTAGAAACGAGGGAAACTCGAGTGAAGTTTGGACACTCTTAGAATCAATGCACAAAGGTACACATTTGTCAAAGATTATAAAATTGATTCTTGAATTAATGAAAACTCCCATGAAGTGATAAGAAAAAGTAGTTAATTTTCTAGAAAAAATTAAAATCATTAAATGCCATTTAGATGGATGTAAGCGTAATTTGACTCATGATAAAGTGTTATATTTTATTATTGAAATGAAAATCCATGAGAGGTGTTAGAAGCGCATTTCCATTCTATACTCAAAATATCAAATTGAACAAGATATTCTAGACCTATCTACTACGAGTGATCTCCTAAGGTTATGTTAAACTTTAATTTGAAGGAGAATGACACTCAAACAATTCTTGCATAATAATCTAGGAAAAATATTTAGGTAAATAACAAGAATCAAAAATAAAACTTTAAAACCCATAGTAATTATAGAAATAAAGGAATTTAAGAGTAAGTTTTGATGGGAAGTTTCACAATTTTGGGAACTTTGGAGACAAAAAGGAAGACTATAGGGTAAATAAAAATAATCTTAATTTATAATAATCATAAAGGAACAAACCAAATACGAATTAAAATTAAAATTAAAAGAACAATAAAAAAGCTAATGTAGTTGTTATGTATGTTGCATTAGTTAGCGCAAATAAAATGAATGGATATTAGATAATGGTGCATCTAGGCACATGAATTATAGAAATGAAATTATATCTAATATCAAAGAATTTAATGATCAAGTCTATCTAGATGATCATTCCATTCTTGATGTTCGAAGTCGAGGAAAAGATAAAATTTTCAATGGTTTTATAAATGATGTTTTTGTCTTCCTAAATTGAAAATGATTTTTTTCCTTATTCATAACTAACTTAAAAATAGTATAGTGTAATTACTGAAGATAAATGGTTTATTAAAATCGGTTAGATGTTACTATTTCTCAAGGAATATAAAAAAATGGTTTATATTTTTCAGGTTTTGCATCTACTTCATTTTATTTTACTCAAAATAAGAATGATGTTCATTTATGACATGTCTTTCCATAACCTAGTTATTGGTCTACAAGCTATGTCTCATGCTTGAGAAATATGTGAAGATTTTTACATAGTAAGAAATTAGCAAACTCCTTCCATAGTCATCATGAAACCAACTACTCGGAACCTCCGAGAGAAATTATCTACAATGATACATTATAGGAAATGCAAAATGATAACCGAGCTCTTCACATGTTGTTGAGTTGAGCTATTTAAACCATACAACGAGATATTTTGGCAGCGGATGAGCGAGCTCTAGTTGGTTTGAGTACAAGTAAAGAAGGGAAACATTAATGCGATGAAGTTCCTCCATGGCTTGCCGAGCCATCGAACATGTTGAAGGATTTTTCAGAAAATTTGGAAAAGAAAGGCTTGGGTGGCCCAAGGAACACGTCAGCTTAAGAAGACCGAATTGGTTGCAGGGAAGGACTTGTGCGGAAAAAGTGGCATTCGAAGGCCCAAGTTGCACTTGGGTTGTTTGTACGTATAAAAAGTAGAAATGCCTATGGGAGTGAAATGTAGCAAAGATGGAAGTCAATGGCCCCCATGGCTCGGTCAAAGTAGTATGAAGATGGCTATACAATTTGTGAAGGAGTTTGAGGCCCATGTTGTAGGTGAAGCGAGGTTGGAGTGGCATGAGTGGCTTGGGGACGTGGCAAGTGCCCACTCCTCTTCTACACTTGTTATATTTTGATTTTAGTTCTTGGAGGGTTTTAATGTGGGCACCTAATTCCATTGAGAGGCATAAGTGATCTCCCCATAGATCCTTATTCCATTGGCTTTGCATTTTCAAGCCTTGTGTATTTTGTTACTTTCCTTCTTGTGATTTCATCTTGAGTTAAATGATATCACTTGTTTAGTGGAGATGACGATTTAACTATATAAGGATGGTTATTGATTTATGTGGGCATATTTTATCTTTGATGTTTTGATGCACTACGAGGCGAAGAAGGTATTGTGTGATTTTGCTGGTAATTAAATCACAACAATCAAAAGGGGGATCGAGACAAACCATAGCGGGATACTAAATGGATAAATCGAAGGTCACCATGGCAACTTGTGTAATTTTCATTGTTTTGTTTTAATTTTTAAGGGGATCCCCATAGGGAGGATGACCTCTAATTGTGACTATGGGCTATATGTGAAATTATTTCCTTTTATTTTATTTATCGTAGAGTATGTGATTATTTGTAATGTAATTTATTTAATCATTCTTGATTAATATGCCTTTATTAAGTATTTTTAAAAGCTGTTATTAAGTTATTTGGGGATATGTAAAAGGGCCATTTATTATAGTGACTTGGAGTGTTGTACAGAGTCTACCTTACCTTGGAATTTTGATTTGGGCTTAAGGGCCATTTTGGAGGCTTGTGGAACAAGTTAAGCTTGTCCCACACCTCTTAATTTCATATACCAACCCTATGTATGAATTGGGGGCTAAAAATAGACCCCATTGTGTTTTTAAGTCAAAAAGTAACATTTATTGAACCTTTTTACATGGGTGTTAAATTATGTCCTTAGTGGGGTGTGGGTTCGAAATTTTTGAGTAAGAGGCTTTTCATTCCTCTCAACCACCAATTTATTGTGAATTGGGGTTGAAGTTTGACTTGTGATGTGGAGTTGAGGATAAGTGATGTGGTGTTTCGCATGGAGCCACCTCACCCTACTCTTCCTTTTCTATATATGCACGTTTATTTGTTTATTTGGGGGTGACGTCATTTTATTGTGCATGTGTAATTTGGGAGTTAGAGAATTTTGGAGTGATTTTTGATGTCTTGGATTTTGTTGGAGTTGAATTGAGCTTGAAGGATCTTGGAGTGTGATTCCTTGATCAAGTTCTTGTTATGGAAAGGTAGGAGCTACACTATTTTTACTTGTTTGTTTTTATATGTGTGTATTTCATGTATGTGAATGATTTATGTGCTTGTTGGGATCTTGGGTAGAATGCCTAATTATGGTGTAGGAGAAGGCTATGGGGATTCTTACATTATAGGGAGGCATAAGAGTCTATTTCATGTTTTGGGAGGGAGCTCGGTTGGGTGCCCAACCTTTGATAAGAAAATGCTTGCATTTCTTTCTTGGTTGTTTTGAGGGAGACATAAGAGATTGTGGGGAGACATAAGAGATTGTGGGTGGAATAAGAGGATCTTAAGGTAGGAATAAGAGTTGTGTAGGGGTTTTGAGATGTATGTTGGATTTGTTTTAATGTGGGCACCTAATTCCATCGGGCATAAGTGATCTCCCCATAGATCCTTGTTCCATTGGCTTTGCATTTTCAAGCCTTGTGTATTTTGTTACTTTCCTTCTTGTGATTTCATCTTGAGTTGAATGATATCACCTGTTTAGTGGAGATGATGATTTAACTATATGAGGATGTTATTGATTTATGTGTGTATATTTTATCTTTGATGTTTTGATGCAGCCACGAGGTGAAGAAGGTATTGTGTGATTTTGTTGGTAATTATATCACAACAATCAAAAGGGGGATTGGAGACCAACCATAGTGGGATACTAAATGGATAAAACGAAGGTCACCATGACAACTTGTGTAATTTTCGTTGTTTTGTTTTAATTTTTAAGGGTATCCCCATGGGGGATGACCTCTAAAATTACTATGGGCTATATGTGAAATTATTTCCTTTTATTTTATTTATCGTAGAGTATGTGATTTATTTGTAATGTAATTTATTTAATCATTCTTGATTAATGTGCCTTTATTAAGTAGTTTTAAAAATGTTATTAAGTTATTTGGGGATATGTAAAAAGGGCCATTTATTATAGTGACTTGGAGTGTTGTACACTCTACCTTACCTTGGAATTTTTGATTTGGGCTTAAGGGCCATTTTGGAGGCTTGTGGGACAAGTTAAGCTTGTCCCACACCTCTTAATTTCATATACCAACCCTATGTATGGATTGGGGGCTAAAAAATAGACCCCATTGTGTGTTTTTAAGTCAAAAAGTAACATTTATTGCACTTTTCTTACATGGGTGTTAAATTATGTCCTTAGTGGGGTGTGGGTTCGAAATTTTTGAGTAAGAGGCTTGTCATTCCTCTCAAAGACCAATTTATTGTGAATTGGGGTTGAAGTTTGACTTGTGATGTGGAGTTGAGGATAAGTGATGTGGTGTTACTCGCATGGAGCCACCTCACCCTCCTCTTCCTTTTTCTATATATGCACATTTATTTGTTTATTTGGGGGTGACGTCATTTTATTGTGCATGTAATTTGGGAGTTAGAGAATTTTGGAGTGATTTTGAAGTCTTGGATTTTGTTGGAGTTGAATTGAGCTTGAAGGATCTTGGAGTGTGATTCCTTGATCAAGTTCTTGTTATGGAAAGGTAGGAGCTACACCTTGTTTTTACTTGTTTGTTTTTATATGTGTGTATTGCATGTATGTGAATGATTTATGTGCTTATTGGGATCTTGGGTAGAATGCCTAATTATGGTGTATGAGAAGGCTATGGGGATTTTTACATTGTAGGGAGGCATAAGAGTTTATTTCATGTTTTGGGAGGAGCTCGGTTGGGTGCCCAACCTTTGATAAGAAAACGATTGCATTTCTTTCTTGGTTGTTTTGAGGGAGACATAAGAGATTGTGGGAGACATAAGAGATTGTGGGTGGAATAAGAGGATCTTGAGGGAGGAATAAGAGTTGTGTAGGGGTTTTGAGATGTATATTGGAGGGTTTTAAGGTGGGAACCTAATTCCATTGGGAGGCATAAGTGATCTCCCCATAGATCCTTGCTCCATTGGCTTTGCATTTTCAAGCCTTGTGTATTTTGTTAGTTTCCTTCTTGTGATTGCATCTTGTGTTGAATGTGTTTTGAAATGGTTGTGAAATTTTTTTATTGTGATGTGGAAGCTTTGTGATAGTTTCCATGAGTTGGATCCATCCTTTATTGCATTTTGGTTGGGGCTGTGGGGCAATGAGAAGGATAGATTCTTCTCCTCATTGGATTATTGATTGGGTGGATAGTGTTGCCCCTCCCCATTTTTTTTTTTTGTGATTGAAGTGAAGAATTCGTGGAGCTCTTGTTGAAGATTTGGGACTTGGAGCATTGTGGAAGTCAAAATTAATCCTTCATTGTAGAATCCTTTCTTGTAATTCCCACTTAAGGTGGAAGACTAGTAGTATTATATTTAAAACAAAAATTGTATTGTATATTTGGTTTATAAGTTGAAGTGTATTGTGGAAAAGAATGTTTCTTGCATTGAAATAAATGAGCCATGCTCAAAGCAAAAGATAGTTCATTATTATTAGTTGAATTTGCATTAATGTAAGAATGAAGGAAGAACATAGAAGTTGTAAATCATTAACAATGTATTCTTAGAAAATTTGAATGCAAAATAGAGTTGTTGTAGTTGAACAAATGGTTGTATAGTAATGCAAAGATGCACGATAAATTATAATAAGCTATTTTGTTAAAAATTTAGACTTGGTTGTGGAAAGGAAAACAATAATACTAGAAATAGATTAAGCTTCATTCCTACTTTTGAACTTGAAAGAAATTTTGTTGGAAGAAAATAAAAATGATCTTGTAGTTGTTTTCTTATTACTATTGAAATAGAAAATCTTTAAATTTAGTAATTTAAGCATGGAATGAATAAATGGTGTAACCTTTCAACTAGATACTTTAGACACATAAAATTAAGCTAAGGAAAAACTTTAGAATCACTCTCCAGGTAAATTTGGTTTTGGGAAAATTACAGGATTGATGGTTCTATTTTCAAAGAATAGGACCGTCGCCATGTGCATATGGTAGTCTCTAAACCGCCACCTAGGAAAAGTGGTTGTTCTTGAATCGTCACCTAGGTAGAGTGGTGGTCCCAAGACCACCGGTCTGCTTTGGGTGGTAGTTTCGTCACTATCGGCGGAAAAATAAAAAACCACAAGTAGGAAATTTTAAACTTAATTTTCTAAAACTTTAAGACTATAAACATGAAAGACGAAATCACCAGAAAGCCATAAGGGCATAAATTCATTGTTCTAAACTTGTAAATCTTTAAATGGGCATTTAAATGTATGGAATATCTTGGATTAAATGGAAAAAAGGTTTTACCCAAGTAGAGTACAAAAACAAAAGAAATAACTAAGTAAACATTCTAGATTTAGGGAAGAATCCCTACAATCCACTAATAGAAAACAATGCAATAATAAATCCATAATATAATCTAAGCTAAGATTGATTTTTGTGAATTCCTTCATGGTTTTTTGCCTCCTAGCTTCTATGGCTTCCACTCCTCCAACCTACAAAATTAAAGAAAGAAAAGAGACCAAATGAGGAGGCTAGTGGCAAGAAAAAGGATTTAATAAAATTTCATAAGGATGGTTAGGGTTCGGTTGGGATTCTTGATCTAGTGGCCATAATGGATTTGATCCAAGGGTGATAATCAACCCTAAAATTTTAGGTAAGAATGGATATCATGTGTTTTTAGATAATTTAAAGGTATATGTAAATGGGTAAATGGGTCCACTTAGTACCCTTGTATGTGAAGTTAATATTTTGACCCTCTAGTATGTTTTAATAAATGTTTCAATGGAAATTAAAACTAGAAAGATAAGGGAAATAAAATAACTAAGGTTAAGGGCTTAATTATTGTGGGTTTGAATATTAATTTTGGAAGTGGAAACTATTTAATCAAGTAAAATATTTTATGGCACATTCTAGTAGATTCTAATTAACATTGACCTTGGAAACGGTTAAAGAAAACTTAATTATTAATCTAGACCTGATCTATCCTTTCTAATGTAGTAATTTCTAGTAGGAATTAATTAAATGTTTTATAGGGTTTGACACCTTGCAACTTGTTTAAAACAAAAAAAAATCTACAAATTTCTAGACAATTATTTAAAGATTAATGTGGTTTTAGATCATCAAATTTGTGGGTGTTACATTTGGTATCGAGTGATGTTCAACAATGGGATCCGGGGCACACTTTGAAACATAAGACATAACAAGGAAACTTAGTGCAACTCGAAACCTAGATAACACAACTTTGCATGATATTTTA
Organism: Taxus wallichiana var. yunnanensis; assembly: GCA_018340775.1. Classification (NCBI taxonomy): domain Eukaryota; kingdom Viridiplantae; phylum Streptophyta; class Pinopsida; order Cupressales; family Taxaceae; genus Taxus; species Taxus wallichiana. Next base: position 175,493,827 of record CM031238.1, read on the forward strand.
AATGTAGAAAACCTAGAAAATTGAAACAAAATCTAGAGTGACAAACTAACTCTCACCTTGGTCTGTGCTGGAGGCACGGACCACACAAGGGGTTCTTGCACATGGATCCAAACTTACCACCCCCAAATCAAGAAGTAGCATCCATACTACCTCGATACTTCGGGCGTTACATGATATTAATGCCACTATATGTGGAGCATCTCTAGGAGGGAGACCTAGGAGACATGAGAGCCATTAGTAGAGGCTCGTGCACCTTCCCGACATAGTGATGAGTATAGGGTAGAGAAATCCCATGTGGAGTCATTCAGACGAGATTCACCATAGAGAGGTGATGGCGAAACAGCTATTGGACACAAAGATAGATTTAGGAGCCCTAAGTAGCATAATGATCGTGTTGAGAGACCTAAAGTTAAACAGTCTACCATAGAAGACCACATCAAAGAGATCTTGAAACTCCATCCATCTCATTTTGCTAGGGACACTAGAGGATTCCAGGAAGAGGCATGGTTGGTCAGCTTGAGTGGATGCTTCAAGCTATGTCCGTGTACCAACAACACGAAGGCTCGTGTTTCCATCCACCTTCTAAGAGATGGAGCTAGGGTTTGGTGGAGGACCAAGCGAGAAGCTCCATGTGGATTCTGAGATAGTCACTTAAGAGCTCTTCAAGGATTGATTCAGAGCGATACTTGTCCAGGAGGTTCATTCAACAAAAGATAGATGAGTTCCACGACCTACGTCAGGCATCCATGATAGTGTTAGAATATGAGAGTCACAACTTGGACCTACTTCAATATGTAGACTACATGCAGGACGAGTAGGTGAGGATCCATAGGTTCATCAAGGGCCGAACCTAGACATTGGAGGGGAAATGTGCATTCATTACCCATGAAAAATTAGCAGAGGCTATGAAGAAGGCTTATATTATGGAGGAGACCATGTGGAAGATGCAACAGGATAGAGATAGAGTGTGGAGCTGTATTTAGTATATACATGATAGAAGGATGAGGAGGTCAGCTCCTCCTCATTACTGAGGACATTGTTTTACATAGTATTCATTGAGGCCACCTTAGTAGCCACCTTAGCAGCAACAACATGATTGCCCTCCATTTATGTCTCCATAGAGATTCAATGCTTAGGGGACACAGTATGGGGCCTCCTCCTAGGGGACTAGTCAAGACTCGGAGTGTTTCCTAGAGATCAGTCACGGGAGACCATCGAGAAAAGACCATAATAGTCAATAGTAGGATCATCGGTATCATGACACAAAACACTAGAGTACCTGCTGAGTTGTTTCTCATTGGAGGGGACACGGTAGTTGCTTTACGAAAAAGCATACTTGGGCATCATTGGAGATAATTTCTTCATAACCCTAATAACAAGGGTAAGGCACTAGTTTTAGACCCTACGGTAGTCGATATGGCTAAGAGCCATAGGATATATATGCATATGGTCGAAAAGAACTAGGTAGAGCACTAGAGCATAGTGATTGAGACGACGGAGTAGCATTGATGGAATTTCTATTCTTGTTTTACTTAATTCATGATCTTTAGATTCTTTATTTCTCCATTTATAGTAGAGCAATGCGAGCCGGTGGCGATTAGGCGAGTCATGGTTGGGATGTGGATATGGCTTCTGGATCCAAGCTCACATTGGAATCCTTAGTCAAGGAGTTTATAGTTGACCTAGGACCATTTTCCATGACCTTGGATCTCTTTATCCTTTCTTTGGGTTCCTCTAGGATTATTTTGGGCATGGATTGGCTATCTGTACATAGGGCTAGGGTTGATTATTATAGTAAGGTAATATCATGTGCGGATGATTAGGGAGTGGATTTAGTGATAGTTGGAGTCGGGGGACCCACCTCCACTTGCACCATATCCGCTATGCGGCTTAAGCGGTGTGCATGACAAGGTTACAAGTTGTTTGCATTCACGGTTAGCTGCAGATTCGAGGATGAGTCTAGTGGGCCATCACTTGAAGATCATAATATCTTGAGGAGCTTTTAGATGTCTTCCCAGGGGATCCGTGAGGTTACCTCCCCCATGAGATACATTTTAACATCGATTTAGTTCTAAAGCAGCAGAGTCTATCTCCGAGTGCCTTATAGGATGACTACCCCTGAACTATATGATCTGCAAGTTATAGCTAGAGGACCTTCGAGAAAGGCCTAATCCATCATAGTATATCCCCTTGGGATGCACTAGTGATTTTGTAAATAAGAAGGACGGATCTCGTGATTGTGTATCAATTATTGTCATCTAAACAAAGTAACGATCAATAATCGTTACCCCCTTCCATGTATTGATGATTTATTTGATTAGATGAAGGGGGCCACAATATTTTCCAAGATAGATCTTAATTCTGGATACCATCAGCTAAGGATCACAGAGGTAGATATTCATAAAACAACCTTCCGTATGAGATATGACCACTACGAGTTCATAGTAGTTCCTTTTGAGTACGACAAATACCTCCGCAGTATTCACGAGTTTGATGAATGGGGTATTCTAGAAATTTTTGATCGCTTCATGCTCATATTTATAGATGACATTTTGATTTACTCACGCACATGTGAGAAGCATGAGGAGCACCTTTGGCGGAGGTTTTGTAGTGCGTTCGAAGTAGAAGCTTTATGAGAACCTTGAGAAGTGTGCATTCTCTTAGTTAGAGGTGTAATACTTGGGTCACATCATTTTTGGGAATATATCGTAGTCGATCCTTCCAAGATTTGAGCTATTATGTATTAGGCTGTGCCAACTAGTGTGACCGAGGTGGATAGTTTCATGTGGTTGGTAGGTTACTATAGGAGATTTGTTCAGGACTTCTCTTGGATTGCACACCCCATCACTTCCCTTCGGTGAGCAGGGAAGAAGTTTGTTTGGTCCAATAGATAAGAGCAATCCTTCTATACACTAAAGGGATGCCTTATGACAACACCAATTCTTGTAGTGCTAGATTTGCATGGGTAGTTCTTCATTTTTACATATGCTTCATTGGGAGGACTCGGTGGTGTAATGATGTAGTATGGCCGTGTAGTTGTGTTTGAATCTCGTAAACTAAAATATCCTGAGCTCAATTATCTAACTCATGACCTTGAGCTTGCAGTAGTTGTGCATGCCTTGGTTCAATGGAGACATTTACTTTTGGGCAAGAGAATTATTGTCGGGAAACACCATTTGAGCTTATGTAACCTCTTCACGTAACCCAATCTCGACGCTTGTCGACATCGATGGAGATGTTATTTGAGTACAACATGGAGATAGAGAATGTTAAGGGGAAGGAGAATGTTGTTCTTAACGCTCTAAGTAGACGAAGACATTTGGCTATGGCTACTTCGGTGGGTACAAATTTGCTAGACTAGGATTTTGTGACATCCTCCTTAGGATAGTTTCTACCTTATAGCTAGATCATAGATTGAGTCTCGAGACCCCTTGAGGGGAATTTTGATGGTTTTTATTTAGATTCGAGATGGACTTCTTAGACATAGAGGCTAGGAGTCTATGTACCTAGGGATGGAGGTTTGATACATAATATCTTGGCAGAGGCTCATTATGGACCTTTTTCTACCCATCAAGGGGTGAAGAAGATGCATGCCACCTTAAGACAATTGTATCACTAGAAATGTCTTTGGAGAGATGTAGTTCACTTTGTGTTGTGCTTTTAGAGTGTCAAAGGGTGATGGATGAGCATCATTATCCAGTTGGCCTTGTTTACCCACAAGATATAATGGAGTGGACATGGGACACCATTTCCATGGATTTCATAGTAGGGCTTCCAACGTCGAGATACCACCATGATGCCATCATGGTCACGGTGGATAGATTGACAAAAGTGACTCATTTTCTTTAGTGTAGACAACCTATACAATTATTGTAGTAGTGAGATGGTACTTGGATGAGATTGTTAGACTGCATAGGATTCCAAGGAAGATCATCTGCGATCGCGATTCCTTATACACATCACATACGAACTACCATACAACCTGCCCTTATGATAAACATCAACTTCAATATAACATATCATCAAGAGCAGATTATGAAGAGTGGGTGAATCAGATTTTAGAGGACATGCTTGGATACGTCATGGATCATTAGTAAAGGTGAGAGGATTACTTCTATTTGGTGGAATTTTCCTACAACAGCAGTTTCAGAGTTTGATTGGGATGGTACCATTTTATACAATTTATGGCAAGAAAGTACTGGAGGACACCTTTGAGTTGGGATAGAGTAGAAAAGCAGTATCTATTGGCCCATCCTTGTTATGGACATGGGAGCAACAGATTTTTTTATCGATAGAGGTTGTAGGAGGCTTAGAATAGGAAGAAAAATTATGCGAGATCAGAGGAGAGTTGACCGTAGTTATGAGGTGGAAATGAAGGTGTTCTTTCGTGGTAGGCCTTATAAGAGTTCTATCCATTACGGAAAAGGCTCTAAGTTGTCTCCTAGATTCATCGGACCATTCGAGATCCTCGAGTGGATCATTCCCTTAAGATATCATCTAGCTTTTCCACCCATCTTGTAGATGATATGCATGATGTTTTTCGTGTAGATGTTCTTAGGAGATATATCTTAGATCCTTCTAATATATTAGATTGGAACACATTGTAGGTGTAGGAGAAAGGGAAGATGATGGTGGAGCTCGTGCATTTTTAGAGTGAAAAACCCTAGATCTTCGAGGTTGAGAGATTGATTAGGTGTGAGTCTAGTGGGATAGGTATGATGAGACTACTGCTACATGGGAGGATACTATGTTATTACAAGTCCAGTTCCACACCTATTTGAGTGACTTCATGGAGGAAGTCGAGTGCAAGCGAGGGGGGATGTAGTGCCCACTCCTCTCAACACTTATTATATTCTGATTTTGGTTATTGTTGACTATAGACATGGATGTTATTGTATCATTTTGGTTATCGGGATGTTAGATGATGGAGATATTTTGACTATAGATAGATTTTGATTCATAGTATGATTTGTGTGGTTTCTTAGAGATGTAGAAAGATATTTTATATTGATGATGAATGATGTGTTGTTAGCATATATATTTATTGACATTCAGGAATTCTCATCATGTTGACTATGACTTAGCATTTGAACTAATCTTGTGATCTTGTTGATATTGATAAAATGATAGAATTGAGATGTTGGAATTTTAGACAAATGATAGCATTGTTTAGTTGAGATGATGATTTAGCTATATGAGGATGGTTATTGATTTATGTGTATATATTTTATCTTTGATGTTTTGATGCGGCCACGAGGCCGAAGGAGGTATTGTGTGATTTTGTAGGTAATTATATCACAACAATCAAAGCGGGATTGAAGCGAACCACGGTGGCACACTAGGCGATATAACGAAGGTCACATGACGACTTATGTAATGTTTGTTGCTTTGTTTTAATTTTTGGGGGATTCCCATGGAGGTACGACCTCCAATTGTGACCATGGGCTATGTGTGCAATTCTTCCATTTTATTTTATTTATTGTAGAGTATGTGATTTATTTGTAATGATATTATTTAATCATTGTTGATTAACGTGCCTTTACTAAGTAATTTTATTCATGTTATTAATTATTTGGGGATGTGACCAAAATATTTATTTTTAAAGTAGTTGGTCTTTTGGATTTTATGATTTTGGTTGAGTGTAAGTGACTTGGAGTGTTGTACACTCTACCTTACCTTGGAATTTCGAATTTGAACTTAAGGGCCATTTTGGAGGCTTGTGGGACAAGCTAAGCTTTTCCCACACCTCTTAATTTTATATGCCAACCCTACCGATGAATTGGGGGTCAAGTAGACCACATTATGTGTTTTGTAAGTCAAAAAGTGACATTTATTGCACTTTTCTTACATGTGTGATAAATTATGTCCTTAGGGGTGTGGCTTTGGATCGTGTGTGTAAGTGGCTTGTCATTCCTCTCGACCACCAATATATTGTGCATTGGGGTTGAGGTTTGACTAGTGATGTGGAGTTGAGGATAAGCGATGTGGCATCGTGCATAGAGCCACTTCACCCTCCTCCTCCCTTTTTCTATATATGCAAGTTTATTTGTTTATTTGGGGTGACTTCATTTTATTGTGCATGTGTGATTTGGGAATTAGAGATTTTTAGAGTGATTGTTGAAGTCTTGAAGATTTTGGAGTTTGATAGAGCTTGAAGGTGCTTGGAGTGTGATTCCTTGATCAAGTTCTTGCCATGGAAAGGTATGAGCTATACTCTTTTTACTTATTTGTTTTTATATATGTGTATTGCATGTATGTGAATGATTTATGTGCTTGTTGGGATCTTGGGTAGAATTCCTAAGTATGGTGTAGGATAAGGCTATGTGAATTCTTCCATTGTAGGGATGCGTAAGAGTCTATTTCATGTTCTCAGAGGGAGTCGAGTTTGGTGCCCCACCTTTGATGATAAAATTATTGCATTTCTTTCTTGGTTGTTTTGAGGGGCATAAGAGATTGTGTGGAGGCGTAAGAGAATGTGGGTAGCATAAGATGATCTTGAGGGAGGCATAAGAGTTGTGTATGGTTTTTGAGGTGTATGTTGGAGGGTTTTAAGGTGGCCACCTAATCCCATTGGGAGGTATAAGTTATTTCCCCATAGATCCTTGTTCCATTGGCTTTGCATTTTCAAGCCTTTTCTATTTTGTTAGTTTCCTTCTTGTGATTGCATCTTGTGTTGAATGTGTTATGAAATGGTTGTGAAATTTTGTATAGTGATGTGGAAGCTTTGTGATAGTTTCCATGAGTTGGATCTATCCTTTATTGCATTTTGGTTGGGGCTTGGTGGACAATGAGGAGGGTAGCTTCTTCTCCTCATTGGATAATTGGTTCAGGTGGAGAGTGTTTCCACTCCCTATTTTTTTGTTGTGATATAAATTAAGAATTGGTGGAGATCTTATTGAATATTTGGTACTTGGAGTATTGAGGAATTCAAAAGTAATCCTTCATGTAGAATCCTTTCATGTGATTCCCACTTAAGGTGGAAGGCTAGTAGTATTGTATTTAAAATAAAAGTTGTATTATATATTTGGATTATAAGTTGAAATGTATTGTGGAAAAGAAATGTGCTTGCATTGAAAGAAATGAGCTATGCTCAAAGCATAAGAAAGTTTATTATTATTTGTTGAAGTTGCATTATTGTAAGAATGAAGGAAGAACATAGAAGTTGTAAATCATTAATAATGTATTCTTAGCAAATTTGAATGTGAAATAGAGTTGTTTGTAGTTAAACAAATGGTTGTAGTAGTAATGGAAAGATGCAATAAATTATAATGAGTTATTTTGTTGAAAAATTACATTTGGTTGTGGAAAGGAAAAACAATAATACTAGGAATAGATTAAGCTTCATTCCTACTTTTGAACTTGAAAGAAATTTTGTTGGAAGAAAATAAAAATGATCTTGTAGTTGTTTTCTTGTTACTATTGAAATAGAAAATATTTAAATTTAGTAATTTAAGTATGGAATGAATACATGGTGTAACCTTTCAAGTAGAGACTTTAGACACATAAAATTAAGCTAAGGAAAATCTTTAGATAACTCGGTAAATTGTGTTTTTATAAAACTTACGGGATTGACGGTTTTATTTTCAAAGAACAGGACTGCCGCCCCGTGTAGAGTGGAATTCTCTTAACCACAGGTCAGATCAGATCATTAGTCTCTGAACTGCCATGTAGGAAAAGTGACAGTTTGTGAATTGTCACCCAGGTAGGGTGGCGGTTCTAGCACTGTTGGTCTACGCTTTGGGCAAATGTTTCGTCACTTTGTTGGCGGAAAAATAAAATTTTGCGACTAGGAAATTTTAAACTAGTTTTCTAAAAATTGAAGCTTCAAACATGAAGATGAAATCACCGACAACCATAAGGGTATAAATTCATTGTTCTAAACTTTTAAATCTTGAAATAGGCATTTAAATTTATGGAATCTCTTGGATTAAATGGAAAAAGGTTTTACCCAAGTAGAGTACAAAAACAAAATAAATAACTAAGTAAACATTCCAGATTTAGGGAAGAATCCCTACAATTCACTAATAGAAAACAATGTAATAATAAATCCATAATCCAATCTAAACTAAGCTTGATTTTTGTGAATTCCTTCATGGTTTCTTCCCTCCTAGCTTCCATGGCTTCCACTCCTCCAACCTCTGAAAAATAAAGAAAGAAAAGAGACTAAATGAGAAGGATAGGGCAAGTAAAAGGATTTAATAAAATTTCATAAGGATTGTTAGGGTTAGGTTGGAATTTTTGATCTAGTGGCCATAATGGATTTGATTCAAGGGCCGATAATCAACCCTACAATTGTTAAGTAGGAATGAATGTTATGGGTTTTTAGATAATTTAAAGGTATGTGTAAATGGGTAAATAGGGCCACGTAATACCCTTGTATGTTATGTTAATATTGTGACCTTCCTAGTATGTTTTAATAAATGTTTCAATGGAAATTAAAGCTAGTAAGATAAGGGAACTAAAATAACTAAGGTTAAGGGTTTAATTATTATGGGTTTGAATATTAATTTGAGAAGGGAAACTATTTAATCAAGTAAAATAATTTATGGCACATTCCTAGTAGATTGTAATTAAAATTGACCTTGGAAATAGATTAAGAATATTTAATTATTAATCTAGACCTGATCTATCCTTTGTAATGTAGTAATTGCTGGTAGGAATTAATTAAATGTTTTATAGGGTTTGACACCTTGCAACCTGTTTAAAAAATGCAACTTTCTAAACAATTATTTAAAGATTAATGTGGTTTTAGACGTCAAATTTGTGGGCATTATAGGATGTGATTCGCAACCTGCAATATTTGAAATACGCATGGATGAGTGGTGCGGAGAAATCGAGAGTCAAAACCCACTGGCCTGGTCAATGAAAGACGTGTAAGGACGAGAAGAGCCCGAGTCGGGAAACCCGAGAGAAAGGAGGCCCACCACAGTACAAGTACCACGAGAGATGTGAGTTCCCATGGAGGTGAAAGTGTCGCATGAGTTGTGTTGCGGAAAAGATAGAATTCAACAACATAGGTGTTCCAAGTACCATGTTGACATGAGTTCTGAAAAACACCTGCAATATCACGAAATCCCAAGGAAAAGTGGTTGATTTGATTTTGAGAGCCCATGTGAAACACCTTGACCTTGAACTTCAAATGGTCATAAATTTTGAATCATAACTCGATTTTCACAAAATGAGCATAGGTGTGTGAAAAGAAATAAACAGCTCCAACTCCAAAAATTAAATGCTTAGTTTCGTAATCAGTAAGAAATGCTTGACAAACTCAAAATAGTTGCCCACACTCAAAAGGCCATAACTTTTGCAATTATGAAGGATTTTTACAAAAAAATTGTGTTGGAACTTTGATTCAATAAAAATGCACAAAAGTCAATAAATGCAAAAATTGATGAATTTTTAATGATGATTTTAAGGAAAACGTGCCATGTTTTGAAAATTGATTTTATTAGTGGTTAGAGATGCATTTAATGAAGCATGGGTAGAAATTTTCACTTTTCCAAGTCATGGGACAGTATGGGGTGCCTTTGGAGGGTCAGGTATCATCATTTGGGAACATTTATGACATCTTTCAAGTAGTTCAAAAGTACATTTCAAGATTTACATCCCTTCTTTGTATCTCTTCCAAAAACTCTATAAATTAGAATGTTGGGCTCATTTGTAGGGGGAGGATAGTTGCAATAGAAAAATATGTCATTTTGGTTTGTGAATCCAATGTAATGCAGGCCCTTATAGTTGACTCCTTTCATGGTAATCTAGGCCTTTATTTTGTAATAGATTGAATTGTGCATATCAATGAAGCAATATGTGCAAGTTTGTGGATGTATCTTCCCTTGCTGTGTTTGTTTGCATCCTTCTTTCCTCTTCAACCTCATTGCAAATATATTGTGTCTAGTTTATGATCTTGCAGGATTCATTTTTTGTGTGTGTATGAAATATTTTTGTCAATGATTCTTAGAATGTGGAGAACTATTATCGCCCTCTCTAGTATGTACTTTGCTTCTATTTTTCACACATTAGAAAGCTATGCTCATCCCCTTCTTTTCGGTGTATTACCGCTTTATCATAGGATTTATTTTCAAGCACTATCTCTCCCTAGTCCCTTGGAAAGTTAGATTAGGATAAGATAGTTTTTCCTACATTAGATTAGATTGTGGCAAGCGGTTTAGGAGCAAGAACCAACTTTCTCTCAATTAAAAAGTCCCAAAACTTGGAGATAGTACCCATGTTACCAAAACACATCGTGAGCTCAAGAACAAACACTTTTGCAAATCGGAGGTTGTTGTGATTCGGTGATAACACAAGTATTAAATAATTTCAATTAAAAATAATTGTCACAATTACAATAGATATTTTGTTGTAATTTTTTTGAAATTTGATTAACAAATTGTTTAATTTTTGTAGTTAAATTACTTATATTGTGTATGTGAAATATGGCTCATTTGGAAAATTTTCAACAAAAAGTCAAATTTTAAATGGTACGAAACATTTGGAAAATGAGGTTAAAATAATTGTTCTTTTAGTGAAGTTATGGGATCTAAATGCGTAGTATTGAGAAGAAACCAACTAGGAGACATATAACTACTGAAAAATTTAGTGTGTTTCTACATAAATCACAAGTGGCCATATCCATTATACTTAGGAGCATAATATATGAATTGTTTCTCCATATCAAACATCAGATTCTCTCCATTTGAATCTTGGAAATAGCTTGACTTGATGCATGAAGGCAATCGTCTAAAAAAATCCAACTGATATGAAAATTTTCACCACTCTCGTGAAACAGAGATGAAAATATTATTAAATATACTTTTAAAGTTAAGAATATTACATCTCAAATAAATCATTTTGACCTCCATCAATTTCAAGATAAATTTATTTACTTTATAATTCCATTGAATATACATGAAAAATGTAGGAAATTTATATCCATTCTAAATTCTACGTATCAAAATGAATATTATTTACTTGTTTTGGATACGGTATTTGTTTTCTTTATTAAAGAAGAATAGGTAATGGAAAATTTTAATTCAATGGAAAATATAGTTTAATCATTGTTCTCTCAAAATCAAAAATGATTTCATCTCAAAATAATGGAAACCCACGATTCTAGACCTAATTTAAAATCTAAGCCTAATAATAATAGGAAAACTAACATTTCAAAGTTAAATTCAATGGTTGGTGTCAAAATGTGGGAAATTTGGACATAAATAATAACATTTTCATTTAAATAGGAATTTTTTGAATAAAGAGTTCAAAAGCAAGATATGTTAAAATCAAAACAAAAAACAAAACCAAACCAATAACATAAACAAAACTATTACATAGATACAACATCTAATGATAATGCATAGGTAATATATATTGGTGCCTCTATCCTCACATATGTTATATAATGTCATGAAAACATCTATCTAGGAGATTACTATGTCATCTAATTTGAATTTTTGGAAATGTTAAATTTGTTTTGGGTATGATTAAAAATGTTATGTTTGTGCAAAAATGAAAAATAATATCTTATATTACTCTTAATTAACTCAATAAAATTCTTAATTTATTTTTATAACATAAATAGCATATTAAAAATTAATTTGATAAACTTATTGGAAATGGTATACAAAATAATGGATTGTATATTTTTATGGTTTTCATTTTGAATATTAGATGTGGGAACATAACTTGCAAAACCCATAACTTTTGATCGACCATTGGATTGTCTTGAAATTTTACAGGGTGGTAGATATATATTAGTACTATGTTGGAGTCAACTTTTCGTACAAGTTTGTGGCCACTATTGTAAATTTTAGGCTCATATTCCATCATCTAGTGGCCTAAAATTGGCTCTGAACATTTTTTTCGCTTTTGACTAGGTCTTAGAACTTTAATAAATTTTGTTTTGCTTGTTAGAATAATTCCAAATTTCGTGTGAACCTTAATTTATGGAGGCATATTTGGCAAAAAAATTAGGCCCATCGAGTTGCTTTCTTTAGAAGGTAATTATTTGCATTTTAGGGTTTTCGGCATTTTATGGTTTATTGGGATTTTAGGGTTTCTATAGTAGACGTGAAATAAAAAGAGGATTGTAATGATGTAAAAATTATTGTGGATTCCAAAATGAGAATAAAGCTATTTTGAAACTCTTAGTTTTTTATTTGCTAATTTTTTTATGTGTATTTTAGAGGTATTTCAAGCTTGCAACTGGATTCACATCATTATTTTTCTACTAACACTTGGCATGAAGTGCAAATATGGCATTAATTATTAGAAAATTTAAACTTGAAGTATGTTTGATAAATTTCATCTTAATCTTGTGGAATTCCTTCCTAAACTATAATTTTCTCAAAAACTTATGAAAGTTGTTTTTGTACTAAAAAACAAGTTAAACCGTTTCACAAACATCATGATCCTAACTCCTCTCGTATTTTATATTTAATTCATGGTGATATTAAAGGCCCTATTTAAGTTCCTTATTTTGGTGGTGTTATATTTTAGACTAATTTCATTGATGATTTCTCTAGAATGACACTGGTCATATATTATTAAGAAAACAAGCGAAGTCCTATCTAAATTTCAATAATTTAAAGCCTCGAGTTAAATACTCTTCTTATTAACAAATTGAAAATAATTTTAACATATAATGGAGTGAATATAATAGTGAAAAGTTGATGAATTTTTTGTGTGTTGTGGGATTCACAAAGAGATAACCAATCCTAACTCCCATAATAGAACCACATCGCAAAAAAGGAAAAAAGGACTATAAATGGATAGGATAATGATTCATTATTAAAATTCTCCTAATTTTCTAGTGGAGGGGAATCCCTGAACCACATGACTAACTACACTATATGTTTAATATTCTTATTTATTTCAAAAGCCTTTATGAAATCTACAAGAAATTGCTCGTTATGAACTTACAAATATCCCATGGTATACTTTTAGACTATGTCATGTTTCTCTAAGGACCTAACCTTAAATAGTTTCCCTAATGCCTCTCAAGCACCTTCCACTATCTCATCCTTGGCTTCTCGAAGCCTTTTTATTACTTGGGCACATTTTTGTGCTCGTGTTAACCTTGAAATTCGAACTCTTCTCCCTTTATATCCATAGATTTCTGGATTCTCTCTCCTCGTAGCGTAGGGTATTTTATTGGTGAGCTATATCCTTCACGATCATTTTCCCATACCTAACGCCATCAATTATTTGGGCTTCCTCCATCTAGCTGTTTGCATTTCTGTAACATGTCAGTCTAGTAGCAGGGAAAATATGACTACAACATTTAATCAATTACCTTTGTCACAGGTTGTCTATCACTTTGTGACATGTCCTATCAATGGTCAAATCACCTATGAACCCTTTTCCACACAATACTTTAGTATACATATTCTGTCTTCTCGCATGCACTCATGACCTAGAGCACATCTTAAGCTCTTCTTTTGCATACTATTTTTCCGATCCTTTTAAAAACATCCACACACCCCATTACACAACCTTAATTTTTACATCTGCTCACTTATTCTTATGCATGTTCTTTGTAATCTTTATTTTTTGCCAAAAAAATTCCAAGTATTCCGCACATCATTTTCCTGTATGCCTTATTATTCACTTATCTTGTTTAAACTCTTTCTTGCCTTATTCTACTTTGATTCCCTCCGAACTTCTGTGATCTTTTGTGTGTCAACACTAGTATACAATTTTCTTTCCTATAGCTACTACAAAATACCTCCGTTTCTTTCATGAAACCACTCCTTCACTCTATTACACCTTATCTATTTTCTCTTTACACCTTTCATCTTCATGCACACCAACACTTATCCAAAAACTTAGCGAAAAAAATTGTGTTGGTTTTCTTGAACTTGGGATGCTGTTGCATTAGTTTCTATCGGAAAATCTATATGAATATTTTTATCCATATTATAAATAGAGTTCTAAAAATACCTACATAAAATTACATCTTTATAAGTGTGGATGAATAAGAAACCAAATATCTCTTACTTGAAAATATTTGGTAGTCCTATCTTTATTTTAATTCCAAAAATTAAATGTAAGAAACTTGATCGTACCTCATACTCATGTATAGTAGTTGTTTATGGAGGATAAACTAAAGGAATAATATTATATGATACATCTATACATGAGATTGTCGAAAATAGAAATTTCCACATCTTTAAAATCCATTTTATGAAACTTGTCTTTGCGCCATCCTATGTTTCTCTTAAGGAAGAAACACAAGTCTGGAGGATGAAGATCCTTCTATAGAAAATATGGATACATATGTTTAGGGGAAGCATATGATACAAGATTCTCATCCTACTAACCTTATAAAAATGACTTGTAGTCACCGAATGTATCATGTCTAAATGAAATGTTTTGTTTGTGAACCACAATATTTCAAAGAGGCTAATAAAGATGAAATATGGAGGGATTATATGAAATATAAATACAATTTACATCAATTAAAAATATTCCATGGGAACTAGTCCCTCATAAGATAATCATTGTAGAATTTCGGTGGTTGTAAAACATCAAATATAAATATGCATAAGAAATTTGATAATTTTAAGGGTTTAATAAGAAACTTAAAATTGACAATTTTTAAACCTTTTCTCCTATAACAAAAATAATCACGGTTAAGATCCTCCTAGAATTATTTTCTCAATATGGCTATGATTACATGAAATCAATGAGGAAAATGTACTACTAAACAATGATCTAAAAGAAATGATCTATACAAATTGAAATATAGGTTTTTACGAACCTAGAAAAGAAAGAATTATATTTATTACTTTAAAATAAGGTTTGAAAGCTTGGCATGTGTAGACACCTAAAATATGCTTACACTTAGCATTTAATCCGAGTCCAATTAATTGAGGACACTTCATTATTCAACCCTTCTCCACTCCATTCTTGGATGCCCATTCATGACACCTTCTCGTCGTATTCCTCCTATAATAAACTAATTGGGCTAATATATCTCTTATTAGCTAAACATTCCTCCTTTCGACCATTCAGAATCTCCCTAGTTCTCTTTGAACCACTTCTACAAGCAAGCTTCCTAGGCTATCTATCAGTCCACAATTGGTTATCCGGACTCTCCCTCTGACTCTCAATGAGTCTCTAATCACTTGCTAATCAAGTTTAACTAGCCTAAACCCTAGTTAACTAGCCTAAACCAAGATTAAGTAAGCCTAAAGCATGTTTATCCTAATCTAATCTAAAAGTGCTTTTTGATTTTTAGTCCCACATGCACCCAAATTCCAAACTCGCCAAGTGAAACTATAAATAGTAGGGTCACTCCCTCCCTCTCAACTTTACACCTTGTTTACATAAAAAAAAATCTCTCAAGCACTTTGGAAAGGCATTAGAAATCATTTGTGATCGCTTTAAGTTATAGAACATTTGAATCTTGGAAATACTCCATTGTTAAGAGCTCCTCCATCTTGCATCCATCCACCATTAAAATAGCTTCTTCTTGCATCCATGATAAGTTAGTAATGAAATATGTTAAACATGGTATTGTAGCCATTTAGTAAGATTCATTCACCTTCATGGAGTAAACAACACATAAATATGATCACTAGGATCTTTATAGGTTCATGTTTTATAGCTTTCAAAGAGTAGAGATTAGTATATATGCTACGAGTTTGAATCTTTGTTTCAAATTTATATATGCATACATAGTTTCTTGTTTAACTCTTATCTAATGGTGCATAGTTGAGTTTAGTCAAGCTTCTAGGTTCTTTAGCCTCTTTCTATAACTTTGCAAACCTTTCCATCACATACATTTGGCACACCCGGTGGGACACTTATGTCCATCCTCCATTAATGGAGGTCTTTTATGTTTTTAAAAGTTCACTTAAAAGTTTGTTAGAGAAAAAAACTTGCTATTTGCTTATTTCCATTTCTAAAGCTAGTTAAATCACCCTTCTTTGCATATATTTTGTGGGTTTAAACTAGAAATAAGCTTCTTTGACTAACAACTAACCTGTTTGTTTTTAAATTTTCAAAATCCATGAATGTTGTAGGTTTTTAGGCGGTATGCGCGGCAGTGTCATGTGCAGACGCATCTCCATCAAAACCCTAGCGTTGGCGTTGAGTTGCGCACACCCATCCGAGTAGATTACACGGTTGACAATTTATTTTAGAATGGGTCGTGTCTCCGTCGAGAGGTGGGAATCTCCATTGGTTGGTGAGCGTACATGTCACGCTGGACGCGTTGGTGTATATTATCTTACTGTGTCAACTCTGTCATTTTGACTTGGTCACGTGTCTCTTGAAACATCGGCTACTCCGTTGACTTTTGAGCATCTCCTTATCTCTCGACATGTTAGTGTCTATTAGCACACTCTCTTTTACGCCTCTGGTGTACCCATTGAACGGTGAGCGCACACGCGTTGAAACCCTAGTGTACTCCGTCATGATGCAGGCCCGCATAGGTGTTATAACTCTCTGTCATTTTTGTCTACCACACGCTTTGTGTCGTTTAGGCGCGTATCCATCGGTTGGGGCGCTCTGGTGTCATTACAGGTGCGCATGCGTATGTGTTAAAATTTAAAAATCTTTCTTCAAGCTATAAACTTATTTTGCTAAGTGTTTCTAATGTTTTTAAAGACTAACCAAGTAGATGTAGGGTTTGTTTTGTCATTTCAACTTGTATAACTTAAGTGTTTTCATTTTTTCTTGCACAAAGTTTGTAAAGTTAGTATGCTCTCTCCTCGCTCCTTCTAGGCGATCTTGGAGATCAAAAGCACTTGTATAACTTTATGTCACATATTTAAAAACACTTGTTCTATGATTCTAAAGAGTAAAATAATTTCCATATGATTTGTCTTAGTAGAATTATCACATTGTGTATGCTCTTCCTTCACGCCATTTAATGATCTTAGGAATCAAAAGCAATGTGTCAATTCTCTTTCTTGATATGAATTTGTGAAGTGGAAAATTACTAAACTCATTATCTCGCAAGACCTAATGCTTGCTAAAGAAAGGAATTGAAACAAAACACAAAACTTCTAATACACGTGTTTACATGGAGATTGCCAAATGGTGTGATACTTGAAACCACATTTAAATAGAAAAGATAAAAATACACCATTCCCCTTCACTTGTATTACAGGTTTTGGAAAAGGGTATGTCCCTATCTTCTCAACTGGAACATAACCCCTTTGGCATAACACCTTAAGCTACAACAATGGGGATGGTTCCAGGAAACCTAAAGTAATCCACCACTAAGTAACCTCGTGGATGAAACAAGAAGTGCTCCACTTACCTACTTGACTAGTTTTTCATTGTCAATTAGAGTCACAAGTTGTCTGTATCGCAACCCTGGTAAGAGTACATGATGGATGTATTTATTGCACACTGTACTTGAAGGGGGAAAAGTTGAGATACTCCAAGAATTAGTCAGTGTGACTTTTCTTGGTAAATCGTGCCCGCTCTTAGACAAACTTGTGGCACCTAGTTAAGAGATCTTGTTAGGGAGGCCATTTTGTCTTGGAGCCCACTTTATTAGTCCCTTGTCACGTCAAGCACTCACAAAGTGATGAATCGGTGGAGTCTAAACCTTGTTTCTCAAACAAGGCAAAGAGCCCACATAATTTTGAGCTAAGTTTCTTTCATCACCGAACTAAACAACATCTCACTTAGCTCAGTTTTATTCTCATCTTCGGATGAGGAGAAACTTTGCCCAAGTGGCACTTAGTTTATTTTCATCCTTTTTTAATCTATACCCTTGTGTTCTCGCTTCCCATTTTAAGTGAGAAGGAAACATACCTCATGCGTCTTATCAAAGAAGCTATTCACCACTTTTTTGTTTGTTTACACCCATCCATGTTTGCTCTGGGTTGTTAAACGTCTAAAGTGTGCAAGTACATTTTGTATCTTTGATAGTCCTTCGATCTTGATTTCAAGATTGTCTTCATAGTTAGGATTGGCTCAGAATTTGATCTCCCTTTGGTGTGTTACCTTGTATACATTGTCTCGACACAATTAATATACTTATGTGGCATTTCTCGTAAACATGATCTAAGTGTCCGCATTGTGGCATTACACTACCCATATTTTAGCACATCCTTGGTATACTTTGACTTAGTTTTATTTCAAACATTTTCCCAAATCTTGAAGAGCTTTGCTTACTTTGTTTGTGTTTTTGATACCACTTTGGCACCAATATCTCACTTCTTCGTGAAACTTGACTAATGTGTCCAATTGGTGTGATTACGTGTCTTACATTTGTAATCCTATGCTTTTGAAATTTATGCCTTTTTGGCTGCTAAACCTATCGTGGTATCCTTTGATTGGGAGTCACCTCTACCCTTTGTTAATATTTACGCCTTTTTCATTTCAAGCTTGACGTAAATATTGACATTGTCTTGATCATCTTTGCATCGAACTATCATTTTGCACACACATTTTTAGGGATTATTTCCTCATTGATTGGCTTTGTGTTACACACTTGAATGATTGTTCCTTGTGATTATTAACCCAGAAAACTTATTTTCTAGGACAATCCTTTTTGATCTCATCAATATTACATCATCACGATGTATATTTTCCTTATAGCTTCTTTGGAAAATCATGCACGCATCTCCATACTTATGAAACATCTAGTTGGTTTCTGTTATGCTACTCAAATCGATATGGAGCCTTCTTCCCTTTGAAGGAGTTCCATCACACTATCTAGATCTAGACATTTTTACTTAAAATGATGCTAGCAATGATAGACTATCGTGCGGTTCCTCATGCTTACAACAATACAAAACCTAGGTTTAGGAATTCAAATCAAAAGATTCCCATTACAACTAAACCTCGTTTGGTTCTTCATTCTAGAGGGCCCATTCACGTACCTTATTCCCCACCTTCAGCTCATAGTTGGTGGTATGGTTTTGATGCTTCTGATCCAAATTATTATTTGGGTTCCCCACACTCTTCTTCTAATTTAGATCTAAACTCTTTGTTCGGATTCCCACTCTTATTCTGAAGATTCAGATCCCAACTATTGTTTAGACACCCCTAGATCAAATATTAAATCATGGTCCTCCCTTCCTTTATAGGACCTTTATTCCAACTCACATCAAAGACGTCTTCCTTCTTTGAAAACTTGTGTGACTCAAGTTTCGTTGATCGAACATATAATTCGGTTCTTGAGTCACGGTCCTCCCTTTCTTCGCAAGACCTTGTTCATTAGTCGTCTCAATGACCTCTTCCTCCATTGAAGAGTTTCATGACTCATATTCCAAGTTCTTGAATCATCTAATTGGAATCCTACGTTGCGAAACTTAATGGATGGCTATGTGATCTATTTTCTCTCCCACATTAGGTTGTCTACACTAGAAAACCAATCTAAGTCTAGACCTAAATCACCCATTCATAATACACCTACCACTAAACCTACATCGTCTCTTGAGTTGTCTTCGCTATCAGTATGACTCACATCCCTCTTCGGCCCTTGATCCCTTTTAACCATATGGTACCATTTCCTTAATCATCTTCTAAAGATCAATTTTCGTAACCATGTCAAACTATTACAAGAAATCCATGTGCTAATATTTATTTTCAAAGCACTATCAAAAATTTTCTTGGGAGTGATAAAGTCTAGCCTTCTAATCATGTACATCATCAAACATCTTTAGCTTCTTATATCAATCAATCTTCCCGCTTATCGGACCTATTTCTTCTAGTTAGCCTCATATGGTTGAAGAACAAAAACCTCTACTAATTGATTTATTTCTGAATGAAGGAACAATCAGACTACATGATGATATTCCTTTAGAGGATTGTAAACAAGTATTATTTCTAGAACTCAATACGCTCTTGTATTGGAGGGAAGAAGTTGATTCCTTTTATTAGAACGTAGAGGAGAAACCTAAGGTCATGGAACTTGATTCTTTTTCTATTATTATATCTTCACCTTCTTCTAAACATTATGAGATGTCAGGGTCTAGCATCGATCTATGGCCTATCTTCTCATTACCAAATCATTCCTTATCTATCATCATACTCAATCAAAATCTCACCTTGGGTCATCGTTGTGTAGCCCATCATCTTATTCTACAATGAGGTAACCCAGGGTAGCCCTCCATTTTCTACTTATGGTTCATCTCCTAGTAGCCCATTACCTTCTATTCTTGGGCCACATCCTAGTATCCCTTCCTCTTCTATCTATGGGACACCTTCTCGGTAATCCATCCTCATCTATACTTGGGCCACATCCTAGCATCCCCTCATCATATTCTTCTATTCTTGGCCCATGTCTTTATAGCCCAATTTCTTCCATCTTAGGGCCATATTATAGCAACCCTTCGTCATCTTCTATCATTGGCTCACCTCCTAGAATCCCATCCTGTTCAATTCTTGGATTTTATCCTTTTATCCATCACATGTTTCTTCTATCATTTGTTGTGGCAAGCCCACAATCATTTCTCACATAATTTCTAAACGTCCATGTTTTCTTTCTTCTCCTTATCAAGATCAAACAAGGCACAAATTATCTTATAAGAAACCCAAACAGTTTCTTAGTCAAGCTCAGGTCAAAAATTTCAAGAGTTCGAAATCCCCAACAACTCGAACAATTACAAAATTATAAATCAAGCACGATTCAAGAACACACATCAATGTAACCATCAAGTATGGTGCAAATTGCATAAACCTACGAATAGGTAACTCAAGCTCCTGCATGAAAAATCCATGTTTCAAGATAAATCAAAGTCATTTGTTGAGTATGAGCTCACCATGATCATCAAGATCAGAGAAAACATGACTCTTGATAAACAAACATGCCTAGTATCCCTTATCAAGGAAGTCGTAGACATCATTTTTTGATCTTACCACACAAAGTTAATTTTTTAGTCCCAACCTCATAGAACATATCAAAAATATAAAAAATCAAAATAATTTAAAATATAAAAACATGAGAAAACACAACCAAAATCAAAGGTAAAAGATCAAACATTGCAATCATGTATTGCTTGCACATGGATGTTCTTTCTTCCCTTTCTTACTTTTCTTCTTGCAAGTCTTTCTTCCATTTTCATCCCTTCGATGTTATTTTGGTTAGTTTATTCACACGCATTTTCTAAAAATTATCTCTATAGTATCCATTTGACCATGTTCTTTCATCACCTCGGTAAATTAAAGAACGACCCAACCTCTTAGAGATCTTATCACATTCAACAAATAATAAACTTGTTGTGAAGAACTTTTGGACATATTTGTTGAAACTAGACAATGTCATCATTGTAATCATCTCCACCTCCTTCCATCAAGCCATCTATGCTTCTTAACCCCTTGTCAAACAAGAGAGCTGAAATAAGTTTTTAGAAAGTAAAAGAATCAAAATCAATCAATCAAATGCTAAAAGTTACAAAGCAAAAGTAAATTGATATATAATTCTCTCTTAGGGTATTTCCAATAATCTCTATTGGGGATATGGATGCATGAATGGTAGTAGAGAAATGTTGTGATTAGAATCAAATGCATCTCTGTGGGTCCATGGATGTACTGGGTGGCGCGGAGAAATGCATGACTATCCTTCCACCCTTCATTCACAAATCACTTATCACCTATAAAAATAAATCATTCGTAAACATTGGCTAGGTGTCTTAACTTAATTTCTATGAAATATTCCCTTTAAGAGGTAATTAAATTCCACGTACACACACTAGATCTCTATGAGTAAACAGGATTAGTATGTTACCAAGTGTCTTTTTGGACCTTGTTCAGACTCTTACTCTAGTCCATATCTCGTCTCATGATTTGTGCCTTTGGCTAATCACTTCTTCATCATGAGGCTTCTAAGCTACATTCATATCATTCACATCATTATTCTACTTCATTCAGAACATCCATGTGTATAAGATTACTTTTTTTCATGTTTACGGACACCTTTGTCACCTTTCACAAAAAAATATTCTCCTTCCTTTCTATCATGTGTTTTTAGGCCAATATACGCTAGAGGCATCATTTCTTCTTCCCAACACTTCATTGGTTTATGTTCATCATCATGTTGAACCTATCCATAATGGCCTTGGGTCCTGCTTCTACCCGTGAAGAGTTTTCCTTTGAATACTCCCACCTAATCGCTGGGGCATTTTTGCATCTTCACCTTTCTCGTACACACATGTCCTTTTTCCCCTTGTACATCCCATATATCACTAGGGGAATAAATGATTCCTCGTCTTCTTGTACATAGCTTTAGAAAAATTTCAAAATAAAAAATATTCAAATATGTTTGAGAAAACTTCTAAAAATTGAAAATAATCCTACAGAATGTCTCTCTTTGGTTCTCACTTGCTCATGTGCATGACTCACGGATCATCGAATCTTGAATCATCTGCAAAATCTACCCTTCTTACTTCATATGTAACTGGGGCACTATGAGTTTCCTAATCTTGTTTCATAGTGCACATTGCTTTATCATCAGAACCAAGTGTCCCCCATTTTCCCCCTTGCATGTATCCTACTTGTGTAACCATAAATCAACCCTTTTAATTCACATAGGTCGAAACTAAAAATCGATAATAAAAAAATTATATTATGTTTCTCTCGTTAGTTTAACTTAATTAATTTCTCGTATTGCATTGCATTTTGTATGTTGCATGGAGTTATACATCTTTTAATTTCTCATATTGCATTACATTTTGTATGTTGTATGGAGTTGGTGTTTTTAGCAATGGAAATTTGTTCATATATGGCTTATCATGTCATACTACCCTTTTGTTCATTCTTTTAATAAGGATCGATGATGAAGATCACTACCAATATGATGAAAAGTAAAGTTGTTTAAAAGGCATTGGATGGATGTTGGCTCATTCCCTCTTCCTCATGCTCCTTTTTCTTCTATATCCCCTTTCTTTTCTTCTTATTGACACTATTATTTCTTTTGTTATCTTTCTGTTGTCTTTTCGATCATCAATCGAGTTCTTCTATCACTCCATTGACAATCGAGGGGGCATCCTTCATTCTACTCATTTTTTCTTCTATCCCTTCAACATTTTCTAATTGTTTAGGCTTTTCTATTTTCTTTGAAGTGATGTAACTTATGCCACCCCAAAGAGGGGAAAATGTAGACACCTAAAATATGCTTACACTTAGCATTTCATCCAATCCATTTGATTGAAAAACTTCGTTAATCAACCCTTCTCTACTCCATTCTCGGATGCCCATTCATGACACCTTCTCATTCGTAATCCCCCTATAATCAGATAATTGGGCTAATATTTATCTTATTAGCTAAACATTCCTCCTTTTGACCATTCATATTCTCTCTAGTTCTCTCTCGAACCACTTACGCAAGATTCCTAGTATATCTATCAGTCACAATTGGTTATCTAGACCCCTCCAACCTCTTAATGAGTCACTAATCACTTGCTTATCAAGTTTTACTAGCCTAAACCCTACTTAACTAGCCTAAACTGAGCTTAAGTAAGCCTAAAGCATGTATATCCTACTCTAATCTAAAAGTGATTTTTGCGCTTTAGTCCCACATGCACCCAAATTCAAAACTCTCCCAATTGGAAAACTATAAAGAGAAGGGTCACCCCTCCCTCTCAACCTTTCACCTTGTTTACATAAAAAAATCTCTCAAGCACTTTGGAAAGGCATTATAAATCATTTGTGATAGCTTTAAGCTATAGAACATTTGGATCTTAGCCATACTCCATTATTAATATCTCCTCCATCTTGCATCCATGATAGGTTAGAAATGGAATATGCTAAACATGGTCTTGTAGCCATTTAGTAAGATTCATTCACCTTGAGGAGTAAAAACACATAAATATGATTGTTAGGATCTTAATAGGTTCATGTTTTATAGTTTTCAAAGAGTAGAGAGTAGTATCTATGTTAGGTTTGAATGCTTGTTTCAAATTTATATATGCATACATAGTTTCTTGTTTATATCTTTTCTCATGGTGCATGGTTGAGTTTAGTCAAGATTTGAGGTTCTTTAACCTCTTTCCATTGCTTTGGAAACCTTTCCATCAAATACAACATGATAAGATTAATAGTTTTTAAATACCTTTGTTTTAGTAATAGTTTTTAGATATTGATTTGTTTTCTAAAACTAAAACTAATCATAATATAATAAATGTTTTATATGTTGATGAAATTCTAATTACTAACAATAATACTAGTTTAATTTTAAAAAATAAACTAAGTTGAAATAGTATTTTGGAATTTATGATCTATGTCATTTACATAATTTCTTAGGCATGACTATATTCTATGACCAAAAATTTATTGTTGTTTTAATATCAAAACTTTAATAATTTAATTATAATATTTCATAAGATTGACTAAAATAATAAGTCCATTCATATATAAATTGGTATTTAACTTGATCATAAACCTACATGTGTAAAAAAATCCTACTTTATATAAGAAACTAGTTGGTAGATTTGGTGTGTATTATAATTGCTATAATGATGCAAAATTACATGGTTATTGCAACTTGAACCATCATGGTTATAATATAGACAAAAATAATAATTTTAGATATGTTTTCAAGTTTGGTGCATTTTACCATCACTTGCGACAACAAGAAGAAACCAACAATGTCTATCTCTTTTATGGAAGTTAAGTATTGAAGTGATATGGAAATAAATAAAGAATCCATGTGGCTAAAAGTACTATTGGAAGAAATTGATACGAGTTTCAAAGGATGTACACCTATTCTATGTGACATCCTCAAAAGTAATCTAATTCAACATTAAATGTTGGTCACACATATTGAGATTCATCTTCATTTTATTTGTGAGAAAGTTATCAATGATGATATTGATCTACATTTTTTCCTATAGATGATAAAGATTCAAATACTTTTAATAATCCATTCTATACCATAAAAATCTACAAGTTTCATGCAATTTTAGGCCTTAAGAGCTTCCATTGAGGAGTTTTTATGAAAATTCCATTTCATAACGACCCTTTTGTAAATATTACATACTTCCTCTATAGTAAAAGAATTGTAAAAGCTCATAGTAAATGATAGTGATACTTATGTAAATGGTCACATTATAGGAGTTTAATTGTTAAACCTAATGAAGCATTGGCTATGTGATATACTTGTTTTATAAAAGGCTCCATGAACTCATATAATACTTCATTTATACACTCATCCTTGAGGAATATGGGATATTTCTATTAGATTATCCTTATTGGCATGCTTTCCTAAATCATTGTGGATGATTTATGGATCGTAAATACTTTTTTATAAAAAGGTTTCTTTTGTATGGTTATCCACTTAATATTAGGGGGATTTTAGAATTTATAATATTAATTTAGGTTAGATTCGGTGGGCCTACACATATACACATCCATATTATAAGTTATTAATATAACTTATATTTAATTAGATACTTTCCATCTTAGCGTGGAAGATGTAAGTAATTAATTCATTAAATGAATTGAGAGTAAAATATCGATAACAATTCATGGGAAACTAAATCACCCACCCTATATAATAGGGTGATCTATTTTAGATTGGTAATCATCATATTAAACAAAATTCATGATCATTCACGATATTACATTGTGAGATCTAAAATCTTGAATGTGGATTTTGAGAGTTTGAAGAAGTGAAGATTTACTGTCTTTTAGGTAAATATTTTTACTATGATTGGTTTTATTACCCTTTGCAAATTCCCCACCTTAAATTCTATGTTAATTATTTACATTTTACATTCAATAAATCAATATGTGATTTATCTCTGCTATATTTGTGTTTGCACTTGATATAATATCATGGTTGAATGTATTAATCAAGTACTTAATTCAAGTGTAAAATCTTAAAAAAGGGTATGAGATAAAATTTTACAATAAAGGAGACCATATAGAATTTCTTCACTTATGGAGTAGGGGTGTATCATAAAATTTTCAAATGTTGATCTCAAAGTGCAACCTAGGTAAGATGTTTGTTGATTATTTGTACATGAACCCCTTTTTGAGATTCAATATTAACAGGATCGATGTCAAATTTACCATGAGAATGAAGAAAGAAAATAACATAGATTGGGAGATTCAGGGATGGAAGGATCCCGGTCAAGCAATTAGAATTTAAATTATTTAAAAGATAAGGATTCCATGAAAGTATTTAGTTATTCCAACATAAATAAACCAAATGATTTATAAATACATGTTCGATAAACAATTTATTAATTTATTTATACTTACAAATGCTAAAAATATTTTCAATTTGACTTCTCTTTAACGAAAAATACTTATGCAGACTCACGAAATGTTTCATGATCTACAAGATTCATATCCTAACTTAAAATAAATTCAAAAATGACAATATGAAAAAAATAAAATGGAATCAATATACATGAAAACGAAATGTAAGCCAACATATCATCTATTTTTAAAAAAATTCCATCGTGGGACTAATTGGAGAATAACATAATGTTCAAACACAAAATAAATGAAGAAAGAAAATACAATTAAAAAAAAGGAAATAGAATATACTATGAATAGTTTCTTTCTATGTGATCATAAAACAAAATTTCATCATCGACATGCGCATACTAGTTATCATCAACAATAATATTTGAAAATAATAACACAACCTAAAAAAGCAGATAATAGAACCTTAGAACAATATAATTAAGTAAGGCATATTTAATGTTATCTTTATTTTTATATTCCCATATATGTCAAAAATTTTGTAGTGTGTAAGAAATACCACTAGTAAAATATTAAAAGAGATATACATTCATGATACGATAAATACGAGAAAATTGTAATCAAGGTAAGCTGTTATTTTCAAACCTAATTTTAAGATTGATCTCTAAACATTATAATAAGTAATTTTTGTAATCTTATGTATGATTGGTAAGAACTATTATTTTAGGCCCAATAGTTTCACAAAGATAAGAGTTATTAACATTATTTATTCAATTCTTTATTCGGGGATTGTGAAACTTGAAAGTTTTGTACTCAACTCCTATAATTCCATTATTGGTTTTAATCTTATCCATCTCTATTAAAAATTAAATTAAATGATTTATACTCACTTATAAATGTCACATTTCATTCCTTTCCAAAATTTGGGACATTTAAAAAATCAAAACTCTCATAGTGAGTTTCATAATTTACAACATTTACTTAAACATTAGAGTAGGAGTTAGAATTGAATCGCCTTAGAAGAAACTTTATCATATGTGACGTTGGATGATTTAGGGTTTATACTTTCGAGATATCCATCTAAAATGATAAATTTAGGGGGAAGTACATAACTCTCTATTTATCAACAGAAACATCAAATGTGACATAATCATGAGGAGAAGAGACATATTCAATGGAAAAAAATTAAAGTTGAGAATCCAAGTTATCAAGTTTTTTTTTTAACGAATAAGTCAAAGTTTTTGAATTCAGGTTCCTTAAGAAAAAATTAGAGCGTCCGATGTCAAAATAGAAATGATGGTTTCTTCATCTAAAAGTTTTATTATCGATGAATGAATCCATTTTCAAAATATTATAAGGTGAAACAACTTCGTATTGATTTTGTTTATAGATGTGAGATAGAAATAGAAGAAAAGTGATCTATGCTTTCTGTAAAAGAAGTATAGTTTACAACTATCAGTGATTTTGATGATCTAATATAAACTTACCAAAGTAGCTACATGTGGAAAAACTATGCTCTTGAATTAAGACTTGATAACAGGAATGTGGGTATGGCCACTTGCTTAAAAATATTCTGATTTATAATTAACAATTATCTCTTATAGAACAAGCAACTTGCAATATTCAGGTATGATTTTGTAATGAATTTACTTAGATAAATTTGAATATTAACATATATATCACACCAAAACATATAAAAATGAACACAATATGTAAGTAGAATGACTTAGCCGAGTTTGAGGAGAAACCTCCAAACCATACAATAGTTATCAAGTAATCAATATGATGATAATATACTACTCTCTAACTCGTATATATACCATACTATACTATGAAAATACCGAGAGGCCAACTCACTTAAGATTATAAAAGAATAAATAAATATGATATGACATAATAAGTGATTATGTTAGCCATAGGTTAAATATTCATACCTTGATATGTGCCTTAGGGTTAAGGGTGTAATATTGATGGGAGAATAACTTGCAGAGACCATAACTTTTGATCCGGCCATCATTGGATCGTCTTGAAATTTTATAGGGTGGTAAATTTACACTAGTGCTATGCTGGGATCAAATTTTCTTACAAGGTTGTGGCCATTCCAACACATTTTAAGGCTCAGATGCCTTCATCTAGTTGCAAAATTGGTTTGAATGTTTTTCACTTTTGACTAAGTCTTAGAAATTTAATAAATTTTCGTTGTACTTGTTAGACTAATTCAAAATTTTGTGTGAGCCTTAATTTATGAAGGCATATTTGGCACACAAATTTTGGGGCTCATCTGAGTTGTTTCTTTAGTAGGTACTTTTTGGCATTTTAGGGGTTTTTAGCATTTTAGGGTTTTTAGAGTAGACATGAAATAAATGGAGGATTGTATTGATGTAACAAATTTGGGTGGATTCCAGAATGAGAAGAAAGCTATTTTTAAACTCCTGGTTTTTATTTGCATAGTTGTTTTTGTGTTTTGGAGGTATTTCAACCTCTTGTAGTTGGATTCACATCAATTGGTATCAGAGCAAGATTTTGATCTTGTATAAATAGTTAAGGTAACATATTACATTTTTGTGTGTAATTTTTCTTGTATTTTATATAATCATGGCTAGACATGGGAGGGGAGGTTATTTCTAGATGAATAGGTATATGCAGGAGCTACAGAGACAGGTTGTTGAGCTCACAGGAGAAGTTACCCACCTTAGAAGGAGACATGCAAATGGGGATGCAGACCTAGATAGTGATACTAAAGAAGTACCTCCATTAATGAATGAAGGAGGAGATGAAGAATAAAATTACAGAGATGAATAAATCTTGAATGAGAGACCATTTGAGGAGATATTGATCCAAGCTTTAGAGGGAAATAATGATGACATCAAGATTAATGTTCCTAATTATGGTGGAGGGTTACGACCAGAGGAGTTGATTGACTGGTTGAATCGCATGGGAAAATTATTTGAGTGGAAAACCCTTTCAGAGGAGAAGAAGGTTAAGTTTTCATGCACTAAGTTGGCTGGACATGCATTGATCTAGTGGGATCACTTGTAAAATGAAAGAAAAGGAATGGAAAGGGAAAGATCCGAAATTGGAATAAAATGGTAAAGAAGAAGGGATAATTTTAGTGGCGAATATTCGTAATATGGTGAATATATTATTTTGAAAAATTTGAAAAGGTGAAATTTTAGCGGCGCGGGTCGGTGACCTATTCGCTTAAAAATTACAGTT
Source organism: Taxus wallichiana var. yunnanensis (assembly GCA_018340775.1). Taxonomy (NCBI): domain Eukaryota; kingdom Viridiplantae; phylum Streptophyta; class Pinopsida; order Cupressales; family Taxaceae; genus Taxus; species Taxus wallichiana. The sequence goes on from CM031238.1 coordinate 175,523,158, forward strand.
TAATTTTTTTAGGGTGGGCTTCGCATACCCTTGAATCTATTCCCTATATAAGATCCTAGATTATTTGCCGGGTAGAACACTACTAGCTCACTCATACCACCTAGGGGCATATGTATTATCAAGTACAAAAATGCGTGATAGGAGGGTAGAGCCCTGCACAGACACGAGAGGAGGGTGGAGGCTGCCCATGCACTGACAGAGAGTTTTTGACACACGATAGGGAGATTTTTGACATGTGAGAGAGAATTTTCGATGCGCGAAAGGAGTATGGAGGAAATAGATGTGTGAAAGAGAGCTTTTGATGCGTGACACGAAGATTTTGTTGTTGCGTGATCGAGAGGGTGGAGGAAGTGCGGATGCACGAAAAATATTTGTTTTCACGCATCAATAAGATTTTTGACATGTGTCAACAAACCTTGTTGATGCGCGTGATAACCTTGTTGATGCATGAAAAAGATTTTGTTGACGCGTGACAGACGAGATATTTTTTTGTCGTGCGATTAGAGAGAGAGGAGGCTGAGGACACGTGATACAAGATTTGTTGTTCAGACAACACCCTCTATGACACGCATCAACAAGGTTGTTGATGTGTGTAAAAAAAAATCTTGTCACGTATTTGCAGTCTTCTATCACACCACTTAAAAATCAAGAAATTTTTTTCTTGTTGGACCCCAAAAATTCGTCTTCCTGCGATACCGGTTCCGAGGATATTCGCCAGGTATTTTCCACCTCCGATTTCTAAGAGGTCTCTTAAAATGAACCACACTGTAAAGAAGCTGAAAGAAAAATTTATTCCTGTAGATTATGCTCATATACTCTTTCAAAGGTTTCAAAACCTAAGATAGAAGGATCTCAGCACTGAGGAATATACCAATGAGTTTTACAAGTTGTCAATTAGGGTTGAGCAGAGAGATTCTCGAAGAACAAAAGGCTACATGGTATATAAATGAATGAAGTTACACAATACAAGATGAGTGAGTATGCTGCGGATCTATATCCAAGATGATGCTTATCAAATCACATTAAAGGAATAATAAAAGAACAAGAGGAATAATTTTAGAAGAGGTGTGAAAAGAGGGCCATCATCATCTCCAATGAGAAGAAGGGGTAGAATTGAATCTACAAAAGGTGAATCCTCTATTAGAGAAAGGCATAAAGATTTTGGTCAAAACCATAGTAACTACCAAAGAGGTAGGGGTTTTAGAGGGGAAGAGGTTATAATGGAGGACTTGAAATTTGGGATAGCCCCCAAAGGCAATATACATATTACGTATATTGTTAAGAGGGTCATAGAGCCTTTGAGTGTCCACACTGTCCTACACAAGATAGATTGTAAAGGAGAACAATCACGAGTAAATCTAGTTGAAGATGATGAGAAAGAAGAAATGGAGGCTGTTGTAAACTTGGGTGAAACCCTCATGATAAGGAGGACAATGATTGTCCCAAGGAAGGATAAAGAACAAGATGTTGCTAGTGCTGATTCGTTATTGCGAACAAATATATTTGAACAAGATGCATCTCGGAGGAAAGGTATGTCAATTTATTATTGATGGTGGTAGTTGTGAAAATATGGTTTTGTGTGTGATTGTTGATAAACTTAACTTGAAATATGAGAAGCACCCTTATCCCTATCGTATATCATGGTTCAAGAAAAGGAATGAGGTAACCATAGATAAAAGATGCCTTATAAAGTTTTTGATTGGGAATACCTACAAGGATGAGGTGTGGTGTGATGTTATTCTAATGGATGTATGCCATATATTACTGGGGAGGCCTTGGTAATACGATAGGAAGGTTACACATGATGGCGTAAAAAAATACATATACCTTTTGGAAGGATGGTGTAAAGGTGGTTTTGTTAGCCTTCAAGGAAGAAGAGAAGAGTGAGGGCATATTGGTTCAAAAGAGTTTGTTACGGAAATGGAAGAAGTTGGTTGGTGTTATGCACTGATGTCAAAGAAGGTGGAAATAGAGGACTTTAATATACTTGTTGCTACAGCAACAATATTAAAAGAATACAAAGAAGTCATACAAGATGAGCTACCAAATGGGTTACCTCCGAAGCGAGATAATCAAAACCACATTTATTTGATCCCAAGATCGGCCCTTCCAAACTAGGAAGCCTATCATATGAGTCCAACATAGAGTGAAGAGTTGAATAGACAAGTGAAAAATTTAATACATAAAGGATTAGTGAGAGAAAGCATGAGACCATGTACAACCCCAGCTCTATTGACAACCAAATAAGATGGAGACTGGAGAATGTGTGTAGACATTAGGGCCATAAATTAGATCACAATTAAGTATCGTTCCCAATTCAAATATTGGATTATAGGATGGATGTGCTAGCAAGAGGCACGATATTTTAGCAAGATTGACTGCGAGAGTGGGTACTACTAGATCTAGATCCATGAAGGGGATGAATGGAAAATGGATTTCAAAACAAAAAAGAAGGGTTGTATGAGTGGATGGTGATCTTATTTGGGCTATCTAATTCACCATATACATTTATGAAGTTGATGAACAATGTACTCCAAGAGTAAAATGGTAAGTTTGTTGTTGTCTATTTTGATGATATTACGATATTCGGTAAGATAGTGGAAGAACACTTATTACATATGAAATTGGTGTTAGACTTGTTACGTAAAGAGAGTCTATATGCAAACTTAAAGAAGTGTAGATTTCTTCGGAAGAGTCTTGTTTTTGGGGTTTTTCATATCAAAGGATGGAGTGAGGATGGATGAGGAAAAAATAAAGGCGATTTTGGAATGGCCTATTCCAAGGAATGTGTGAGGTTCACAATTTTCATGGATTGTCAACTTTTTATAGGAAGTTTATTAGGAATTTCAGTAGCATTGGTGCACCAATAATAGAGTATACAAAAGGAAGGGAGTATGTATGGACGAAGGAAGAAACAAATAGTTTTGAATTTTTGAAGATGAAAGTGTTAGAAGCACCAATTTTGGTATTGCCATATTTTAGTAAGGTCTTCATGTTTAATTTGATGCCTCACATGTTAGGATTGAGGCTGTACTAAGTTAAGAAGGATGATCTATAACAGTTTTTAGTGAAAAGATAAATGAAGTTGGGAGGAAATATTCTACTTATTATGTGGAATTTTATGCTATTGTTCGGGCATTAAGGCACTAGAGACATTATTTGGTAACAAAGAAATTTGTACTCTTCACTAACCATGAAGCATTGAGGTATGTAAACACACGAGAAGATCTAAATAGCAGGGCATGCAAAATGTGTAGCACTTTTGAAAACAATGGAAAATGAAGTAGTAGGGTTTGAGGCAAGTTTAGGGATTGTATGAAGGTGATCCAGATTTTGGTGATGATGTGAGACAATTGAAGGATCCTACAATAGGTAGCGGCTCTTGATTATTTGATATAGGATGGTTATTTGTTGGGGAAACAATTGTGCATCCTGCTAGTTCAATGAGAGAAAATATTATAAGAGAATTACATAATGGGGGTTGGTGGACACTTTTCTATAAGTAAGACAATTTATCATGTTGTAGAAAAGTATTATTGGCCAAAGGTAAAGAGGGACATAAGTATGATTGTAGCAAGATGTAGAGTGTGCCAAATAGCTAAAGGCCTTGTGTTGTTAATTTTTCCCACAGGGAAAAAATGGACAATATGATAATACCACGAGACCGAAGATTCTTCCAAAAAGATTTCAGGGTTATCGGGATAACTTCAAGATTTGATATCCTTTTATGTTATTCCGGAAGATTTCGAGGATCCTCTAGGATTGTTCCTTATTTTTCATATCTTGGAGGTTCAAATTGGTCTCGGAATAATAAAATTTTCTTTGGAAGGACCCATACTTGCTTAACACAGTTAAAATTGGCATATGTTTTTTCAGGTGTCTTTTCATACCCTCATGTCTCATTTGTTCACATAAAATTTCAGAAGTTTAATAAAGGACAACGTAAGGCTTGAAAAATTGTCAACACCAATCACAAATGGGCACGAGCTAAAAGTGGTTGAGCTGCATTTGTTGAGCTAGTTGGCATATATTAGTGTGATTTACATAGAGCGAGCACTACACTGAGCTCATTTCGGTGGTTGAATCTACATTCGAGAAATGAGTAAATCGAGACGATGAGCAATGATAGATTCATCGCAGGGACTAGAAGCTCGGGAATGAGGCGAAGGTGAGTTGAATCAATATTTGAGTTTAATTTCAGGGATTCTTTTCAGACAATTCCGTTTCAGAATTTTGGATTTTTTGGGATTAAAAATGTTGAGCGAGTTGAAAATTCCTAAACACTGTAACCCCAAAACTCTGGAAATTAAAAAAAAATTGCAGAAATTTTAAGAAAATTTTTAGGAACTTTTGACTTCGGAGATTTCTTTCGGAACTTTTCTCTGTAGAATTTGGATATTTTTCTTTTGGGTTTGAAGACTTTTTTTGGAATTTCTCCAACTTCACTGGCGTCAAAGCAGAGAGAGCTTAATGTCCTTCCACATCAAGGGGAAAAGATAAAATGAAGTATCCTATTGAGATATATAATGATTTATAGGGTCGATAACCACCATTTCTAAAGTGGACGAGTCATTTTTGAAGATAGTAACAACCTAAATTTGAACCCAGATCAAGTTGAGAAGCCATGAGAGGAGAAATTCGAGATCTAAATCAATCAAAGTTGTAGGGTTGACTTGGTCAAAACCTTTTTCACCAATTTTTATTTTCATGGGACCATGTTCCCTTAATATTAACGACATTTCTATTTTTAATTAAGTGTTAGTTAAGGTCCCAACCTGTCATGGCTTAGTTTAAAAGTCTTATAAATAGTTGAGTATAAGGAGTATTGAGGGGATAGAGAGAACATACGATATAGATTATTTTTAGAGGAGTTGCTCTTCAAGCTTGGAAGAGTGCTTCTGAGATTCTAAGATACCTTTTAATTACATTCAGAGTTACACCTTGCTATTGAAAATATGATTTATTGTGTTGAATGGTTAATCAATGTTTACTTTGTGAATTTACAAATCCTTAGTGAGAGTGATTATCCTACCTTTATTTCAGAATATTTATTTCATGCTATGAAGGAATAATACTACTATCTTTTATGTCAGTTGTGGAAATCTTATTTTCCTTCTGCGTTAATTTTATGTCATTATTATCCTCGGTTGCAGAAATAGATGTTTGATATATGCATGTGTGGTTTCTTTATGATGAAATAATTGTGTGTCGAATCTGATTTGATCTACCCTTATGAATACTCAAGTTTAATAGAGGAACATCCCTTGGTTTGTGGTATTTTGTACCCTTTCTAGTTGTGATAGGTGAAGGTGGTCAGTGATGCAAGCATACCCCCCACATTAACCCTTCCAGATGTTAAACATCCCTTAATTTGGTGCATCACCACTTCTAGTTTAGGTTTTATTTCTTACAAATCTCTTTCCCTAATCCCATGAAATGTTAGCATAGGACTAGATAGCCCTTTTATCTTGCATTAGAAGTAGTGTTGTGTTTAGTTTAGGAAGAGGAATCCAGCCTTCTCCAGAGGTTCACCTTGAGCCCAAGTCCCACAGCTTGAGAGGTGATCCCATGTGTCCCAATCACACCAAATGTTGTGATTCATTTTAGGCCATTCAGGGGTGCAGTGATTTTGTCACAACAATTTTTGGCATGCTCGGTGGGACAAGAGGCACATCTTCATAGATGATCTCTCTCTTTCGTAGATACAATGGAAACACCTCAGGTCTGTGGGTATACCTATTTCGAGGTGAGTCTCTAGTATCAAGGCCGGTTCCTTATTGGTGTATCCTAAACTACTTTTTGGGAGTTTGAGAGTAAAAGATGACTGTAAAATGATTAAAACTAAGGTGATACACCAAATTTGTGTGAGGGCTTTGACTGAGTATATGCACAACTGATCGTGAAGGATTCTTGATGCACGAACCAATAGTTTTTTCTGTAGAATATCTAAGGGAAAAACACTTGATTGTACTGAGGGAGGATCACAACAGTACTAATAAGTTAACATGCACATTAAAAATTAAGAAAGGACTGAAAATTTACAGTAGGGTAAGGTGGTTGATCAGGGAATTTGCATTCACAAGATTAATATAACATACACAAGACTACAAAATAACTTGGAAAGGTAGAAAACACTTCACACTCGAGGGGAAAAACTGGAAAAATTTTCTTCAGTACTCATATATCCAAAAGTCCTCTAGAAGAATCTCCTTGTGCTTTGCAAAGGCACACAATATATAGCAAAATAAATTTCACCCCCTTCCTAAAAATAGCCTAAGGCTTGTACTCACCCATGCATCCTAATTTTATCCTTTATTTAATAATAAATAAAGGGATAAAATAATACAAACTAGAGCATGCAAGTTAAAAATAGGCATTAATAGCCTTGTTTACAATGCAGTCAAACTGAAGTTGACTGTTCTATTTTTAAGAAAAGAATGGGTGAATAATTTTGCTAAAAATAAAATTGCTTGCTAGGCAAGTCTCTCTCCATGGCATGAAACTTGTCTCTTCTTTGTTTTGTCTTCTTGTGAAGCATGCAAAAAATCAATTCTCTTCTCTAGTGAGCAAAATAATTACATTAATTGCAATACTTTGCAAAATAATTCATCCAAGTATCAATCTGACTTGGACCACCTTTTGTCTCTGATGTTGACACTCATTCTATTTTCTAGTGATCACATGGAAACAATGCATTCCAACTCATTACAACTCACCTTAGTGGGGCCACTTGTGGGGACCACCTTCATATTACTGGTTTGGCCACCTTGTGGACTTAGCATATTATTATGTCTCTGAAGATGCATGGGGGCACTTTGTTTAAAAAAAAGGTCACCATGATTTATTTGGCCACATGCATATTATAATATATATCCCATTTTTTATTATCATGGTATTATATAGTTGTTGGCCTTGGCATTATTTGAAGGAAAAAGGTTGGAAATACCTTTTATTTGATCATTTATATAATGATTTGGTCATGGCTTTTGTTTGTTTTGAATCGACTATAGTTTAGTTTTTGAAATTCATGGCAATGATTATTTGTTTGGTGATGTGGGCTGGCCCCTCCCCATGGTGACTCACCCCTCCATGCATTTTTTTGGTGGAGATTTAACTTAGGTTGAGTTTGTTTCTTTGATATTGATGATGAAAACGGGCCGTTGATCGCTCTACTGTGTTTTTTATGCCATCGATTTATGACATGTGGTTAGGGTTTCTGTATGCATTGAATGTTGGTCGGTGGGAGGCTAACCATGGTTATTCTTTGATCTCTGAGCATGATCTTTGGCCATTTGATCATTGTACTTGGTGAATTTGAGCCATCGATTCTGACCCTTGATGTGGTTAGGGGTTTGACTCCTTTCCTCTTTTGGTTAACTCTAACCATGGTTTTGATTTGATTCGACCATTTCATGACCATTTCATTTGATCTCTTTAGCTTTGGGTGAAGCCCTAGAAAAATTTTTTTACACCATGGTTTGATTTTTCACTTGAAGCTCGGCTCTTTTGGCCTTTATGGTCTTTGAAATTTCTTGTTTGATATCTCACTATCTTTTGTTGCATCGATTCATGAGATCACTTTCTGATGAAAAAGGTTTCAAAAATTTCTTCAAGGACTTTTTGAGATTCTTTGAGATTTTGGTCTTGGTCCCAAGATTTCAAGGTGAAGCATTGTGGTCATGGCCGTGTCTTTCTTATGAACTTCGAGCTCATTTTTTGAGGTTTTTTGGTTTTGTATCTTCACGCATCTTATATATTTAGTCTTTTGCTCTATTAGAACTTTCTGAGTGAATTTGGATGATGCTCGTCATTTTTTAGGGTAACCCTCGAGCTCGGTTCCCGACTGTGAATGTGTTTTCTGAGTTTTGGAACTCAGTGAGGTTTGTGGACACCATTTATGTCCCTTTTCAAGCTCTGTTAATTTGGCTTTATGAAAGAATGGCCACCATGTCGACCTCTACTAAGCTCGGTTCTATGTAACTAGCATCACTATTTGATGAGGATGGTAAGCTTCTTGATTTCCTAAGTTTTCACTATTAATTGGTCTTTATCATTTCGACTTCCAAAACTGATACTCATTTTTCTTTGCATTTTTTGGGATTTTGTGGTTCCTTTGGGGATTTCAAGTTGAAAACTCATTCTGGGTTCTTCTGCTTGACTCCCGAGTTTAAAACTTCTCATGGGCATATGGATTTCTTGTCTCATCATTTCAGTTGCTTGAAATTTTTGACTTTTGATTATAAATGGTGAGTTCTTTGTCTGTTACTCTGATTTCTTGATACCCATTAATGGGTTTTGTGATTAAAACTAGAAACTGTACTCTTTCCTGATTTTGAATCATTTTTCACTTAGATTCATTCTATTCTTGGTTGATGTCAAAAAATTGGAACAAAACTTGATTGTGAGTTTGAAACCTGCATGTTCTTCTATCTCTATTTCTGGGTTTCTCATGCTTTTGGGTTTTCTTTGAAATTCTATCCATTATTAGGAATACCACTTTTTTATTGATTGAGAGTTGCTTCTTGTAATTGTTGAGTTTTGTTCACTTCAAAGCAGATGGGATTGTATTTTTTAAAACTCATAAGTCTTCCTTATTTTGTGAAGCAACCTTTTGATCTTCTCTATTTTAGACCTTGATTCTGAGAAAACTGGTAGGCTCGGCCTTGTCATTTTGAGCTGTGGTTTTGATTCCTCATAATGTTTACTTGAATCCTTGATACTTATAGCTTCGAAATGTTAAATACAATTCCCATTTTTGTTGGAACACCGTGGCGGTATTTTTGTTGTTACATCGGCTTGTCAGAAAAAGGAAATTGCATTTATTTGAATACTCTGGTGACTGTGATGAGCTTCATAATTTTTCCTTGGCCTCTAAAGCTCTAATATTGTCACTGTTATATTTCACATATGTTCTTGTGTCGGCCATAAAGTAGTTTTTCTTCTTCGTAACGCATTTTGAACACTGCCTTTCTGTATTAGTTTCTTTTTCCTTAAGAAAAATGTCATCCCCTTGTAAAGTTGTTGAGAATATTGTGGAAATATTAGCTATGCTCTCCGTATTTAACTCAAAAATACCTTCTTTATCATTGGTGGGTTTGTAGAATTCTGAGACCTTGATAAACGCTTCCATTGATCTCTGAGTAATAAGTTTTGTAACTCATTCCTGTAGAGTTAGTATTGACTTCAAAATCTGATATTGTGTTTGATGAATTATGAGTTTTTCATTCTTTGTAAGTTTCTATTGACTATTTGACTGAGTGAAAAACTCAAATCCATTTGAACACTAGAACTGGATTCACTATTTATCTTTAGAGATCTTCATCCTTTACTCTATTATGAAGATAGTTATATCTTAAATCTGGGTTATTATCTCTTTCTGAAGCCCTTTACAACTATAGATTTTACCTGAATCACTTCTCACTTCTAATGTCATCATGAGATAGCTCCTTTGTTTACCTGTAATGGCTTCTGATCATGTCATAGATGAGTACTACTTGCTTGAATGAATATACTTCAATGACATTATAGTATCTCTGTGTTCTCATATTTGCTTTATTTTGAAAACTGCAACTTAAAATAGCTGAAATTTGTAAGATTATCTTGGAATTTCAATTCTCTTAATTGTTTGAGTTATAAAGAATTCTTTTTTGCATTATATATTATATTTCCTTTCATTACAACTCTGATATGTATGCTGAAAAATCTGAAATGTTGATTTTATAAGGTGAAGCCCTGGAAAAAAATTTTTTTTTAGAATCTTTTCTTTAATGCATTTTCAGAAATAGTAGTTATATGTTCTGATCCAGAATATAGAAAGTAACACTTTTCATGTTGAACTGATATAGCAATTGAGAACTGAAAACATGATAGTTGTTTCTCTTGATCATGTAATGCTTTTCTACTTTTTGTATCACTTATTTGATTTGCATAGTTCTTTTAAAGCATGTAGTAATTGAAACAACATGATGAAAAGTTGTAAATGTCCATTTTACATGGTGAAGCCCTATCAAAATTTTCCCAGAATCTTCTCTCTCATCCTGTTTCAGCTGTAATCCTTTTTTACTTTTAGCTTCAACTTCTTGAAATCTGATTCTCCCTCTTCTTTGCAAACTGAAAAATGTACTTCTATCTTCCATTCTCTCTTTTGAGCTCTAACCTCTTCCATTTGCAAGAATGTTTGTTGAACTTTGAGTTTGCACTCTTCCTTCTTCTTAGCATGTACTTATGACTTATTTATTTTTCTCTCTTTGGCTGCAACCTGTACCTGCACACTTAGGAAAATAGTTAGGAAATATTTAGGCTTTTGGCCTCTCTTATGTCCATGTTTTCTTCTTTCTTTTACTTTCTTCTTTCTGAGTGAATAAAGCATGCATGCAGTTTGTCCTTCAAGTAGAATACATCTCCTGCTTAGGGGAAGATTCATATGCATGAAGTAGGATAGTGTAGGAATATGGATTAACCCTGAGCTCTTTATTGATGATTTCCTTATTTTTTTTTTTAGGTACCATGCCTTGAGGATGAAAGGAGCTGGCAAGGAGATGCTCTACACAATGAAGAATATACAAGGCAATGATGGGTTCACCCTCATACTCCTTTGCTTTCTCTTTCATGCATGTGTATCTTTCTTTTCAGTAGTTGTACTTTACTTTTCAGTTACATCCCATGGCTTGTGTGGGAAACATTTGACTCTCCTTGTGAATAAAGCATTGAATTTTGTAAATGAGTTGTATATCTCTTTCTGCATTTCTACTTTTTGTATGGATTGTATAATGAACTAAACAACTCAGTAACATAATTGAATGTCTTAATCATGAAGGAAAGAACATTGAATAGAACTTGTAACATTCAAGTAATGAACTCTGATTTTTTGTGATCTACACTTATGTTTGTTGTTCCAAAACTTTACACTTCACCTACTCTGTAATTGGATGTCCTCATCAAGACAACATAACTGTCCTTCGGGGCTTGTGTTCTTTTGTTGAGGATGGTCATGAAATTGTAGACTATGTGATCTGTTACATTTTGTAACAACACACATAGTTGCAGATTTCATGTAATCTTTTAAATAAATCAGCAATAATGACATAATCTAATATAATCTCCCCTAGCTTAGGTATACTTCACCAATGCTATCCATCGTAACAAAGTTTTGAGTTGCCCATTTTTACACAAGTGCAAAAATTGTCAACATTTCTAGTGATCCTATGGGAAAAGTTCCTGCTAGCTTATATACCAGTGCCTTGCTCTTGTCCATTGGGCATGGAGTCCAAACATGTAACAAAATTTTCCTTTTCGAAAGGTCCAACCCTTCCAAAACAAAACTAAAACTGGGAAAGGATCTGGTAAATCAGATCATGTGCACATGAATGCACTTATTGAATTGAAAAAATGATGCAATGTGTAGAAACTACACTTATTGAAGGGAAATCCTACTCTAACAATCACTATAAGATTTTCAATAACAGTGTTTGAGAAACATACCATTCACAGGAATGGGAAGTTCCTCTCCATTCAACTTCAAAAGCTGAAAAGCATTGTGTTCCTTGCAAGCTGAAATCATGTAAGGACCACTCCAGAGTGTATCAAACTTTGAGTGTCTTCCTGGCTTTGCACGATCAACATCCCACTTTAACACAATATCTCCTTCATTGAAGACTCTAAATTTGGATTTCTTGTCAAAAGTCTTCTTGATTTGTTTATGATTCTTTTCCATATTTAAATGAGCTTGATCTCTAGCTCTTGTAATTCCATTAACTCTACATAATGAACCTGCAATGGTTCATTCTCAAGTAGCTCCATTTGATGCAGCAAATCTAATGTGGGTAACTCAACTGAAATAGGCATTCTTGCTTCTTTTCCATACACAAGTTTGTATGGTGAATTGCCAACTGATCTTTTAGGAGTCACTCTGTCAGCCCAAAGTGTGGAATTCAACATCAGATGCCAAGCTCTTTGATTATCCTTGAGTGTTCTTCTGATGATTCTTAACAGATTCTTGTTAGTACTTTCAGCTAAGCCATTACCTTGTGGGTAATAATTAGATGAAGAACTTAGATATATTCCATGTTTGACAACCCAATCTATTACCTTTGCACCAAGGAATGCTAAAGCATTATCTGATATGATAGTTGTTGGAACACCAAATCTGTAAACTATTCCTTCATAAAAGGATAGTATCAAAGCTTCATTAGCATCTTTCAAGGCTATTGCTTTAGTCCATCATGTAAAATAATCTGTAGTAGTTAAGATCCACTTTGTGTCCTTGTGAAGGTGGGTTTATCATGCCAATAAAATCAAGACCCCACTGCATAAAAGGTTGATCAATAAGATGAAATAGGTTGCAAAGGCAATGAAGCAAGACGTTCTTTTCCAACAAAGAAAGCACATTTCTTACACTTTCTAATCCATTCAAAATAGTCTTTGAATATGCTAGGCCAATAGTAACCTACTTTCATAATTTTTAAAGTTGTAGTACGTGTTGAGAAGTGACCTCCTGTAGGTCCTTCATGGAATTTTGATAATATTTTTGAATTTTATCATAATCAACACATCAACAAGATCCCATTTATATCCCTTTTGAACAACACACCATCAATGAAAAGATAAGGAATAGCTTGTAATCTGAAATATCTTCATTTATTCTTATCCATACCTTCCGGATAGGTGCCATGCTGTAAGTAGTTAACCAAATCAGTCATCCACCTTGATTCTTGGATCTCTCGAGCAAGTTCAGGTTGCTGATTTTTTGGTTGGACCATGATATTTGATTGTTGATACGTAATTTCAGCATGTTGTTTTGAATCTTTGGGTTTCGCAGCTTGTTGTTTTTCCATATCAGCAATTAGATGTTCACATAAACCTTTACCTCAAACCATCTTAGCAACCCGGATATCAACATCATATTCCATAACCTTCGTTATCCAACCTTCTCTTTTCTCATTCAATTCTTTATTTAAAAGGAAAGCTTTCACACTTGGATGAGAAACAAGAACGTGAATTTTATTGTTTGAAAGCATGTACTTAAAATTCTTTAGTCCTCTGACTATTGAAAGTACTTGTTTTTCAAGAAATGTGTACCTTGTTTCGTAATCATGCAAACTCTTGTCCAAAGAAAGCAATTGGCTGCTCAATATTTTCATCATTAACCTGAGTCAAAATAGCTGAGATTGTTTCAACTCCCGCAAGTGCATACATTGTAAAATCTTTATCAAAATTTGGATTTGCAAGAGTAGGAGCCTGAGAGATAGCTGATTTTATTGCTTCAAAACCTTCCCTTCCTTCGTTGGTCCAAGAGAAATTTTTCTCTTTCTTTAACATAGTTGTTAGTGGTTTAACCAATGCTACAAAATCTGGAACAAATCTTCTAACAAAGTTGATTTTTCCAAGAAAACTTTGCAATGCCTTCTTATGATGAGGCAATGATAGCTGTGATATAGCTTGATTATGAAAGGATCAATTGCTAAACCTTTCTTAGAAACAATATGGCCGAGTAATTTACCTTGATGTACTAAAAATATCGACTTCTTGGGATTCAAAGATATTCCAAACTACCTGCATAGTTGAAAAGTCTACCTTAAATGCATTAGATGTTCTTCAGAATCTTTTGAAAATATAGTCACATCATCTAAATAGACAAGGATGCATTTATTTAATAAGCTGTGAAAATCCATGTCCATTGAAATGTTGAAACATTTGAAAGACCAAAAGGCATTCTTTTGTAAGCATAGGTACCCCACTTGGTGGTAAAAATCTAAGACTAAAATCTTTTTATAGGTACCCCACTTGGTGGTAAAAGTTTTTTTGTATCTATCTTCTTCTCAGACTAAAATCTGATTATAGCCACTGTAACCATCTAGAAGAGATAGTCTATCTGAACCTGAGACTATTCTCAAAATCTGATCCATATTCGGAAGTGGGTAATGATCTTTTAATGAAGCTTTATTAAGATCTCTGAAATCTACACATAGTCTGATTTCACCATTCTTCTTCCTAACAGGAACAAGATTGGCTACCCAACTTGAATGCTTAACTGGAAAGATAATACCTGATTCAATCAATTTAGATAATTCTTTCCTCATCAGAGGTTCTATTTTTGGATTTATAGGCCTCTGTTTTTATCTTACAGGCTTAGCATTTGGATGTAATTTCGATAGTATGTTGTGCTAAACTAGGATCAAACCCTTTCAGGTCTTGGTATTTCCAAGCAAAGACATCCTTAAACTCTTTGCAAAGATTAATAAATGACTACTTTTTCGGTTAAGGAACATACCTTTCCAAGAAGTAAATTTTTCCCTTCATCAATTGAAATCTCTTCATAGTTATCAACATGCGTTGACAACTTAGTTTTATCTTTTCTTAACTGATCATCAGTACTGAAGATGTCTTCCAAAGTGACAAGACCTCGAGGCAATTTATTTGTCTTTAGTTGGACAATCTGATCACCGTATAAATGTTGTAACTTATCTTGATTTACTGTAGAAAATTCAGCTTCCTACTACAAAAACCTACAGATTTGATCATCACTTTCAAAAACTTACCAATTTGATTCATTATCAGGTATAGAAGGCCTGACAATTAGCTTAATATGAGGCTGAAATTTTTGTTGTTTTCCATCTATTCCAGCACTTGAAACTAGCACCAACTGCTGCAAGTCTATCTGCATGCTTGTTTTCAGCTCTGGGAATAGACTGAATATTAATAGCTTCAAAATCTTCCATTAAGTCTAAAACTCTATGTCTGTAAGACTTCATTAGTGGATTCTTACAAACATTGAATTTTTTTACTTGATTGATAACTAACTCAGAATCACCAAAGATTTGTAATGTGTTGATACCTTTTTTCTGGCCCAAAGTAAGCCATGAATTAATGCTTCGTATTCAGCTACATTACAAGTGCATGTAAATTGGAGACTCAAAGCTGAGAAATACCTTTCATTTTTGGGGAAGTGAGCATCAAACCTACTCCCTATCCTTTCTTGTTCTTAGCTCCATCAAAATGAAGCTTCCAAATCCCTTCTGCTGAATTTTTTGTTTTAGACAACAAGGGAAGTGGTGTATTTTCTTCATGCATACAATACACACCAAAAATATGTTCTTCAACTTCCTTAAAAGGATCATGAGCATGTTCTTCAACTGTCTTTTTTCATCCATAAACATGTTAGAAACACCATCTAATGCTGAAACCTGAGCTACATCATCAAAATTAGATTGCTCTAAAGCTGAGTAATTAGCTACTACATTTGGAGAATGAGGCTCAATATGGAATCTGGCCAATGGTTCTGAATTGATAGTAACCTTAGTTCCATAATGTGTAGTAAAAAATAAGGACCAATCAAGAGAGATAACCTCCTATTTTCGTTGTGAAATCTCTAGATAAGCACAAGGCAAAGTATGGAGGTAGATCCACAATAGTAACATCTTGTAGAATAGAAACATTTGGGCAAGCATGTAATGTTACCTCCAAATTTTTTATTATACCAACCATATTAGTTGTAGTTCCATCAAGTTGTAAGACACTCCTTTTTGTAGGCTCATACTGCAAGCCTAATTTTTTTGCAATCACTTTTGGCATAACTGTGCTACTTGCACCACTGTCCACCATGCAATTATGAACTAAATGTTCTCCAATAATTAATGATAAATAAAATGGTGGTGGTTTCTTAATGTCATGAGCATTCAGAACTTTTGAACCATCCACTTAACTTCTTTAATATGGTCTTGCTCAAATGTTCCAAGGACCATGTCTATCTTCTGAACTTCCTTTTCTATTGTATTTGAAGAAATCTATAGCTTAGCTAGTTCATGAGAAAGTAAATCTTGTTGTCCAAGAATACTTAGAGCATCCCACATTGAGATGTTAACATTATGCTTTTTCATTACATCAACAATGTTAAAAGAAGCAACTGTCTTAGAGACAAAATCAACTGTCTTAGAGTAGGCTTTAGCGAAAACTGATTCTGCTTCAACTGCCTTGGATATCTGAGGTATAAACAGTCTTCTTGGATCAGGTTGTAGTTGTCTTTGATGAATTTTATCAACTGGGACACTTGCTGATTTTTGAGGAACAACAAGGTTGTTAGTTGACTTTGGAGCTGTAGATGTTGTCTTGTCAGTGATAGTAGGTAGGATAGGCCTATTTTGTTGCTTTTGATTTTCAAAGCAGCCCTCCCTTGAGCCCTAGTAGTGACTGCAATGAAATCCTCCTCATTAAAACTGACTAAATTCTATTCAGGTGCTTTCTAGACATGAGTCTCTTGCTGCCCACCCTCCATTTGAGGCATAAACAATGTTTTAGATTGAGGTTGTGCAACAAGATTCAGATTCAGAAAAGCATTTGGGCAAGTTGCAGCTGAATGAGGTTGATTGCAAGGTTGACACCACTCTTCTGTAGCCATATTAACTAGAACTAAAGCATTAGAGGAACTAGGAGCCTTTGGGTCAAACTGCCTTTGTTGGTAAGGCTGCCTATAATTCTGATTTTGTTGATAGGGCTGCCTATTTTGTTGATTCTGTTGGTAGGGCTGATAAGGAGCCTAGTAGGGTCTGCTAGGTAATGTAATTTTGTTCTCAATTGAAGTCAACTTATTTCCCATAGTCTGCAAAGCTTTGAATACATCATCTGATGGAGCTACAATAGTGGGCTCTATGATTGTAATAGGCTGAGGAATAGGTGCACTAAATCTACCGAAAAAGGCATTGATGGCCTTGGCACCAATTTTCAGCTTGAATAAGACTATTTTCAGCTCGGATAGCAATATCATAAGCTGTTGGGAGTGTCTCTCCACCCATTGACTGAATCATAGTTGAGATATCATTGTTTAATGCTCTAAGATAATAAAGGAAAGCATGATCAGCTTGAGGCTTGACACTTGCTGGAATTCTCTCCCAAGTTCTGGAAAAATGGATATTGAAACTAGACATAAATTTGTTGGGAGCTCTTTTAATAGTAGATAACTATTCAATGAGAGACAAATGATCTGAATTGTCTTGGAACTATTTCAGCAATTTTTCACCTAAAATATCCCAAGTTCCTATGCTTCCAATTTCTAGGTTTCTATACCATTGCAAGGCTTTGCCCTTTAAAAGATGCAGCTAAAAGTCTTAGAGCTATGTCTTCATGAGTGATATTATGGACTACACATAGGGCTGCAACATCTTTGATATGTTCAGCTGGTGTAACTGATTTTCACCCGTGAATGATGGAAAAAACTTTTCATGGCAGCATTGGGAATATCATGATAAACTAGAATTACTAATGGGCTGCCATTAGTAAAGGGCACAAAATTCCTGGGTGGTTGAAGGGCCATTGGAAAAACTGGGATATTGATAGAAAAATTGACACGTGGTGAAGGAATATTAGGAGGAGGGTTACCAAAACCAGGTCTATTATAAGGAAAAGTATTACCAACTCTTCTCCTTCTAGTAGAATTCAAAGGTAAAGAAACAAAATCAGAAGGAATTCCTCTTACCGATGATCTTGTAGTCACTTTAGGCATGGAACATGCTGCAATACTGGTCTGAAATTAACTTTATGGAGTCGCCAAAAGATCATAAAATCTTTAGAATAAATTAGCTACAGTTTGCTCCCGAAAGTGACTTTTAATTTGCTGTAAATCTGTTGTAGATCTGTTGTAGGTCTGAAACTCACATGCAGATCTGATTCATTGTCCCACCGGGCATGCCAAAAATATTATCTCTCGAAAGTGCACCCTGTAGAGAGATGGCTGCAGGTTTTCTAAGCTTGCACAAATGATCTCTCTCTTTCGTAGATACAATGGAAACACCTCAGGTCTATGGGTATACCTATTTTGAGGTGAGTCTCTAGTATCAAGGCCGGTTCCTTATTGGTGTATCCTAAACTACTTTTCTGGGAGTTTGAGAGTAAAAGATGACTGTAAAAATGATTAAAACTAAGGTGATACACCAAATTTGTGTGAGGGCTTTGACTGAGTATATGCACAACTGATCTGTGAAGGATTCTTGATGCATGAACCAATAGTTTTTCTATAGAATATCTAAGGGAAAAACACTTGATTGTACTGAGGGAGGATCACAATAGTACTAATAAGTTAACATGCACATTAAAAATTAAGTAGAAAGGACTGAAATTTAGCAGGGTAAGGTGGTTGATCAGGGAATTTGCATTCACAAGATTAATATAACATACACAAGACTGCAAAATAACTTGGAAAGGTAGAAAACACTTCACACTCAGAGGGAAAAACTGGCAAAATTTGCTTCAGTACTCATATATCCAAAAGTCCTCCAAGAAGAATCCTTGTGCTTTGCAAAGGCACACAATATATAGAAAAATAAATTTCACCCCTTCCTAAAAATAGCCTAAGGCTTGTACTCACCCATGCATCCTAATTTTATCCTTTATTTAATAATAAATAAAAGGATAAAATAATACAAACTAGAGCATGCAGTTAAAAATAGGCATTAATAGCCTTGTTTACAATGCAGTCAAACTGAAGTTGACTATTCTATTTTTAATAAGGCTGGGTGAATAATTTTGCTAAAAATAAAATTGCTTGCTAGGCAAGTCTCTCTCCATGGCATGCAACTTTGTCTCTTCTCTTTTGTCTTCTTGTGAAGCATGCAAAAAATTAATTCTCCCGAGTGACAAAATAATTACAATAATTGTAATATTTTACAAAATAATTCATCCAAACATTAATCTGATTGGGACCACCTTTGTACATCTCGATGTTGACACTCATTCTTATTTTTTTTTCTAGTGATCACATGGATAACATTCCAATCCACTTCAACTCCTCACCATGTGGGGACCACTTCATATTACTTAGTTTTGGCCACCTTGTGGACTTAGCATATTATTATGTTTGAAATAATGCATGGGGCACTTTTTTGTAAAAAAAAAAGGCACCATGATTACATTTGGCCACCATGGACTTAGCATATATATATACTTTATGTCCCACCACTTTTTTATTATCATGGTATTATATGCATTTTTTAGCCCTTTTGCATTTGAAAAAGGTTAACTTTACCTTTTTATTTGATCATTTGGATATAATGGATTTGGTTTTTTTTTTTATTTGGAAATCGACTATAGTTTTTTGAAATTCATATGCAATGATTATTTTTTTTGGTGATGACATGGGTGGCTGGCCCCTCCCCATGGTGACTCACCCCTCCATATTTTTTGGTGGAGATTAACTCGAGTTGAGTTAAAGTTGACCTCGGTTTTCTTTGAAATTGATGATGATTCTAAGTCGTTGATCTCTATACTTTGATTTTTTTGATGTCATTGATGATTTACCCATTGGTTAGGTTTTGTATGCATTAAATGTGGTGGTGGTTAAGGCTAACCATGGTTATTTGCGTTGAACTTTATTGATATTGTTTCCAATCGTTGATCTTTATCCATGATCTTCGATGATCATTGGTGAGGGTTTGTGGTACTGGAGTTTTGTGTAAGTAATTTGAACCATCGATTTTTTGAACTTGGGGATGATGGTTAGGGTTTATTGACTTTTCCTTCTCTTTTTGAATCTCTATGGTGAAGTTGATTTTAACTCATATCTTGAGTTTTGACCCTAATGATCACTTCATTTGATTTTTCTCATGGGGGTGAAGCCCTAGAAAAATTTCTATGGCTGCCATGGTTGATCACTTTGAGCTCAGCTCTGTTTGGCTTATGGTCTTTGAAATCTCAGTGTGATATCTCATTATCTGTCTTGCATCGATGAGCAGCTTTTATGATGAAAAAGGTTTTACCTTGAACTTCTGGGATTTTTGAGAGATTTCTTGGTCCGAGCTTTCAAGGTGAAGCATTTTGGTCATGGCCGTGTCTTTCTTATGAACTTTGAGCTTGGTTTTTGAGGTTTGTCTAGTTTTTGTATCTTCGCGCATCTTATATATTCAGTCTTTTTCTCTATTAGAAATTTTTGAGTGAATTTGGATGATGCTCGTCATTTTTTAGGGTAACCCTCGAGCTCGGTTCCGATTGTGAATGTGTTTTCTAAGTTTTTGGAACTTAGTGAGGTTTGTGGACACCATTTCTAGTCCCTTTCGAGCTCTATTAATTTGGCTTTATGAAAGAATGGCCACCATGTCGACCTCTACTGAGCTTGGTTCTGTGTAACTGGCATCACTATTTGATGAGGATGGTAAGCTTCTTGATTTCTTGAGTTTTCACTATTAATTGGTCTTTATCATTTCGACTTCCAAAACTGATACTCATTTTTCTTTGCATTTTTGGGATTTTCATGGTTCCTTTGGGGATTTCAAGTTGAAACTTGTTTGGGTTCTTCTTGCTTGACTCTCGAGTTCAAAACTTCTCATGGGCATATGGATTTCTTGTCTCATCATTCAGTTGCTTGAAAGTTTCGATTGTTCGATTATAAATGGTGAGTTCTTTGTCTGTTACTCTGATTTCTTGATACCCATTAATGGGTTTTGTGATTAAAAATAGAAACTATACTCTTCCCGATTTGAATCATTTTTGCACTTAGATTCATTTTATTCTTGGTTGATGTCAAAAAATTGGAACAAAACTTGACCGTGAGTTTGAAACCTGCATGTTCTTCTATCTCTATTTCTGGGTTGCTCGTGCTTTTGGGTTTTCTTTGAAATTTTGTCCATTATTAGGAATACCACTTTGTTCTTGACTGAGAGTTGCTTCTTGTAATTGTTGAGTTTTGTTCACTTCAAAGCAGATGGGATTGTATTTTTAAAACTCATAAGTCTTCCTTATTCTGTGAAGCAACCTTTTGATCTTCTCTATTTTAGACCTTGATTTATGAGAAAACTGGTAGGCTCGGCCTTGTCATTTTGAGCTATGGTTTTGATTCCTCATGATGTTTACTTGAATCCTTGATACTTATAGCTTCAAAATGTTAAATACAATTCCCATTTCTGTTGGAACTCGTGGTCTGGTATTTTTTGTTACATCTGGCTTGTAAAAGGAAATTACATTTATTTGAATACTCTAGTGACTGTGATGAGCTTCATAATTTTTCCTTGGCCTCTGAAGCTCTAATATTGTCACTGTTATATTTCACATATGTTCCTGTGTTGGCCATAAAGTAGTTTTCTTCTTCTGTAATGCATTTTGAACACTTCCTTTCTGTATTAGTTTCTTTTTCCTTAAGACAAAAATGTCGTCCCCTTTGCAGTTGTTGAGAATATTGTGGAAATATTAGCTATGCTCTCCATATTTAACCAAAAATCCCTTCTTTATCATTGGTGGGTTTGCAGAATTTTGAGACCTTGATAAACGCTTCCATTGATCTCTGAGTAATAAGTTTTGTAACTCATTCCTGTAGAGTTAGTATTGACTTCAAAATATGATACTTTGTGTTTGATGAATTATGAGTTTGTCATTCTCTGTAAGTTTCTATTGACTGTTTGACTGAGTGAAAAATCTCAAATCCATTTGAACACTAGAACCTAGATTCACTGTTTATCTTTTTAGAGATCTTCATCCTTTACTCTATTCTGAAGATAGTTATATCTTAAATCTGGGTTATTATCTCTTTCTAAAGCCCTTTACAACTGTAGATTTTACCTGAATCACTTCTCACTTCTAATGTCATCATGAGATAGCTCCTTTGTTTATCTGTAATGGCTTTTGATCATGTCATAGATGAGTACTACTTGCTTGAATGAATATACTTCAATGACATTTATATATCTTGTGTTCTCATATTTGCTTTATTTTGAAAATTGCAACTTAAAATAGCTGAAATTTGTAAGATTATCTTGGAATTTCAATTCTCTTCAGTTGTTTGAGTTATAAGGAATTCTTTTCTACATTATATATTGTATTTCCTTTCATTACAGCTCTGATATGTATGAAAAATCTGAAATGTTGATTTTATAAGGCGAAGCCCTAGAAAAATTTTTTCAGAATCTTTTCTTTAATGCATTTTCAGAAATAGTAGTTATATGTTTTGATCCTAATATAGAAAGTAACACTTTTCATGCTGAACTGATATAGCAATTGAGAACTGAAAACATGATAGTTGTTTCTCTTGATCATGTAATGCTTTTCTACTTTCTGTATCACTTATTTGATTTGCATAGTTCTTTTAAAGCATGTAGTAATTGAAACAACATGATGAAAAGTTGTAAATGTCCATTTTACATGGCGAAAGCCCTATCAAAATTTTTCCCAGAATCTTCTCTCTCATCCTGTTTTCAGTTGTAATCCCTTTTACTTTTAGCTTCAACTTCTTGAAATCTGATTCTCCCTCTTCTTTGCAAACTAAAAAATGTACTTCTATCTTCCATTCTCTCTTCTGAGCTCTAACCTCTTCCATTTGCAGAATGTTTGCTAAACTTTGAGTTGCACTCTTCCTTCTTCTTAGCATGTACTTATGACTTATTTATTTCTCTCTTTGGCTACAACTGTACCTGCACACTTAGGAAAATAGTTAGGAAATATTTAGGCTTTTGGCCTCTCTTATGTCCATGTTTTCTTCTTTCTTTTACTTTCTTCTTTTTGAGTGAAAAAAGCATGCATGCAGTTTTTCCTTCAAGTAGAATACATCTCCTGCTTAGGGGAAGATTCATATGCATGAAGTAGGATAGTGTAGGAATATGGATTAACCCTGAGCTCTTTATTGATGATTTCCTTATTTTTTTCTTTTTAGGTACCATGCCTTGAGGATGAAAGGAGATGGCAAGGAGATGCTCTACACAATGAAGAATATACAAGGCAATGATGGGTTAACACTCATACTCCTTTGCTTTCTCTTTCATGCATGTGTATCTTTCTTTTTAGTAGTTGTACTTTACTTTTTAGTTACATCCCATGGCTTGTGTGGGAAACATTTGACTCTCCTTGTGAATAAAGCATTGAATTCTGTAAATGAGTTGTATATCTCTTTCTACATTTCTACTTTCTGTATGGATTGTATAATGAACTAAACAACTCAATAACATAATTGAATGTCTTAATCATGAAGGAAAGAACATTGAATAGAACTTGTAACATTCAATAATGAACTCGATTTTCTTGTGATCTGCACTTATGTTTGTTGTTCCAAAACTTTACACTTCACCTACTCTGCAATTGGATGTCCTCATCAAGACAACATAACTTGTCCTTCGGGGCTTGTGTTCTTTTGTTGAGGATGGTCATGAAATTATAGACTATGTGATCTATTACATTTTGTAACAACACACATAGTTGTAGATTTCATGTAATCTTTTAAATAAATCAGTAGTAACGACATAATCTAATATGATCTCCCCTAGCTTAGGTATACTTCACCAATGCTATCCATCATAACAAAGTTTCGAGTTTCCAATTTTGCACAAGTGCAAAAATTGTCAACAATTACCTCTTTTATACAAGGGCCATTAAGACAAGATAGTGAATCTCTTCCTTAAACAATGAGGAATAAGTTAAATCCCAACCCAACCCTCCTCTTGTGGTCCCAAATCCATTCTAGGAGGAGAATTGTCAAGAAATGAGAAAAAGGGAGGAGTATGTGGTTGAAAAGAATAGAAAAAGAGAGCATGTAAATAATCTGAGGAAATGGGATACAAAACTTAACATCAAGAAAACTTCATTCTGAATAAACCTTCTGCAGAAGTTGAGGCTCAAGAACAAGTGGAGCAAACTAGTTTTGTGCTAGAAACAAATCTAGAGTTGAACGAATACAACCAGTAGTCTACTTATTTAGAATGTAGTATTCATATTGGCTTAGTCCCATCAGAGGAGTTTGAATCACCAAAGGTGGTAGATTCGGTTGGAGAAGAGAATGTGGAAGGTTAAGAAGAAAGACTCTCAAGTGTACAAGCTGATTCTTATGAGTGTAATGGTCATACCAGCCAAATAATTGCATCACTTTTGGAGCATTGTAGTGAATTTCCAACATCATCATCGAATACAACAACTGATCATAGTGGGATTCTTTCCATGATGGACTTAGAAGTTTCAAGTATAGATTATACCATGCAGGAAGTTTTAGATTCTTCCCTTTCTTTGTCTTTTCAAAACTTTGTTTTCTTAGATGAATTTGATCTTGCAAATTTTATGTTTGAAGATGAGAAAGGTCATGGGGAATCAATTGCTAATTCAGGAAACACCATAAGGGAGGTTGAACCCTTTGCACATTCGGAGAACAAAGAAGTATATTTTCTATCAGATTCAGAGGAGTATTTGGATGTAGAAGAGCCTATAGAAATACCCACCTCTAGAACACCTATAGTTTCAAGTTATCTCCTTGAATGGGAAGACTTGGATCATCTGCAATTTTCATTGAATGAAGAAAGAGAGGAGCATGCAGGAGAAACTAAGTCAAATTTGAAGGTTTTGGGAAAAGATGATATTATTGAGAGTTTCTTACTTTCAATTGTGAAGTCATATTTGTTCGATGAACAAGTGATGGTGGAAGAAAAACAAGGAGATCTTGCTTCCCTTAATTATCTCGAAAAACAACAGGTGAAAGGATTTGATCTTGCAGGTTTCATGTGGGATGAAGAGGTTAGAGTTGCTGAACAAATTTTCCTTCAGATGAAAGTGGAACTCCTATATGATCAATATGCTTCGAATACTTGCAGTGACTTTCAGCAACTTCATTTGAGGCTACAAGCAGTCCAAAAGAGTTACATGTGGAAGAATCCCTTGTTGTCAAGAAACAAAAAGGAAATGGAGGAGACATCAATTCAAGTACCATTCATTCATATGGGAGAATATTTGTTTGTAAATGGGAAACAGGAGAAGAGTCACTCATGGATCATCATTCTTTTCAAGGAAGTCTCTCGGTAGACTTTCTTGTCAAAATTGAAGTTTAGACAAGAAGGAATATCCAACGGTTTAGACCATGTCCTATCAGGTACCTAGCTTCATTGAAGCCAGAAGAGAAGCCAAAACCAGTCACATTCACTTCAGAATGTGAGGATGAGTTTCAAAATTATGAGGATCAGTTGCAATGCTTCTACAGGACAAATTCAGAGAAACTAAAAGAGGAATTATTTCTCTTTCCAGTTGATGTCTCAGTGGATCAAGTGGAGGATTGGGCATGTTTCAGTTTTTCACTCTCATTTTCAGCCATGTCCATTATCACATCATTTGCATGGCAATCCATTGTGAGAAAGGAAGTTATTTTACACAAACAGTTATAGGTTTTGTTTAGCTCACCTGTGCTTCTAGTTAGTGTAGGGTAGTATAGGTTTTCTTTTAGTAGAATAAGTGCATTGCACACCTGCATGTTTCAAATGGGGGCATGTATGGTTTTCATTTTCAGTGTGTTTTGTTTTTGTTGTCACTCTTGTGTTGTTCTGCACATTGTTGCATCATTGGAAGGTGTCAAAGAGAAGGAAGGTTCAAGGTTTCCATAAGAGTTTCATGATCTGCTTCATTCAAAGTTCCAGATGCCAAGTGTTCATCAGATTCAGTATACTTCATGCTTAGCATTCAAGGGAGGTCCAAGATCAGCAATGCTTAAGGGGATTTTAGGATGTATCACAGAGGATTGAATTGGTTTTAGATTTACAAATATTGACTCCATGCCCAATGGACGACTTAAGGCTACTGGAATTATGCTTAGTGGGCAAGCATCCCCAAGAGGTCGCAAAAATGTTGTCAATTTTTTCCCCCCAGGAAAAAATGGACAATATGATAATACCCTAAGACCAAAGATTCTTCCATAAATATTTCAGGGTTATCAAGATAACTTCAAGCTTTGAAAGCCTTGTATGTTATTCCGGAAGGTTTCGGGATCCTCTGGGATTGTTCCTTCTTTTTCATATCTTGGAGGTTCAAATTGGTCTCGAGAATGAGAAAATTGCCTTTGGAAGGACCCATACTTTCTCAACTCAAGAAAGACATAGTTAAAATTGGCATATATTTTTTTAGGTGTCATGTCATACCCTAATGTCTCATTTATTCATAGAAAAGTTTAGAAGTTTAAGAAAGGACAACATAAGGATTGAAAATTTGTCAACTCCAATCACAAATTGGCACGAGATAAAAGTGGCCAAGATTCTTGTTGAGTTAGTTCACATGTGTTAGTGTGATTTACGTAGAGCAAGCTCTGCACCAAGCTCATTTTGGTGGTTGAATCTACATTAAGAAATTAGGAAATTGGGATAGTGAGCAATGAAGGTTGTGGAGTCATCGCAGGACTAGAAGCTTGAGAATGAGGCAGGCTGAGTTGAATCAAGCTTTCAGAGTTTAATTTGAGGATTCTTTTTGGAAAATTCCATTTCAGAATTTTAGATATTTTTGGAATTAAAAATGTCAAGCGAGTTGAAAATTCCAAAGCCAGAACACTGAAACTTCCAAATTTGAAAAAAATTGGAAAATTTTTGGAGAAACTTTGAGAAAAATTTTGGGAAAATTTTTGGGAAAAATTTTAGGAAAAATCAAAGAAAATTTTCGGAACTTTCCGGTTCGGAATTTTGGAACTTTTGACTTCAGACATTTCTTTAGAGATTTTTCTTTTGGGTTTTGAAGACTTTATTTTTAGAATTTCTCCAACTTCGGCTTCCAAAACATAGAGCTTAATGTCTACTTCCACATCAAGAGGATCAAAGAAGATGAAGTAGGTGTTGAGATATACAATGAGTTATAGGGTACAAGAACCATAGTTTCTAAAGTAGATGAGTCATTTTATGAAGATAGTAACAACCTGAAATTGAACCTAGATTGAGTTGAGCAGCCAAGAGAGGAGAAATTTGAGCTCCGAATTAGTCAAAGTTGCAGGGTTGACTTGGTCAAAACCTTTTGCAACAAATTTTCTATTTTCATGGGAGCATGTTCCCTTAATATTAATGACATTTCTATTTTTAGTTAAGTGTTAGTTAAGGGCCCAACTGTCATGGCTCAGCCTAAAAGGCTTATAAATAGTTGAGTATAAGGAGTATTGAGAGGATAGAGAGAACAGAGGATATAGATTATTTTTTAGAGGAGTTTCTCTTCAAGCTTGGAAGAGTGCTTATGAGATTATAAGATACCTTTTAATTACATTCAAAGTTACACCTTTGTTGAAAATTTGATTTATAGTGTTGAATGGTTAATCAGTGTTTACTTTGCGAATTTACAAATCCTTAGTGAGAGTGATTATTCTACCTTTATTTCAGAATATTTATTTCATGCTATGAAGGAATAATACTACTATCTTTTATGTCAGTTGTGGAAATCTTATTTTCCTTCTGCGTTAATTTTATGTCATTATTATCCCCGGTTGCAAAAATAGATGTTTGATATATGCATGTGTCATTTTTTTATGATGAAATAATTGTGTGTCAAATCTGATTCGATCTACCCTTATGAATACTCAAGTTTAATAGAGGAACATCTCCCTACTGGTTTGTTATTTTTATATACCCTTTCTAGTTGTGATAGGTGAAGGTGGTCGGTGATGCTGAAGCATACCTCCCACATTAACCCTTCTAGATGTTAAACATAACTTAATTTGGTTCATCACCATTTCTAGTTTAGGTTTTATTTCTTGCAAATTTCTTTCCCTAATCCCATGAAATGTTAGCATAGGACTAGATATCCCTTTTATCTTGCATTAGAAGTAGTGATGTGTTTAATTTAGGAATAGGAAGTCGGCCTTCTCTAGAGGTTCACCTCAAGCCCAAATCCCATAGCTTGAGAGGTGATCCCATGTGTCCCAATCACACCTAATGTCGTGATTTATTTTTAGGCCATTCGTGGGGTGCTAGTGACTTGGTGACAACACCATGCACAGAATACTGGGTTGTATATGCCATTACCTTTCCCTAGAAGGCCATGGGTTGATTTGAGTAGGGATTTCTTGTAAGAATTTCATAAAATAATGAGAGGGAATTATTTTATCTTTGTTGTGGTTGATAGATTCTCTAAGATGAAACATTTCATTTCTTGTAAAACAACTAATGATTCTTCCAGAGTTGCAGATTTGTTTTTTTTTTAGAAGTGGTTAGATTACATGGAATTCCAAGAATGATCACTTCAGATCGGGACACGAAGTTTTTGAGTCACTTTTTGAAGACTCATTGGAGGAAACTAGGGACACAACTACAATTTAGTAATGCATATCACCTCTAAACTGATGGGAAAATAGAATTAGTGAATAGAAGCTTGGGAAATCTCCTACGTTGCATATTTGGAGAAAAGCCAAAACAATGGGACTTAGGTTTACCACAAGCTGATTTTGCATATAATAGGTCAATTAACGAGTCAACAGGAGGTCTCCATTCTAGATTGTATATGATAGGAATTTTAAGGGGTTCCTAGATCTCATTGTGATACCCAATGAAGATAAAACTAGTGATGATGTAGAAGAATTTGTAGAACACATTCTCTACTATAGGATGAAGTGAGGCAAAAGCTAAAATTGAGTAATGCAGAATATAAAGAAGTTGCGGATGCCGGTAGGAGAATAAGTGTATTTGAAGAAGGGGATATGGTGATGGTTAATATTAGAAAGGATAGGTTTCCAAAAGGGACATATAAGAAACTAGAGTATAAGAAGATTGGGTGGTGTAGGATTTGAAGAAAATGAGTGATAATGGCTACAATGTGGAGCTACACGAAAACTTTTATATCTCACTAGTTTTTAATGTTTTAAAACTTATATAATTTTCTAGGTCATGATGAAAATGTTGCAGAGGAGGAATAAATAAAATTCGAGCGGTAGATGCCAAGAAGAAGAAAAGGCAAAGGGTAATGTGTGTCTTGGACCAAAATACGATCCTTTATTAGACATGAGAGCTACAACAAATATTTGGTACAGTGGGAAGGTTTGCAGCAAGAATAAAATACTTGGATTCTTGAGTGGGAGTTGAAGAATATTGACAATGCAAAATTAGATGAATTTCGTCAACAGAATTCGCAAAGAGCTAAATTCTTCTCAACCAGGGGAGAATGATGCGGGAGCATAACTTGTAGAGACCATAACTTTTGATCTGACTATTGGATCGTCTTGAAATTTTATAGTGTGGTAGATATAAATTAGTACTATGCTGGGGTAAAATTTTATTGCAAGGTTGTGACCATTTCGACAAATTTTTGGCCTGGATTCCTTCATCTAGTTGCCTAAAATTGGCTTCGAACCTTTTTGCACTTTTGACTAGGTCTTAGAACTTTAATAACTTTTTTATACTTGTTACAATAATCCAAAATTTCACGTGAGACTTAATTATGAAGGCATATTTGGCACACAAATTTTGGGGCCCATCTAAGTTGTTTTTCTAGTAGGTAATTTTTTACATTTTATGGTTTTTCGGCATTTTATGGTTTTTAGCATTTTAGGTTTTAGATTAGATGTGAAATAAAATGAGGATTGTAATGATGTACAACATTAGGGTGGATTCTATAATGAGAATAAATCTATTTTGAAACTCTTGGTTTTTATTTTCAAAGTTGTTTATGTGTGTTTTGGAGGTATTTCAACCTCTTGCAGTTAGATTCACATCAAACATATCCCCCCTTTAAGAAACATTTCATTTAATGTTGGTAATCTCTAGATAATACTTCGATAATGCTTCCTCTTCCCATGTCGCACCTTCAATGTCTGAATTCTTCTATTGTAACATAAACTTGGCGATGACCCTTATCCTTGAATTCCTAGTTCGTGTGTGTAGGATTCCTTTAGTTCTAGAGATGACGTGTCCCTACACATAAATATATAGTAATATTTATTGATAAGAAACCTTCTATCTTATGACCTTATTCAAGAATGAATCATGGGAAACTAGAGGTATTTTAGTTGATTGATGATTCTCAAGTTTATATGCCACACTACCAATTGTTTACAAAGCACCTAATAAGGTCCATAATATTGGGGTGAAATATTATTATATTTTTCTATTTTTTCAAGTATAGTTACTACAAAAAAATGTCTCCAAATTAAAATATTTTTACACTAAGGTGTTGAATAACTTATTTCATCATGTAGTTTTGTTCCATTAAAAAATTTCATTACGGATACAGTAACACATCCTATTGGTGTTGAATGTGATATTCAACTACTCTTACTTTAGGGGAGACCCTTAGCGATAAGTCGGGGATGGCTGACATTAACTATATAATCCAAGATAAGGGAAATTTTGGAATAAGTATGAATCAAATTTTTATACCAATATTATACAAGTGGTAGTAACTTAACCAATATTTCCTACAAGTTTATCTAAAGAAAATCATCACAGACACCCTTGAAAAAAATTGTTCACTAACACGAGTATCTCCATAAGATTGGGGATGATATGATAAAATATGAGCCTATTTTGTAACCAAACATGAGAATAAGCCAGTCCATAGGATCATAATCATGACTATAATCTTGGGTGTTTGATGTAGCTTTTGAATTACATCCATTAACGATTTGGTAATTGTACTTGATGTAAATAAATATGAAAATGGAAAAATGATTGTATCCACATTCACTATAATTACACTTTTCCTTCATATTTTTGAAATCTTATGATGAAATAAATTCAAACCTTTCCCACTTCTCACTAAGAACATATCGATATTGCAAAAGGCCTAGAGACTTAATAGTTTTAGCCTTATGACATTGAAACAACAAGCATTATTCAAAAAATTTATAGACATACTTTAAAAGTTTCCTAGAAGAATTTTTTTATTAAATATGTGATAAATTTTTAGTAATCAAGAATGGCTACCTATTGGAAAATCATGGAGATATGGAAGAAGCTAATTTTTAGGGTACAATTTTAACATAAGTACAACTAATCATTTTACCACAATACACCCTCCTTTCATATTTTTTTCCTAAAATGATCGATCTTGTTGGATATTATGAATGAGATTTTGGGTTTTATGTCAATATGCTATTATGATATTTCTGATCTACCCAATCTACCTATAATATTGATAAGACATGTCATAATGTCTTTGTGGATTCATCTCTTCTAGGTGGTGCATCATCTACCATATTTTCTTTTCATTTTTATAAATTATATAAAATTCATATCCCAACATCTCAATAACCCATATTTTCATTCTTTCAATGATAGTATTTTCTCAAAGAGGTATTTCAATATTTTGTGATCTATCGTTAACTTCAAGTGACGACCCATGAGATAAAATCTCCACTATTTATTTGATTGTATGCAGAATAACCATCATTTTCTTTTCTTGAGCTTTTTTGATAAGTTATTATCTTTTATTTTACAAATATAAAAAAGAAATGGGATGTCCTCTTATATAATTATTACATGTATGCCACACCTTGAAGCATCGCATTCAACAAAGAAAGGTTTTAGATAAATATATTGTAGCTAGAACTAGAGTGTTACACATGGTCTTCTTGAGTAAACCCAATGCCTAGGTCACTTTGCCTAATTTAAATTAAAATATTATTTATTTGATAAATATGTGAGTGGTGCTGCAATTCTACCATAATTATTCACAAATATGTAATATTAACTAGTAATCCCTAAGAATCCCTTGAGGTTTTTGTTTGTTTTAGGAATCCTCTAATACCCAATGGCTTGGATATTTTGAGGATAAAATTTTAAACCTTCATGGGACACACTATGACCCAAGTATTATACCTATCTTACCATGAAAACACACTTAGAGGACTTGTAATAAAGGTGTTATTGTTAAATAATTTCTAATACTTGTTGACATATGTGAATGTTCCTCCCAAGTCACGTTCAAGAGTTACCCTTTGTTTCATCGGATACTCAACTAGCATAAGATATTTTGGGGTACTAATAATAGAAATAAAATGGAATGAAATAGTTAGTTGATATTCATCGGTCATGATCTAAAAACCCTCTTCCACTTTAATAGATTCTTCATCCCCTTCTTCTTCCTCATTTGACTCTCAATCTAGAATAATTTCTCACCACATTTATGTCCTTTAGTTCATTTACCGTCACAAATATAACACACAGTCCTTTTACTCATTCCTCTTAATTTTTTTATGGATTTAACTAAGTAACTTGAGGGAAAATTTTCAATAAGGTGCTACGATCTTTAAAATTAGTGAATTTATTCCTCTTCCCTACATGTCATGATAATAGATTGATAAATAGTGATTGGATAAATCATTCATACTTCATGTTGGATATGATTTATAATGCCTAAGAATAGATCATTCAGTTTTTCATATGTAATTATATCCACATGAAATGAGAATCTCTAGAATTTTTCTTTACAATTGGATGAATTAGTTCTTAGTCAAACTAATACTATAATGTGTTTGCAACTCCATAAAAATAAACCAAGAAACATTATGATCCATCTTCTCTTGAGTACACAACCAAAGATACCAAGTTAATTTTTTTGATTCCATATACAAGGATGTCACACTTGCCTTCTTCCCACATGCAACTTAATGAAAATTAAAAATATCTCCATTTGGTTTATCAAGTGATCGGATAATTCTCATTAAACTTGCACATTTCCACTTTTGTAATAATGTTAAACCACTAGCTAGAAGATCCATCAAGTCATGAAGATGATCATTCTTGGTTATTCTGATTTACATCTAGGTGCACATTTATTGAGGAACTTATGTGACTTGAATGGTATTTCATGCCAATATTCATGGCTGAAAAAGTGGCCATCATCTCCTTCCTCTTTCATTCAAATCCCAAATGCATTTCAACCTTCATTTATTGAATATCTTTGTTGAGGTTACCTTCTAGTGCTTTAAGGTGACCTCCTGATGCTTTAAGGTTATCTTCCATTTTATCTTATAGTGCTTGAAGATTCTAGTGGAAGTCATCCTTAATCATCATATTATAAACACTTTCTTGAAGTTGGTTAAATACCTAGATGATACTCGGATGTTAAAGATTCCACATCCATTTATTCCTTATTTGGAGTCATTACTATATTTTATTTACCCTTCCTTTGTCCTCTAGTTGATCCCCTATCATGATTTATGGTTTAGCTATCAATACATAAGGATTATGGTAGTAATTTCTATTTTGGTTTTCGGTATGGTTTTCAGCCGAATAGAAAGAAACATATAGAATAAGCCCAAGATCATTTTGGAAATATTTCCAAAAGTATATGGAAAATTTTAAAATTCCCAAAATAGAATCCAATGGAGAAAATTTATGAATAACTCTAAAATGGAGATAAATTTCAAAAATAAGTTAATCTATATTTAAATTTGGGAGCTAGTTGACTATTTTCACAACTTCAATTAAAAAATAACTGAAAAAAATCACCTTTTAGAGATATACTATATTACTAAAATTAGCGTTTTGGCCATATTCTTGCCATATAGTTGGTTTGATACAACTTGTAATGAAATTACTTAGATATATAACTATAAACATAAATCTTACACAAAAGAGCACAAAAATATAGAGAAATGATCACAATATGCAAGTAGAATGAATTATTCACATAGAGGGGTAGCTTCCAAACCACACAATAAGAATTAAGTGCTCGATATGATGATAATATACTAATCTATAAGTCCTATGTATACCCTAATGTACTATGAAAAGAACAAAATCCAGCCCACTAAGTATATGAAACCATAAAATATATGATATGATAGGTCGGCTATCCATATCCTTATATATGGCCTAGGGTTAAGCGCATAATAGAGTTACACACATGTGATTATAGAAAATAATTCATTTGGCCTCTTGGCTACTAGAATTTAAAATATTTATAGAAAAATTGTTACCATAATTCTTCAAGGGACACTTTTTTTTAAAAAATGATTGAAGATAGGTTTTAACATTTTATATGAAATTGGGTTTGAATAAGATGATGCAAATAATGTTAGTTTTGTAATACATTATTGGTAGTGCAACTAAGAAAATATGAAATATATAGAAAATTACTATAAAATGAATCAACATCTAGGCGACCATTAAATTTTGGGGAATCTCTCTGTGAGTAATACCTATTGAAAAATATGAATGTTAAGAAACAACTTATAAAGAGATAAATTATTCTATATACATCTAAACAATGGAGACGAGTGAGGCCCTTCACAAATGGATATGCATTTTTAAGAGCTACAATGGAGGCCCTATATGGTAGGTAAAGTCAATATCTATCCCTCTGCTCGTGGAATATTCATTGTTGTCTTTGAGGTTGCCTCAGACAAGGATAAATTTTTGGCAAATTATGGGATTTTCAGTCACACCATCTTCTTATGAAGCCTTGGTTCCCCAACTTTAACCCGGTTACTGAAACCTTCACCATCAGACCTGTGTGGATAAGGATGCCTCATTTACCCCTGCATTTCTGGAGTGTTGACTGCTTCGGATCCATTGGGGATGCTTTGGGAAAATTCCTTGATGTTGATTCTAAGACTGAATCTTATGATCACACCACTTATGCCCGTATTTTGGTGGATATGGATATGACCGCTGATTTCGCCACAATGGAACTCAAAGTCAGGGATTTAATTTGGACTCAAAATCTCGATTATGAAGGTCTCCCCTTCAGATGTAGAACATGCTTTGCTCTTGGTCATCTTTCCACTGAGTGTAGTGTTGTGAAGAAGTAGATTAAAGGTCGAGTCTCATGGTGGAAGGATTTTAATCCAGAAAATTTGACTGTTGAGGCTGAGATGGATAATGATTCGGAAGTGTTAGGTAGTTACATTGGAAATCAGGGAAAGGAGAAGGACAGGATTGTGGAAGAAATTAAAGTGACGAATCTGGGTGAGACTGACTCTCTTTCCACTTTACCTGTTAATGATGCTGAAAAGGGGGTTGCTCCTTTGTTACCCTCTGTATCTTTGTGTTCTCCTGGTCAAAACATTGCGTCTCTTGAAATTAGTCTTCCCATTAACCCTTATGAGAATGTTGATCATTCTTGGGGGGAGGGTTGGAGGACGGTGAACAACAAAAAGAGAGGAAAAGTTAGATAGTTGCCTCTCAAGATGAGTCTTAGATCTCATAAAGGAACTTCGGGTAATTGAGTCCCTCGGTTTGTGGGTCAAGTTGTTTTGACCTACTTACCCGGGCTTGAGCTTCCCTGTCCCTGGGATCTTGTTTCATCTATTTGTTTCTCAGCCTGTGGGCTCTTGTTTGTTGTTGCTTCTCCTTTGGGCTTTGAATGCTTTATCTTTTGGTTGTAAAGGGTTCCTGATCCCTTCAAAATCTGTTTTTACCTAATCTAATAAAAAAATTCTATACGAGGATGAAAATGGTAGTCACCTTATTATGTATAAAGTGAGAATAATTATACTAAGAAGGAAGTGAATTATTTAAAATGTTCACTAGTAGAGTCACAAAAAAATTTTACAATGAAAATTATATTGCTAACTAACTAACCCTTCATCATATTACCAAGGTTAGGATAGAATAAGACAAATTTAAGACAAAATTTATTTGTGTAAAGGGAAGTTTAAGTGTTAGGTTGTCCATAAACACTCAAACTAAGGAGATATAACAATATTATGGAGATTACATTTACTTAAATCATTCAAGAAAGAACACAATACAAAATACAAGAAAATTTGAGAAACAAAAATAAAATAAAGATAACCAAACACACAACTAATCTAAAATGTTATTGAAAATATCCAATAGAGAAAATCCTATTGAAGGGATGAAATTTTGAGGGCACAAAAAAAGAGAAGATATTGAAATTATGTTTTGCTTGATTAAGGGTGTTGAAGTCATATTAGGTAATTCCATAATATGATCTCAAATAAAAAGATGATAGTTGTATAATGTATATTAATAAAAAATATAATAAATTGATTATTTATTAATAAAGATAAATTTCATTAAGCTAGAGATAGTAAAAATACTTATTAAATAAGTTAGATTCAATAATATAAAAATGAAAAATATCATTCATTTGATCCAAACTATATCTTTTATACAAGAATCCACATTTTATTCAAGTAGTATAATGCTAAATAAACCATATACAAACTTTAAAAACAGAATTTAACACTACCCATGTGGTCATTTTGGAAAAAATCCATGGATTTCCAGCCAAATGAAAGATAAATTATATTAAAAAAAAAAAAAAATTCACATAAGAACAATCAAATTTTGAAATGAGATGATAAAAATATTACCATGAGATTTTTTTAGAAAAACAAATGTTTTAATTAATTACCAAGCATGTAATTGATATAGGTATTGACTATTTGATTCAGAAGTTCAATATCAATGTGTTTTCATGTAAAATATTCTCTATTTTAAAAAAAAACCTTCTTTGATAACATGTTTTTCCTTTTGAAAATCACATGGTTTTATTTCTCTCATTGATCCAATATTTTATATTCTCCTACACACTTCCATTTAATCCTCTTGGTCTTCTTCCAACCTTCAATTTTACCCTTTGGTTAGCTATCACGATACACTATCACAAAGCTCAAGTAGAATGAAATAAGGATACATGTTTCCGAATCACATGTAACATTAAAGCAGAAGAATCAATCATTGGATGGAACTCTCCTTAATTTTTCTTGTTTCCAAGGTTCTTCCTCTCCCATGAATTGATTTCAATTTTTAGAAGCTCCAACATCATCTTCACAAGAATGTTATGGTTCCATTATGCACCCTTTAAGGTGATTTTCATTGGATGACATAATTTTCTATTGGTATGACACTTTTATTCCTCTCAATAATGATAAGGGAACCTTGTCTCTATATGGTTCTAGAAAACATTCAAAAATATTTCCAAGGCAGTTTATAGGTTCCCATGATCACCAAAAACTATGGCTAGGATTTTGGGGTTATAAAATATAATAAAAGTGTGTTCGACACACCATATAGGTTTCATTTGCACCTTTCATTGGAAGCTAAGGAAAATTTGGTTGTAATTTTTTTATAGGAGTATGACCATGAACATTTTTTTTTGAAACCTAATTATTGTGCACTTGTACCCATTTTAGTTATTAAAGTTCATCGAAAGTGTTCCAATGACTTACATCGATTTTAAAATTTCATTGAGAATGCAACTGTTGTGATTTAAGTTGGTTCCAAAACTTTCAAAAAGAGGTGCCTAAGGTTATAAAAACTCTGTACAAGTTTACCCAAGTTATTAATGAAGTGAAAAAATGTCTTCTACTTGGTGATTTTATGACTTAAGGTAGAGGTGTGCTCCGTAGATGGAACAATGGAAACAATTTTTTTGTGCCCATAAATTTCTCGTCCAAACCCCAATTTGAGTTAGGGTTCATTTTAATACCCCCAAAAAAAATTGTATAGATTCCTTGGAGAATATATGAAAATGACTTTTGAAATGATGGCGAATTTTAAGAAAATGGGTTTCAAATGGAGTCGGCTGTGTAGCAATTTTTGATTAACAATATATGTTATTGGTTGCTAGTATGTGATATTGGCCAAAAACATATATAATTTTTTGATAAATAATTTTTTGACAATAGCAATTAAAATGACCAACTCGATGAGAAATTTTTCCTCACAAAATATGGTGCAAAGAAAAAAACTCAAAAAATTTGATTTTTGTGACAAAATGTAGATTTCACTAATTTTGTATGGAAATTTTTTCTTATGTTGGCATTTAAAATGATCACGTCAATGAGAAATTTTCCTCCCAAAATATGGTGTAAGAAAAAAACCCATTTTATTTATTATTATTATTATTATTATTATTATTATTATTATTATTATGTATAACGACATTACCTTATGGTAACATGGAAAATTCTACCGTGTGGTAATTTCATTGGTTGGTAACATGGAAAATGCTACTGGTAATGCCACTAACTAGTAGGCTTGTTGTTACCAACTTTGTAGTTATTTTCATACTACCGGTGAGTGACATTACACACACGGTAGCATGGAAAATGCTATTGTGAGGTGACTTGGAAAAATGCTACTTGTTTTGTAATCGAACTCGTTACCATTCTCGAAGGCATCATCTTTGGTGTGCGGTGCCATCATGAAAGTTCCTATCCGAAGCACGCTACTACTTCCATCTGGTTCGCCACTTATAAATTCAAATTTTTGGCTTGTAGTTTCAGATTTTTCACATTCTTATTCACTTTCACCTTTGGCTTCAACTCCAAATCTCAAAATTAACGAATTTTATAATTGTATTGTATTTCTACATTATGGAAAATTAATCATATATATAAAAGCATTTTATAACATAATGGCAAATATACCAACATTGGTGGCCCTTAGTGGTTCAAACAAAAGGTGAAATTAGGTTCATGTTTATTTATGACCTGTAATATTTTGGCAAATCTGCTTTATCATACAAAGTAGTAAAAACAACTCCAATTTCAAACTTAAATAAATCATAATATTCATCAATTTCGAATGTTTTCCCTAAAACGAACCACGATTTGAGTGTCATTTAAAGCGTGGAAATATATTTAAGAAAATATTAATATTTAATAAGGTTTCATAACCCTTGAAATGATATATATATTTCATTAGAATCATCTCCTAAGCTACTTATTTTTGACTTCATTTTGACATGTTGTTTTTTCTCATCTTTTGAGTTCTACTCATTAAATATAACTCAAACATTGTCCATAGCTTCCTTACCATGGAACCACCATTTTGAAGTGTGCTCATGAATATTTTCCCATGATTTATGCTAATTTTTATCATACGAACTTCATTGACATCAAAACAATAATGGCCAGTGGAATGTTGACCCGTACTAGATATGTATAAGTTGAAATTGAAAGTGATTGAGTGTTTCAAGAAAGGAACCTCCACACATGGAAATTCTAATTATTATTTTCTTCTTCCATTCAAATAAATTTTTTATTTTTTTCATTGATAAATTGCTTATTTGTAAAGTCACTTATGCTACTTTTTAAATTTCTTTGTAGGAAAAATTGTTTTTATCATAAAGTCCCTTTAAGTGGCGACTTAAGTAAAAAAATAAATTATAAAAAGTCATGTTTTTACTAGGAAGGTAGTTATCGAGGTAATTAAGGGATGAAAGTATAAATGGAGAAACCCTTCTCATTATAAGGGGTTGACTGGATCTCCTCTAGTTTTCCTCTCTAAATGTTAGAGATAAACTGCTCCAAGTTTGTAAGCATATTATTTTCCTTGAATTCCTTGAATATATGAATACAATGTAAATGTGACATTTTTATTTCACAGTCTTAGTAATAGTCTTAAATACTAAAATTGTGATTTACTTTTCATATATGAATGATTCCATTAATGCTACTCTTCTTATTTGTTATATGTAAGGCTTTAACAATAAGTTTTCTGTTAAATATCTATGTACTTTGACCTTTTGCCACATCTACGTAACTTAAGGGAGATGAAGAATTTATTATTTGAGTTCTTACTCTTCACATGTTTTGTTGTATTCTTCCATTCATGCGAGGAAGAGAGGATTTTATTTTATGTTTATATTTGAGTTATCCCAACAGATTCTTTAAGTATATACTATTCTGATTTTTCCACTTTTTCTATCCTCTCCCTTCTTCTTTATTTTTCCCAAAATTTTCCTTTGTGCTTTCAGTTAAAATTACTAAAAATAAAAAAATCCCCATTCTATGAGTGAACCACCCTCTCAAACATAGAGGAACATCCCCATGTCATTAGGTGATTTAACCTAACTATTGTAGGTTTTATGCCACCTGCTCTAGGATTTTTGAAACAACAAATATATAAACACAAAAGGACATAAATACTTTTCAAAAAATACAAATTCAAGATATTTAGTACATCTATAATCAACAAAATATTAGCTTCAAAATATATGTTTAGATAATCAGACTCAATTTAAATACATAACCAGATATACCTATAATATTTTAAATACTGCACTTAACCATCATAAAATGTATCATCTAAACCTCTATGAACCTAAAACCAAATTAGAAAAATCAAATTGCATAGAAAACATTGAATGGAGGTAGAAATATCTCTACCATACATATTTCTCCCCAAATTTTGTGCCAAGTTAGTCTTAAAATACATCGTTACTTTTAAACAATTAATTATAGCAACGTAAGAAAAGATATATTAAAACATAATCAATAATTTAAATATGAGACAAAATAAAGACTTTGTTTATATTAAAATTTGGATGACTTATTAAAATATCAGGGTTAAAAAAGGAGGGGACCAAAACTTATTTAATAAAATGAACAGACATGCTTACATGATATTGTAAAAAAATCAATAAAACACTACAGTTCCAAATAATAAAATCAATTTCTCTTGAATGCCATTCTTCAAATAAGGAGTTTCAATAGACCAACAAAAATAATTAACCAAATACTTTTAATTGCAAATTTCCACGATAACCATGCCAAAATTTATCTTCAAAAACAAAACATAATAATCTGCATCTCTATGAACAATAAAGTAATTCATTAAAATAATTTTTAATAGCTAAAGGGAACATCATAAGCCATGTAGGAATAAAATGCCACGTAAGAAAATAGTAATCACATTATAGACTATGTCAAACTTTCGTGTCATAACCATTCAAAAAACATATGCCGGTTAAACAATTAATTATTATAAAATCAAATAATCAATCAACTATTGTTTTCAGTTATGGGTAATAATATCCATGCAAAAAAACTAAATGTAACCTCCACCTTTTTCATTGAGGAGTAATTTTAAGAAATTTATCACCAAAATGTAAGAGAAGGATTCAACATATCGTATTGAAACCCTATCGAAATTCCTAAAATAAATTATTGTACCCATGAAAAATAT
Organism: Taxus wallichiana var. yunnanensis; assembly: GCA_018340775.1. Taxonomy (NCBI): domain Eukaryota; kingdom Viridiplantae; phylum Streptophyta; class Pinopsida; order Cupressales; family Taxaceae; genus Taxus; species Taxus wallichiana. The sequence goes on from CM031238.1 coordinate 175,563,720, forward strand.
TCATTAAGTGTAATGAAAGAATTAATTACTCGTAGTCCCTATCAAAACGAATCCACTAATAAAAGAGTCTATTTATGACTCGGGCACTAATTTATATAGATTATCAGCATTCATGCATTAGAGTAAACGCATAGAAAATTACAAAGTTGAGTGAGTGTACATATAAATCAGTTGTCACCTTTAACTAAGAAGCTATATGAATGGTGTATCTACACTCTCAAATTTACCCAAGGCATGATCTTGACCACAACTACTTGGACTCTACATGTTGGGGCATCGAAGGGCTTTGCACTCAATAAAAATTGATCCCTAGTGGACTATATGTGAGATGAACAAATTCACCAATAGACTAAACGATTATTATTATTAATTTTGTTTTCGAACATTTTAAAGTGTGTTCCTACCGACCTTCCACAAGCACTGTGGATTCCTTTTCTAATGATATTTGTAACAATATTCAAAAGAGACAAAACACCCTACTAGATGGAAAAAACATTGAAACCATACTACAAAAGCAATGAGAAATGCCACAAATTATTAAAAGCATGTATTCATGATTTTATTTCATTTAATAAAGAAATCCAATTCAGCAATATCTTTTCACAATTGTAATCTATCAATATGTAGCAAAAATTGAAGAATATTATTTCACCCGAACGTGAACATCAAACTTTCCGAGTGAAGGATATGAAAGATAGGAGAATTAATTAGTGTTTCACATCAATTTTGATTTTTATAAAATTACCATTTTATATAGAGTTTAATATAACTTTAATTTCAATTTAAAATCGTTGTCACAATGTCCAATTTTTTCTCCAATGATGGTTTTGTAGCCATCAAATTTAACATGAATTTTTTATATGTCAGAAGAAAATTTGGTGCTTATTGTGTTTTTAAAATGGTTCTTTAACAAACCACAGTTAGGGGACATCATGCCCTCCTCTTTAATGGAAGAGGTTCCCTTATTGAAAGCAAGCTACAAAACTTATATAAAAATGTACAACTTTTAAAGTGTGGATTCCTGATACTTTGAAACATTTTATGCCCAAAGATCATCAATACAAAATAATGGAAGAACTAAGGAGATGAGAGAGGAAGAACATAACAATACTTTCAGGAAATATAGATAGTAAATTATAACCTTATACGTATTGATCAAAGGAGATGCAGAATGGAATCATTCATGTTTATAACAGATATAATTTCACAAACACAAAGTTCTTGAAATCATATTAACAAGAACACAAAGTTTCTTAGCATGCAAAGATGGATGATTCATAAATTTGAACAAGGAAAGAAGGAATAGTAGAGGAAGAAAGGGAAAAAATTATGTATTGATTACTTTTGAATCTATTACATCTACATAGAGTACCAAGATCCAACCCACATAATGACATGGAGAAGCCATTAAATAATCCTCAAAAATGGTTACATTCGGTTTCTTGGTTCTTGCAGAAGTGTTAATGGTGAAAAAAATGATGCTCTGTAATGCAACCTTTAAACCTATTTTGTAACTTCAAATATGATCCATCCACGTGGAAAAGATATACATTGATTCGAGCCTGAGGGAACCTTTTATATTTTGTGACTTTGTAGAGATTTTGCATTTTTTACATTTTGGCCCGCCCATCCACTTTTGATACGGTCTTGACACATGGCTTTACTTGAGTGGCAATGGAGTGACTCACTTTTACAATTTTAACTCTTTTCAAACAAAAAGCTCAAAAACTCAAAGTTCTGCCGACCCGCCTCCCTTTGAATTTTCAATGTGGGCTCAACTTTTCAATGGCGGAGTCATGATCATTTTATAATTTTAACTCTTTTTGGAAACAAACCAAAATCCCAAATTTGCTCCAATTTTCCTTCCTGCTTTGAATTTTTGATACATTCAGTGGTTTCACTGGCGTTAGTGGGGTTGTGCTTACTTTATAACTTTATGCCCTTTTGGAAACAAAAAGGTAAAATCTTCTAAAGTGTCCCTATAACCCACCTCTCCGCTTTTGACTTAAAAATGGCCACATGTCCCTTTTAGGACCCTAGGCATTCTTTACATTTTAAGACTTTTTCCATAATGCCTCAAAACACAAAAGGACCCACCTTTCCACCTTTGACCTTTCAAAGCATCAAAACACAAAAAGGGCACCTCTTTTACCACCACTTGTTTAAACCAATCAGATCCTTGAACCTACGAGGCAATTTGACACTTTTGAAAAAAATAAAAAAGTGACAAGTTTAAAAGATAAACCCTCCATGCCGCATCCAATCAGAGATGTCCACGTATCCATGGATGTTAGGATAGAATTTGACGTCCTGTCATTCATGACTGTGGAAAAATAAAAATGAAAGGGAAAACCCCACCATTTGCACCCGAATTTCAAATTGTTCTCCATGGAATGAGAAACTGCAAACAATACCAAGGCTTGACATGATCCACAACCAAAGAGAAGGATTGACAATGACATTCAAATGAAGGAAAATATTTTCAAGCATCTAGATGGGGAAATAGAAAATACTTCAAACTACGAAGACTGAAGAATTTTCAAGTAAAAGGGTGAGATTAAAACTGAGCACCCATGACTTCAAAGAATGAATTTCTCTAAGGAACAACCTCAAAATTTACAAAAATTGACTTCAAAAAGAGGGGATTTTGAGGGTGAAAACATTTGGCTCTTTCTGGGGATGGCTTGGCTTGGAACAAAGAAACAAGGCAAGATCAAGAACCATAGAAAAAATATGGGAAATAAGACCAGTGCCTTATCCATTGGGAAAATAGAGTCAAAGGAAACACAAAATAGAAGACAACACACATGGAAGGAAACAAAAAAAAAAAAAAAAAAGAAAGCCAAAAAAAAATTGTACATAATATACATAAGGACTGCCTAATCACCTAGGACTTGAACAACTTCAAATATTTCCCACTATAAGGAAGTGGGAGAGGAGATCCATCCATATAATCCAAATAGAAATAATTTTCTCCAACAAAGTGCCTGATTTTGAAAGGACCAAGAAAAAGAGAATCAAACTTACCATGGATTCCTCGAGGTTCATGTCTTTTTCCCATAGTAGAACAATGTCTCCCACTTGAAAATATCTGGGTCTAGCCTTCTTATCAAACAAATCTTTCACCTTTAGTTGATGAGCTGAGATTCTATCAAAAAACTTGCAAGAGAAATGCCTCTCCACAATCTTGATCATGAAAAGCTGAAAACAACTTCTTCAGTTGCTCTTGAAATGTCCACACATTTAAGGAATCTTCCATCTATACCTTTCTTGAATAAAGCATTTTCCCATAATACATACTATGCAGACCTTATCTTAATAGCTCTCTTTTCCTTGGCACTCAAGTGGGATGGAAACTTTCCATAAGTAAGAAAATGTGCAATACCAAAATACCATTAATCTATTGAACTAAGGAAGAGAACAATAGGAACATCAACTGCTTCTTTAGACAATGCAACATCAAATCCTTTAGCAATAAGCTCACATAATCCTTTACCTCGGACTAGCTTAGTTGGCTTGATATCAAGGTCGTATTCTTGGACTTTTTCTACCCAATTTCCTCTCTTAGTTCCAAAATCTTGTTGTGTAAGAATAGACTTGATGGTTGTATCAGGTATAAGCACAACAGAGTGAGAATTAAGAATATAAAAATGAAACTTCTTGACAGCTTTGACCACTACAAAAGCATGTTTCTCCATCATAGTATATTTCAATTCATGAGCTTTTAGAACATATCTCATGAATGAAATTGGAAGTTCATTATCCTCATAATTTCTCTAAGTTAGTACAGTAGCCAAGGTACTCTCCATAGCATAGCAATAGATGAGAAAATCCTTGCTGAAATCAAGACATGCTAAGATGGGAGTCTTAGCAATGGATTTAGGTTTATACCTTCAAATGATTCTTTACCTTCGGAAGTCCAACCAAATTTTTTTCTTTCTTTCATCATGTGAGCAATGCTCATAGTTAGTTCTATAAAATAAAATGAGTCTCCTCAGGAAGTTTATCTTACCAAAGAAAGAGTGAACACCCTTTTTGCTTGTGGGAAGAGGAATCTGCTAGATTGCTTGAACTCTTTCTGGATCTATCTTGATTCCTTATTTAGTGAAAATATGCCCCAACAACTTGCCTTCAGTAACACAAAAGACAAACTTCTTAGGATTGAGAGAAACTCCATGTTCTTTACATTTTTGGAGGACTGCTTCAAGATGTTGAAAGTGATTTTCCCTTGTTTTGGAGAAAAAATTCAAATCATTAAGGTAAAAAACAATGCACTTTCCCTTTAGACTTACAAAATCCAATTTCATTGCCCTTTGAAAGGTGGCACCAACATTGATAAGACCAAAATGCATTCTCTTGTAGGCAAAGGTGCCCCAAGGAGTAGTAAAAGTAGTTTTGTGTTGGGGTATCGACTTAGAGTTGATTGTATCTAGAGAGAATCTATCAAGTATAGAAAACATCCAAAACTTGTGATAGCTTGAAAAACTTGATCCATCATGGGGAGAGGATAGTTGTCTTTCAGAGAGTCTGATTCAAATTCTTGAAATCACACATATGTGAATCTCACCATTCTTCTTCCTGATAGGCACAATGTTGGAAATCCATGTTGAATGATGTATATGGAAAATAATCTTTTCCTTTAGTAACTTTGGATCTCTTGAAAAATAGTGCCAACAACCTTAGGATTGTATTGCCTTTGTTCTACTTGAAAGGTTTGATCCCAAGTTTCAGAGGGATAAAGTGTTGCATTTCCTTTGGCTGGAAATCCTTGAGATCATCATATGAATAGGAAAGAACATCAAAATAATTTTTTAATAGGTTTACTACTTTCTTCTTCTCTTCTTGGGTGCAACATTTTCCTAATATTCACCATCTTGGGTTCCTCATGACTTCCAATATTAATATTTTCACATTCAGCAAACTTTGAGCTCCTTGGGAAGCTTTAGACTTAATGTACCTATCATGCTTATCAAACAGATCTTCCAAACTCACCAGCCCTTTAGGGATCTTGTTACCTTTCAATTTGATACAGCCATATTGATCCATCTCTTCCTTGATATCTCCTTCATTAGAGGATACACACTCTCTAGGAGCTTCACTTCCTTCAAAATACAATTGATCAAAATTACCCTTAAGCTCCAAGAAAGAGAGAAAATGTTGATCATCATTAAAAACCTACCAATTGTTTGCATTATTTGGTACACTGGGCCTATGAATCATTTCAATGGTAAATTTCTCTTGAGAGAAATCTGGGTGAGGAATCAATAGAGATCTTGAGATAGCTAGAGAATCAACTCTAGTATTCTTCTCTCTTGGCACAAATTCAATGGAGAAAGCATAAAGAAACTCAATGGAATCCCAGAAAAGATTTCTATAATGTTTCAATCTCCTATTCTTGACTTGGAAAATATCCCTAACTTGTTTCACAATCAACTCTGCATCTCCATGAGCAAAAAGATTCTTCACTCCCATTTCTTTTTCCATGTTCAATCCAAGTATGAGTTCCTCATATTCAGTTGTATTGTTTGTATTTTCAAAATAAATCTTGAATGAAAAAGGATGAATCTTCCCTTTTGGAGAGGTTAACACCACACCAGCCCCAGAACCAACTGAAGAGTAGCTTCCATCAAATTCTAAAGCCCAAATTCCATTGGGATCATGAATCACTCCCTTAGGAATTTTTTCCTCATCTTGTGACATAATCATGTAGTTACCATGCCCTATATCTTCATAGAGTATTTGTGCTTTTGGATCATCAATCTTTTACACAATATACTTAGTCTATTTCTTAGGTAGAAGCTTCTTCATTTTTCCATTGACCGAGATCAAAGCATGCAACCAATCCATTGAATTTCACCTCCTACCTCCTTACGAAATTTCTACTCAGCAACATCCCATATGAGGGAGGAATATCAACAACCAAAATAGTGGCTAAGACCCTTTTCTCTGGAAAAAAAAAAGCTACTTGTGCATCTTTAATCCTCCCAACCAAAGGCACTTCTCTACTCTCCATGGAATAGTAGGAACCAAAGGTATGTGTTAGAGTCAGGCCCAAAGCATGAGCTAATTTTGTAGGCATTACATTTTGTCGATGCTCTTGAGTCTATGACACAATTACTGAGTTTATGGCCAGCTATGAGAAGAGTCACATAGAATGGTTTAATTTTCTCATTAGGGGAAGTGATTGCAGCCACAAGGCTTGGTTGAGGTGAGGAAGAGGGAGTGGGAAAAATACCTTTAGAAGTATTGGATGAAGCTTTGGATTTGGAATTGAAAATTTTACCATTTTAGCAAAGGTTTTGGATGGTTTGGTAAAATTCTACCTCTGAAATTTGGATTTTGGTCTTTTGAGGTGATCAATGATATCAAAAGATCTAGAGGTGGATGGGGAATCATTACTAGGAACTTGAGAAACTTTTTGATTTATCAGTTTTAGGATTTGAAGGACAAGAATTTTTGGAAAAAAAGTAGAAGAAGGAGGATTAGCATTACTCACCTTTTATGTGGAGGCAGTGGGAATAGGAGCTCCTCTTCTTCACAACTACTAGAATAGTTATAGGAAACTCCTTGGATTTCTTAGCAAGTTGCACCACTTTTTCTTTTTTGTTTGTTTTCTCCGAGTCATAACAACATATGACTCACTATTCATCTCTATCACTCTTTCATCATATTCATATTCATCATCCATACCTTCAAGTGGTGAGGAAATGAACTTGAGATCCACCAAGCTCCTCCATTTCTTCATCAACCTCTTCTTATGGTTCTTCATAGAGTTCATTAAACTCCTCATCATCATGTTCTTGAACTTCACAAGTTACATTGACTGGAACCTTGATGGGAGGATCTTTAATAGCTAATCTAGTATGAGAAGAGGGAAAATGGTTCCTAGGCTGAAAATTCTTCCTTGGGATGTCTTGGTAAGGAGTATGTTGAGCCAATTGTTTCTTGATAGCAATGAGATCATTTTCCAACTTCTGCACTAACTGATTGAATTGGCTCAAGGGAAGAGGAAGAAGATGCCTTAGACTTGGAAAGTTCTCTTTTCAATTTACGGACATGATTAGGTCATCCTAAAATTGATAGCTAATGTTGATAAGCTCCAGGAGTTTCAAGGTTAGCTCTCCTTAGTGCATAACTCACTTCAGGTAACTGGGCATTGAGGAAGAAGACTTTTTTTTGATTTGATCCACTAGATGAGTGTTCTATGGAATTTTATGAATTAGCTTGTTGAATTTTCCAAAACTCCCTCATGGGCTTGAATGGTTCTTCTTCTGATATGAGAGATTTGAGCTAATAGAGCATGCACATCTTTAGCAGGTTTGAAATGTTGCTCAAATTGAGTTGTCATGGTGTTCCAATTAGTGATCGACCCAACAAGAAGATGATAAAACCAATTAGCAACATTGTCCTGTAATGTATCCACAAAGATCTTGACAGAGACATCTTCATGTTCAACCCCAAGAATCCCACATGCAACATTGAATGTTGCAATGTGTTCATCTGGATGAACCTTCCCATCACCCCAGAATTTGGGAAAACTTTCCTGTTACCCCTAGGTAACTCATGAAATTGTTGAGGAAGAGCAAAAGGCCCAACTGTTGTTGATAAGAACTTTGCATATAATAAATCAATAAATTGCAGAATATAACACAATAAAAGAGATATGGGTGGGCCAAGATGCCCTAATATGCAATATATTCAGAATAATACCCTTAAGGTAGGGCAACACCATGCAATGCTCCTTAAGGAAGGAGTAACTCCACAATCTCCCAAGATGGGAATCCACTTTGAGGGGGACACCTCCAATATACCTCTACCAAGTAGAAGAATCAACTCATACATACATTCCCTCATAATGATACTCACATCCTTTAAATAGGATGGGTAACACCTAATCCCAATGTAGGCTGACCCATTACCCAATATAATTAATTCCTATGTGAGCCCATATAACTAACTAAGGGGATGTGTGCCACATGTCGACATCTCCATCAACCCATATAAATTATAATATTATATCCCATGTGAACCCATACATATAACTAAGGGGATGTGTGCCACATGTCGGCATCTCCATCAACCCATATATATTATATTATCATATCCCAAGGTACATAGCATTGCCTCCCTCTTTGACATGTTTCGGCCTCGAAACATAATAAGAAGCCATATAATGAGTGCGCTTTAAATTATTACACACTTGTCACCATGCTCGATCATCCAACCACCCATATGAAATCCTAGGGGATGATGCTTACTCCAAACTTGATTCCATATTCCCTTGTGCTTATCTCGATTCCATCCCTGGTCCATATGTGTTCCTCCTCGGCATCCATGTATATCCATAATTATTATTTATGTGATTCCATGTCATATAATTATTGTCCCATTGATTCCATGTATAGCCAATATTATTACTCCTCCAATTCCCTATATATCCATATAGATTGTTGCCCTTGTGTGTCCTCGCATGTGTCCATGAATTTTTCCTCTCATGATGATGTGGGTGTCTATATGGTGCAACCTTAGTATGCTCAACCTTATTAATCTTTTCCTCCACTTTCTTTTCCTCTTCCAAATTGTTTGCTATTTTATTTCTTTTTCTCTTGAGTAGAGAAACTATTTTTTACTTTTTCATCATGTTCTTCATCCTCTCCTTCTAATTCATCCTTATTCCCTTCTTCACCATCTTCAAATTCATCTTCATGATCCAATTTTACATTATTTTTTTCATTGCTAAGTGTGATATCTTGCAATGTAATTTTCTTTCTCTTGTACCATAATTTAATGAATTTCTTTTGCACATTAATATTAATTGTTCCTAATTTCTCTAACTTGAGGATATCCGAGAACAATATCCATACCATCCATATCTAAAGCATAAAAATTTGAATGTAGAACATATTTATCCATAGAAATCTTTAAATCTTCAAAAACTTGGATATGCTTACCATCCATTTAAGATTCCTTGATATGCTTTATGTGCACATGTAGATTGTGAGATACATCCATATTGATGAAGTTATATTTTCTGCTAGGGTTTATGGAAACAATTACCTTTTTTCTTTGAATGTACCCTTCAAACTGAAATATTGAAGCTTCCTTCCTTGGAGATGCACTATCCTATGTAGCAACTTCATCATCAACATTTTCTTCTTCTTCATCATCAACAAATTCTTCTTCTTGTTCTTCTTGTTCTTGATGCTTCTTCTTCTTCTTCTTCTTCTTCTTTAACAAAATTGTGTTTCTTTTTTGTTTCCCATCTAGCTAAGAAAATATCCTCCATTTCCTCCCAATCCCAATCCAATAGATCTATATCCAAATAAGAATACCAATGTCACGCTTTCCCACCAAGATGAAGATAAAAACTAACCCATACTAAAAATTCTTCAAAATACATTTGTTTAAATTGTATCCACCATTTTTTTGCATCAATTTCCCCATTACCATAGAAAATTGGTATATCCATGATGCATAAAAATTAGGGTTTCACAAACTTACTCCTTTGACCAATATTTTAACTGATGATTTCATAAATCATTCAGCCTCAAATATGAAACCAAAAAGAAGTAACCCCCATGGCTAAAATTTCAGAGGTTTCCAAAATGCAAGAAATTCGGGAAAATTCTTGAAATTACGACCACATGAGCAAAATAGTGAAAAAATAAATTGAAATAACTTCTGTCAAAATAGATCCAAAAATTCTGAAATTTTAGTGGTATAACTGATTAATATATTAAAAACAACCCCCAAAAAATTATTTTGTAATTCATCATTATTCGGAAGATATAGCGAAACCTTAGAATTAGGGTTTTAACCTAAAACGGACACAACTTTTCTAAAACAGCTCCAAAAAGTCTAAAATTCAGAGGAAAGATCACTTCAACTATGTATCCACTCCCCACAAAAAATATCTAAAAAATTCCAATTCGATCTCAAGATATAGACGAATCACCAACATTAGGGTTTTATCCCACAAATTGCCGGATCTTTGCTCCGATACAATTTGATAAGAAATTTGCATATAATAAATCAATAAATTGCAGAATATAACACAAAAAAGAGATATGGGTGGGCCAATATGCCCTAATATGCAATATATTCAGAATAATACCCTTAAGGTAGAAGCAACACCATCTGATGCTCCTTAAGGAAGGAGTAACTCCACACTCTCCCAAGATGGGAATCCACTTCGAGGGGACACCTCCAATATATATCTACCAAGTAGAATACTGAACTCATACATACATTCCCTCATAATGATACTCACATCCTTTAAATAGGATGGGTAACACCTCATCCCAATGTAGGCCAATCCATTACCCAATATAATTAATTCCTATGTGAGCCCATATAACTAACTAAGGGGATGTGTGCCACATGTTGACATCTCCATCAACCGATATACAATATAATATTATATCCCATGTGAACCCATACATATAACTAAGGGTATGTGTGCCACATGTTGGCATCTCCATCAACCCATATATATTATATTATCATATCCCAAGGTATACATAACTTTTGTCCCCAAGGAAAAGGGGCTGCCATCTTTGGAAAAATTGGTGAAGGGGAACTCAAACACCAACAAGTATCAAATAAAATGAGGATTAGAACTGAGTTGTTCTTGAGGAATGCTATTCTTAGAATTTATGTCTTTAACAGGAGGTGTGCTTGTAGAGAACGAGTTTTTGTTTCTATTCCGAGAGCCTTTTTACCATGAGTATATCTTAGAGTCGCCAAATCAAAAAATGATCTTGAAGTTGTTCTTTTAGAAAGGGATAGATTTGAAATGAAATCCCTAGCAGAGTCACCAAAAACTATTGGATTTTTAAAATGGTACTTTAACAAACCACAGTTAGGGGACATCAAGTCCCTCCTCTTTAATGGGAGAGGTTCCCTTATTGAAAGCAAGCAAAAAAGCTTATATACAAATGTACAACTTTCAAAGTGTGGATTCCTGATACTTTGAAACGTTTTATGCCCAAAGATCATCAATACGAAAGAATGAAGGAACTAAGGAGATGAGAGAGGAAGACCATAACAATACTTTTTGGAAAAATAGATAGCACAGTATAACCTTATACGTATTGATCAAAGGAGATGCAGAATGGAATCATTCGCATTTATAACAAATATAATTTCACAAACAAAAAGTTCCCGAAATCATATTAACAAGAACACAAAGTTTCTTAGCATGCAAAGATGGATGATTCACAAATTCAAACAAGGAAAGAAGGAATAGTAAAGGAAGAAAGGGAAAAACTTATGTATTGATTACTTTTGAATCTATTACATCTACAGAGTACTAGGATCCAACCCACATAATGACATGGAGAAGCCATTAAATAATCCTAAAAAATGGTTACATTTAGTTTCTTGGTTCTTGCAGAAGCGTTAATGGCGAAAAAAATGATGCTTTGTAATGCATCTGTTAAACCTATTTTGTAACTTCAAATATGAGCCGTCAATATGGAAAAGAGCTACATTGAAGCGGGCCTGAGGATTCCTTTTGTATTTTGTGACTTTGTAGAGATTTTACATTTTTACATTTTGGCCCGCCCATCCACTTTTGATATGAGCTTAACACGTGGCTTTACTTGAGTGGGAATGGAGTCACGGATCACTTTTACAATTTTAACTCTTTTTAAAGAAAAGCTCAAAAAATCAAAGTTCTCGCCTCCCGCTTTGAATTTTCAACGACGGAGTCACGACTTACTTTATACTTTATACTTTTTCAAACAAAGCCGAAATCTTCAAATTGCTCCTACGATCTGCCTTCCTACTTTGAATTTTCAATGCGAGGCATCAACACGTTGCATCACACGGGCATCGATGGTGTTGTGCTTCACTTTACAAATTTACGCTCTTTTTGAAACAAAGGTAAAATTCCTAAAGTGTCCCAACAACCCACCTCTCCGCTTTTGAATTCAAATGGCCACGTGTCCCTTTGTGGACCTTGGGCATTCTTTTTACATTTTAATCCTTTTTCCATAATGCCTCAAAACACAAAAAGGACCCACCTTTCCACCTTTGACCTTTCAAAGCATCAAACCACAAAAAGGGCTTGCCTTTCCGCCACCACATGTTTCAGCCAATCAAGATCCTTCGAGCATGAGGGCCAATTTGACACTTTTGCAAAAATAACAAAAGTGACAAGTTTAAAAGATAAACCCGCCACGCCGCATCCAATCAAAGATGTCCATGTATCCATAGACGTCGGGAAATAATTTGACACTCATCATTCACGACTATGGAAAAATAAAATAGAAAGGGAAAACCCCACCATTTGCACCCGAATTTCAAATTTTTCTCCATGGAATGAGAAACTGCAAACAATACTAGGCTCGACGTGATCCACAGCCAAAGAGAAGGATTGACAATGACATTCAAATGAAGGAAAATATTTTCAAGCATCCAAACAGGGAAATAGAAAATACTTTGATTGTGAAGAGTGAAAATTTTTCAAGAGAAAGGGCGAGATTGAAACCAAGCACCCATGACTTCAAAGCACGAATTTCTTATAGACACTAAATCAAAATTTACAATACTTGACTTCAAAAAGAGGGGATTTTGAGGGCTTAAAAAAATAGTGCTTTAAAGTAACATTCCAACATGGAATAAAATGCTCAAAATTTGCCATTTCAAAGTAAAAATAGTTATAGATTAGAACCGGTAGTGGAACCCCTAAAAACTAACTTACCCACCTTGGAAGAGCTTCCAAACAATACAAAGAAGAAACCTCAAGATCCTTCTCCTCGAGGTGTTGATTCAACGATAAATTGTGATTCGACACCCCTTGCTGAGGTTCACATCCCTATCAATTCATTTGAAGTTTTTCTTCCAATCTCAATGGAAGATGAATATGAGGAATGGAAGGTGGTGGATAGGAAGAATAAGGGATACACTAAATCTAAACCTTCCATTGTCTCGAACAAGGCATGAGCCTTGTCTTACTATGTGGTATCATCGTTATATCTGGGTTGTAGGCTTGTTGTGTTGTTGTTGAGCATTTGTTGTTTCTGTAAAGTAACTATCTACTAGTTGTTTTCTAGTTGTAAGTTTGTTTGATTTAGGATTTGATCTTTATAGAATGCTCTTTGTTGTTGCATTTTATGGTATTATCTAGATTTTGATCTCTTTTTGAAGTGTTGTTTTTGTTAAATCTGACTTTTGAGCCCTGTTGTACAAGGGTATAGTCCCTTTCAAAAAAATTCCAATAATAAAAAAGCCAAAATATCTACAAAATTAGTACTATCAAATAAGCATTCATTGTCGAAGGAGGAAATAAAAAAACTAATATCAATTCATCAAGAAAATCAATGATTAACATTTTTACTTATCCATTTTTTAAAAATGTAAAAATCCTGAAACCTTACATGCAATAGAATTAGATCCTTGAGAGAAGAATGCCCATAGAAATGAAAATGTAAATTTTCCATTAAACCTTTTATTGTCTCATCTAGTGATTGCATAAATGGGTTTGTTTGGAAAATAGATTAAACTTCAAAAAATGATAACAAATAATTATCCTAAGTAACTCAAAAGATATCTTAAATAAATAATAGTAATGAATTTTGTCCATATTTTTTCGGTTTTAGAAATATCTTGAATTATTACTACAAATGGCAAGTGGGATGCTACAAAAGTTAGCTTTAGTTCCCCAACAAGTTCGCTCGGGAACCAAAACCTCTAACCAAACAAATGAGTAAATGAAAACCCATAAATCTCTAAATTTCCACTTTTATAGTTTAATTCTTAAGGTACATTCCTAATCAAATTCTATGCTATGTAAAAATCACTATCACTCACTAAACGAGACACTTTGAAGTTTCAACTAAATAATCTACTATTGCTAAATTTGGTAGAAACTTCTACAACTTTTCATGTTACAAAAATGAGTAGACTAACATTAAATTGAACATTTTGTTTGAAAACCAAAGATACTTGATGACTAATTCAAAAGTGAAGGATATATTTCCTATAGAAATATCCTTCCAAAATTCTTATATGTTTGAAAAATCCAAATAAAACCTTTTATAGAATAAAACATAAAACTAAAAACAAAATTCACTACCAATTCCAATGAATATTAAAATTCTCAAACGATATGATCATTATATAAAAGTACTCTTCCATATGATGAAAATGGGTTAAAATATCTTGAATATCACACTATTATCACACTATTATAATACCACATAACATATTATTCCATAAGAAATAAATTCTATGATCAAGATGATTTCAAACAAACAACTTTCTAATGAAAATCACAAGCAACAACCATTAAGGTTATTCCCTTTTCCCAAATAAATGCATATCCCAACTCATTATAACAAAATACAATAGATCTCAAAACTTGATCCAATACATTATGAAAATCAATTGTGTAGTTAATGTCAATGAAAAATAAGAGATCTTGATTATATTATCATCTAATTTAATGTAAACACTAATGAAACATGAAATGGCCATTCCGAGAAAGGATGGCTGGATCCAAAAATTTACATAATAGGAATATAATATGATAAAGTGCAAGATCTCTAAAAGGGATAGGTAAAAAATTTATGATAACACTGTCGAGGGTCATGCCGACATGACTATTTCCAAACTACTTTTTGTCACTCCCGACTAGATGACACATGATATAATCAACATGGAGTACAAGTTACAAGGTGATTATGTTTGTGCTCTATCAATGAGTGTTGAAGTACATATATATAGGAATATGATCAAATATCAGTGTAGTAGTCTAGAAAGGTTTTACCTTGGTATGAAGCACTATCTCTTGAGTTGTAACTTAACCAAGTGTAGGAAAATATTAAATAAGGTATTAATATGTTATAAGTTATGAACAATCACCATCATGTTGTTGTAAATGTACTTGTAATATATATGTCCATACATTTCATGGATTCAATGGCATCCAATGAGCATGTCAAAAATTTTCTTAGAAGGTACTACAAGGAATTAAGTGACCATGATATTAGGCCTAACCTCTACTAAAAAAACTATGCCCCGAAAAGGGTTTTTCATTGAACATAAAATATTTGAATTGAATTCATTGTACCTATCATTGTGTAAATATTGTGGCTATATCCATTCTAAATCTTAACGCTTTGAATTGGGGTGTGAATCATCGTCTGCAAAAAATGAAAATATATCGAGATTCTTATTTTACATCCGAAGGAATTTCTGAATTAGAAAAGGTAATAGGTGGTGTAATGGATGATGTAATTCATTTAAACCTAATAATACTATCAAAATTATGGGAATTAACCATATAGATTAGTAGAGGAGATATGCATAGTAATCCATATGTAATTCATCTTCTTTGTTTGTTTTAGAATTTTTAGGCAATGAATTCGTGAACTATATCATTTGTGCATTTAGTTGATATACTATCATATTGACATGTGGATCTAGTTATTATAGATGAAGAGTCTTGTTATCGATAAGATATTTGATCTTTTATGTAATTTGAAACATTTGTTCATAGAATGGCCACATAATTATAAGATATGGGTTCATTGAACTTCAGCCCTCCTTATATTTTTCATGGCAGGTATAGTATATGTATTATATTATAGTAGAGGAGGTTTTAGAAGATAATTTGATGGGTATGTGGTAAATAGTTGTATATAAGTCATTATTTAGGAGTTGTAAGATTTTATGCAAGACTTGATTGTGTGGAATTCATAGTTCAACTATCTTTTTAGCAATTGGCTCACCTTTATATGAGATTTTTCCTAAAATTTACTGTTACCATGTGAATTTGTGGTGTAGTAAGTTAGCATGTTGGAATCCATGAGATTAGTATTATATACTTTTATATTTTTACATAGTTCCTTAAAGGATGTACAATTAGAAAAAACAACCTTTTCTTTTAACTTCAAAATAAGACTACAAATTAATAATTCAATTAGTTCATTCTCATAGATGTGTTTAGATCCTTAGTAAAACAAGGTTTTATATTTTAATACATAATATAAAACACTTTCATTAGATTTTTGTTTAACATGAGAGATTTGTGCAAAATATAAGTTTTGTCCAACACTAAATGAGAATTGAATAAGAAGTTTGCCATACATATCTTTAAATGTTTGTATAGAAATTAGAGGGAATGTATTAAAGTATCAAGTGCATAAAATGTGAGGATACAAAAAAATGAGAAAGGTATTGCTATATATATTCCATACAAGATTCTATGAAGTCAATAAGGTATTGCGATGAAAGGGTATTACCATCATAAATGAGAGTTTTGATGGAGAAAATATAGGTGATAATGGATAATTGAAAACATTAGGAAATAATGAGTTATTGAATAACTTAATAAAACTCATTGCTATTTTTAATAATTATTGTGATAGGATACCTATTTTTCCATCCATGCACTCAAGTTTTTTTGGAAATTGGTAAAAGTTGGGGATTTTGAAAGGAACCACATCCTTGTATAACAAGCCCTCAAGAATTGATAAAATATTAAATCGTAATGGAGAAGAAGCACCAAACATCAAATGGGAATGCAAAAAGATAAAAAAACATAAAGATTGCAACACCCATTGCTGCCCCACAAAAAAATTACCTTTTAAAATTCCTTACATGGGATCTTAGATGCATAGAAAGCATTATTTTTTCTTTTAATGAATTTCCATTCATCACTCGTATTAGGATCTAAATTTTTCGTTTGAGTGAGCTAGAGGTTGTATCTCAGAGGAAACTAGACTTCCATCTTTAGGCTTCTCAATAGTGAAATGAGTAACAATGCATTCACCAGCACCATCTAGAACCAATGTCAGCACTTGATCCACCATAATTGCTCCAACATCTTCAATTTGAAGGTTCAAGTGGTGATTTGAATGGAAAACTTATTAGAAATGACTATTGAATTAGTAGCTAGCTCAAATTCCACATCAATAAATAAAATATCTTGATGAGAGTCTTTCCACCAAGAAACATTTTTCTTCTTAAATTTATTATTTACCATTTGAAAATTTGAAGCGAGATGTCCTATGTTGAAACACTTTCTACATCTAAAGGAAAATCCTTTGTAATCAAGGGTTGTGACCAAACCCTATCCAACACTTTGAGGTCAATAGAAGTAGGTAGATCAAGTGAAGTATCCAAATCCACCAAAATCCATGCAAAAGTAGTGTGAGTGTAGGATTTTGTATTGGAATCAATGGATAAAAATTTACCCAAAGCATTTCCAACAACATTTAAAATTTTCTCTCCCTAAAACTGAAATGGAAGATGGGTTAATTGACTCTAGACTGATTTAACATTTAGAGAGGTTGTGAGTGGATTGAAAGTCGGGAACCATATGGTTTCATTAACAATTGATGATTATTCGATTCAAATATCTTTAAGAGAATGATATCCCTATCAACATCCGACAAAAAGTTCAATAAAAAACCCCTTACGTAGGGTTAAATGTCTATCCCGACTAAAACAAAAGGACACCAAATCATAGTAATCCATGAGTGAAGGAATGGAAGACTAGGCAAGAGTCCATTGAGAGAGAAAAATCAAGCCATTGGAGGAGGAGAAATCCTCATCCTTTAGGACTGACTCTGAAGAGTGACTAGAGGTGTAAATTTGGTAGTGGAGAGAGGTTTGAAAATGGAGTAGAATCCACAACATAAGAGTGCTTCCGAGAAATGGAATTAGATCCCACTTTTCAAACCAAATAGAAGAGGGGAGAACTAGCCCCCTGCTTTCATTGAATAGTCTAATACCATTATAGAGAGGAGGATCCCGAGGGGCCAAAAATTAGGCTGAAATAGGTGAACTATCACCGCTCAAACAAACCCACCCAAAATGGCCACCATTGTCAACATTGATCTGAATAGAGTTAAAGACAAAGGTAGGAGAATTAGTAGACCCCAAACACCGAGATGCCATTTATTTCCTACCACAACCATTGTCGCCTTTAAAAGCAGAGAGAATGGCTCATGAAAGAAGAGCTAGGGTTCGAGAAAAATTCGTTTAGAGCTCGACATTGTTCGCCTAGTTTTTTTAAATTTCGGTGGATATTAAGATAGTTACATGTATTGAAGTTATTAAAGATAAACATTATCAATAATATATTGAGCCATATGTGACATACTAGGTCCGATTCTTTGAAACTATGCCTTTTGTAGTATTTAATAGATTGGGAAACATTAGTGATTCCCCATAATGGAACATTAATTATAGGCTGATACTTGATTATTAACTTTAGTAGAAATGTCTAAAGGGTAAGGAGATATGGTATTAGGTGGACTTGTATCACTTAAGGTTTCTACTAGAATTCCCCTATCTTAGACTTATCTAAAATTTCCTTTAATTTTTTTGGTATCATGTAGTAAACGAGGTAATTAAGTAATCTTTTTCTTTATAAATTTTTTTAATTTCCTTAACAAAGCCTCAAAGCATGGGAACTATTAGTGAAAAAGTATGTGGATGAAGATACATTAGTATTAGCAATTATAGTAATGTAAGGGATACAAAAGTAAATCAGGGTTTTGAGAAAACCTAAGATATTTATCTTAATGCCAATAAAATTTATAAAAAATGATACCCAAGAGGAAAGGTGCGAATTCATAAATGGTACATGTAATATAACTAAGTGACTTGAGAAAGACAGAATATCAAAACTATGGTTTGATATAATTAAAATATATACTAGTAAGCAAGTATGCTATGAGATCATAAATACGATAATAAGCATATCCTCAATCATGTTATGATTATATATAATATTTTTAAAACTATAGCAAGATGATAAATTAAAGTCTATGTGATGGTTCAAAGATGTAGTGCCCACTCCTCTTTGACATTGATCTTACTAGGATTTTTTCTTACTTTGGATTGGAGGCCTCACCCTTTTAAACATATTTGATCAATTGACATTAATAGATGCACATTATTATATTTGATTAGTATTTTGATAGACATTATCGATATTTTTATTACGGATATGTGGTGACTCATAAAGTGAATTATATGCATGGAATGATATTTCAAAGATTAATGACAACCTACGATTTACTAATTTTTATGTATGCTAACACATTGAATTTTTTTGTATAGATTGTTAATTAGATAATCCAGCTAGTCATGTGATCTCATTATATCGATGAAATGATATAATTGAAATATTTTTGAATTATAACAAATTGACGAAATTTCTTGATTTTAGTGATGATTTAGTTGTGTTATTTGATGATGTGAATTGATATGTATATGTGTGTTTTATTGTTTTGATGTCATTGATATGGCCATAAGGCCAAAGAGGTATTGTTTTGATTTTGCAAGAAATTGTAACACAACAAACAAAAGGGGATAGGAGACCAACAATGAAAGAATTTTGGGTATTAGCAATAGGTCACCTTAGCAACTTGTGTTTTTGTATGTTCTTTGTTGTTGATATTGGGTTAGGAGGTCACCATTGGGAGGCCTAAAATGTGACCATGGGTAGATGTGTTTTTTCCTTTTCATTTTAATTATTTTGTGAGTATGTGATTTATTATTGTAATGTGCTCTACTTTATTATTGTTAGTTAATGTGCTCTTATTTAGGTTGGTTAATCTTGTTAATTAATGTGATTTAGATTGTTACCAAACATGTATTTAATATTGGTAGGTTTTCCTTGACTTTATTATGGATTTGGAAATGATTTTATTAGGTTTTGTGTTGTGTACTCATCATTACATGTCTAACTCATATTTTGGCTTAATGACTATTTTTGAATGTTTGTGGAACAAGTTAATCTTGTCCCACACGCCTTAAATTCACTTACCGGCTATACCTATGGGGTAAGGGGTCAAAATTAGGCCCCATTATGTGATTTGGAGGCTACAAATGTGAAATTATTGCATCTTCTTACATGAGCTTTTAATTTTGTCCTTTGGAGTATGACTATTGGTTTATGTGTGTAAGGAGAAGTTGTCCCATTCTCACCCACTAATTATTGAGCTTTGAGTTTTGTATTTTATCATGTGATGTTGAGTTAAGGAGAAGTGATGTGCAATCCTACATGGAGCCACCTCACCCTTGTTTTCTCTTTTCTATTTATTCAATTTCATTTGATTGTTTTGGCGTTACATGCTTAATTTTTTTCGCTCTTGATTCTTAGAGGAGCTTGTTTTTGGACCCTTTCTATAAAGGTTGAAAAATTGGTTTGTGCTTGTTTTGGACTTGGAAAATCTTGGAGCTTGTGCTTGTGGATTGGATACTCTTGTAATGGCAAGGTAGGGACTTCACCCATACATTTTTATTTCTTATTTTGTGGTGCAAATGGTTGTAAATGAATTAGTGTTGTGGTGTAATACGAGACATGAAGAATATACTTGTGTGCTTGTGAATCTGTAGTGTCTTTTGAACCAGATAGGGTGTTGTATTAGCAGTTCATGTTGGGCACCCACAATAAGGAATAAACCAAAACTCTTCAATGATGAAATTTTGAAAGAAATTAAACTAAGAATAATGCTAATGGAAAGGAACTAATGAAATAATAAACAAGAGGGAACTGCCAATCTTCACAGAACCTTGAAAGTTAAAATTTCTACCAAATGATCCTAAGGCTGCCTTGTGACCCTGCTTTAATTAACTAAAATTTTAAACCATAAAGTGTACTTTCTCCTTTGCATGTTGTTGGTTACGTGCCTTTTCTTTTCCTTTGTGTTATGTCGCATCGAGGACGATGCTTTCTTAAGGGAGGAGAGAATGTAATGCCTGTTTGGCGGTTACCTGTTTCTTGGCATAGTGACCTTTCCCTTGTTGGGCGTCGAACAACCGTGTGTAATTCTCGTTGTCTTAGATCCGGTCTCGGTGATGTTTTAGCACCTTCCCCCTCCTTCAAGCGTCCTTGAGTCATTATCGACACCTCCTTTTCTTTGGTAAACCCTTTTGAAGGTTGTTTGGGCTAGTAACTTTCCTTGAAGCCATTTCCATCTCGCTCCTATTTATTGTCGAGCTAAGGAATTTAACCCATCGACAAGGGTTGATGAGTTCGTGACGTTTGGTTTATTATCGCTTGGGGTTCGGTTTTTGTTATGAGTTGGGATAGAACCCACTGTTAGTTGCAGAGAATTAAAAGACTGAGGTTTTTTTACTTGCTTTAGCCCAATGAATAAACTTGTTACTGAGTTACTGTTGGAGATGTTCTGGTGACTCTGGTAAATTTGGATTATATACACTCCTTTTTAAGTATCTGTTGTTGCATACTTCATTTACATGGGATTATATTTTAAAAATAAAATACCCAGAAGACATGGGTGTAGAACGATATATGTATTTTTACACTAGTAAATCGAATCCTTAGATTCGAGTGTGTGGCTTCAGTTCGCATTATGCAATTTTTGTGTGGCATGCACCCAATCGGCATTGGTCTAAATGATAATCATGGTGTACGAGTTAGTTGTTTGCGTGGTGGATGTTGACTCACCCTTGTGAAATAGTTGTTTAATGGCCATGTGCTTGGTCCATGATGCATTAAGAAGCAAATTATTAGTGAGTGGCGCAGGTTGGAGGGGACTGTTTTAAAATCAAATTTTATCTGCTTGTGCCTAAGGCCCTACTGTCCCTCACCCCCCCTTCCTGCCATCTAGACCTGGTACGTGGCCATCCCCCACCGGCCTTACCTCTGCCACCACCCCACCTTCTTTAATTCCTTTGATTTTCAAATTTCTTATGCCTCGTGCTATTGCTTTCTTTGACTTTGTTCGCGCGTGCACAAGGAGGATTGTTTTGTTGGGATTTGAGATGCAATGGCATGGAAACCCTAGTCCAATGGAGTCGCAGGTGTTTGGGAGATCTTCAGTTGCTATTCCTCTCCTTGCCATGGCCACATAGGCTGTTTTTGCAACGTTTTCCAGCTGTCGGGTCGTGTTTAGATTGGGGCCGAATGTTTTGAAGTTAAATGCTTTCGCATGGTTACACCACTGCTCCTTCCTCCCTACTCATGAAGTTCGAGTGAGTTAAGAGCCACAAATGCTCGCAAGGTGATCCTGTGGAGCCGTTGGTGTTGATCCTGCATTGCAGTTTGCACGAAACCACAGACATGATCGTTGTTGCAAAATCTTGCACTGTAATAAGAACGAGATAAAGTTTTAGTTGAGCTGTATTTCCTTTTCATTTTGGAAAGTCACTTCGGCCAGGCTACAGAGCACGTTTTCAAAGATAGTGGAAGCCTTCGTGAGTGCCTCCAACAAGCGAGTTGTCCAACTTTGTTGTTATCTCACAAGATCGACTACATCCTCAAATTCGGGATTCTCCTTCAAGGTGACAGATCACACCCATGGGCACAGGAGATCTATGCAATGTTGGAGAAAATGTCTTGGGAGATGAAGGTAGCAGGATATTTTTCAGATCCAGAGCATGCACTGAGTTGTATCTTCATAATCGACTATGTGACAGTGAGGGTGTTACCAGCAGACCTGATGAAATTTATTTACAAAGAGTCTCTATTGAGATCTTACTTGTTGTACGATGTAACTCATGGAAGAGAATCTCATAGGGGCGGATCTATTTCATATCAGAGTATTTATGAAGCACTTTTTGCTTTGCAATAATATGAGCTTCTTCAACGAGTCCTGACTTGGCAGCAAAAAGGTTTCTGTTGGACTAATCACACCTTACAGGCTGCAGCTGAAACATTTGCACCGAGTGTTTGATGCTATCCTCAATCTAATGAAGGAAAAGATTTATTGATCATCATGGTAGATGCCTACCATAGCCGTGGAGCGTGATGTAATCGGATATCTTGTGTCCGAGCTTCAAATCATGGGGTTGGTTTGTCAGAGCAAGTTTTTCACCGCGTGAGTGTGGCGCTTAAGACGAGCTCGCAGAGCACTTTGGGTTAAGGGCAAGCAGCGGCATCAAAAAAACCATATGCATATGGAGATGGCGTTTTAAACTAGGAATGTTAAACCTTCCCTTGCAATCTTCTGCTACCCTTTTATTATGTCATGAATTGAATGTCATTTTATTTCTTTTATCTGTTATGGCATTTAGAATGGGCTTCTGCTTTTTCCTTGTGAATCGACCCTGATTGAAGGAAAGGAAGGACTGTTGGAAGTTGTTTGTTTTCATACCCTGATAGCAACTGTGATAGCCTGTATACATTCCTTTCTGCCTCGTTTTTTTCTTTTCGAAATAAAAGAGTATCCGTCATGTGATAGCAAAATAATGGTTGAAGTTTTATACTGTGGGTGTTAGATCTTTAACCTGGGTACTTTCCTTCTTAATTCCTAAAATTCGTGGTGACATTTAGAGACAATAGTGAATAATGGCCATTGAGTTCGATTTCTAAACCAGCGAGAGCAGATATAAACTTGAGCCATGAATAACA